>OY856412.1:457554656-457874656 GCA_963693085.1 Alisma plantago-aquatica
CCAAACTTAACCAAGCGTAGAAACACATGATTAAGGGGAAAATTGAATTTCACAGGTTAAGATAGGTTAGGGGTCTTACAACTATAAATACCTAACATATAATTTGCCTGACCAATCCTATGAAAACAAGGTTGCGTACTTACTAGACATGTCTCCCTCAAGCTCCCAAGTAATCACATAGATTCTAAGGTGATGAAACAACACTTTCACTAACACTACGCCTTTCTTTCTCAACTTCTACATTCACTTATCCAAGGTCACCATAGGACCCTCCACATATGATATATAATCATAAAGTTGTACTTTAATTGGTTGAATTGTCTGCTCTATCCCTGGATGGCATTTCCTTTACATGGACAAATGGAATACATAATATAATATGTGAAACTCTGGTGGTGACTCCATCTTATAAGATACCTTTCCAAACACAAGTGATGACAAGGTAAGGCCCCATGAACCTAGGTGTATCCTTACCCTATACACCAAACCACAAAGCTCCTTTCCCTGATCATACTTTGGGGGTAAACCTTGTCTTCTACCTAACACTCCAATGGCATGTGATGATCTGCTTAAGATTTTTGTCTAACTTGTGTTTGTTTTCAAATGTTGCCTAATCAATCTAATCTATTATGTTGTTTTTTAGACTATATCTAGACCCCGTTGGTACTCACCTACTGCATACCAACACAAAGGAAATTTGTAACGTCTCACATACAAAACCTCATAGAGTGCCATATCTAAGCTCCTATGGTAGATGTTATTATAACCAAAATCAACCAAGATGAGATTAATATCCCAAATTTCAAGAAACTGGATGACAAATGACCTTAGAAAGTAATATTAATTTTGATTTTTTTTCTAGATTGCTGTCGATTTGTGGATGAATTACTGTGCTAAACTTTCATTGTGTTCCTAATGCTATGTGTAGGAAATCCTAACACTTGTAAATTACGGGCTTTTATCACATACTATGTTTACATGCATTGCATGCAAGTACAATATCTCATCAGTGTATATCTGTGCTAAATTCTCTTCTAGAGAGATAGTCTTAACTGATAAGAAGTGTGCTACCTTTGTAAGTCTGTTAACCACTATCAAATGGAAGCATGACCTTTGGATGTCATGGGAAGACCAATCACAACGTCCAAGGTCACATGGTCCAAATTTCATTTAGGGTTTGGAAGGATTCTAGTGTTCTTGCTGGTTTCTAATGCTCCACTTTGACTTGTTGGAACTCACAAACTCTGCTACGTCTTTACTCAATCATGACCACCAATACATGTCTTTACGATTATGATTCATCTTCATGCTATCAAGGTGCATCACATACACTGAAGTATGTGCATATTCAAAAATCATCTCCCTCAAATTATCAACATCAGGGACTACAAATCCTATTATGATAACACTACTTCCCATTCTCTCAGTCATCAAACCCATCATGTTTCCCACTACTCAATTCTGATATGATATTGTGTATTACAATATCACTCTGTTGTGCATCCTTAATTTTTTATATCAACATTGGTTTGACCTGCAACTGTGCTAACAGTTCCCCAAGCATAGAGACATTCATAAGTGCATGCATTAGATAAAGGGACACAAACATATAGTTAGTCCCACAAGACAAAAAATACAATTGAGCTTATATTGACTAAGAAGATGATGTCATTCGTCTTCTACTCAAAGCATTTGCCACCATGTTATCCTTCCCTCAGTGGACTCTATTGTGAAACTATAGTCTTTTATGAGATCGAGTCATCTCATCTTCCTTATGTTAAATTCATACTCTTAGAAAAGATACTAGAGGTACTTGTGGTCTGTGAAGATCTAACACTTCTCAACATAGAGATAATGCCTCCTCATCTTTAGTGCCAAGACCATTGTTCTAGATCATATGTTGGATAGTTTTCCACATGCTTCTCAAGCCATCTATAAGGAAAAAAGATCACATGCTTGTCTTGCATCTACATGCATCCTAGACCCTTCTTTGAAGAATCACACAAAATTTAATCCTTCTTAGGTTCTGGAAACAACAAAATAGGTGCAGATGTTAGTTTCTTCTTTCATAGCCATAAACATCATTGATATTTCTCTATCCACACAAAGGGAACATCTTTCTTAGTCATTCTCGTCAGTGGAAAAGCATTTGCACTAAATTCCTTAATAAACTACCTGTGATAATCGAACAAACCTAGAAAACTTTGTATTCCAGTTACCATATTGACCCAATCCCACATCATCACTGACTCCACCTTCTCGAGATCTATACAAATCCCTCTACATGATGTGATATGATCAAGGAAAGCAAATATTTTCAACCAAAACTCACACTTGTTGAACTTTGCATAAAACTGATGATGCCTAAGCAACTCTAATTTTAGAAAAGATGCTTCTCATGCTATTCCTGGTCATTTAAATAAATCAGGTGTCATCTATGAATACTACCACAAAATTACATAAATACTGTTTGTTCACCCTATTTATCAAGTCCGTGACAGATTGGGGTGCATTGGTTAGCCCAAATGACATAAACACAAACTCATAATGTCGATACCTAGTCCTGCTGGCTACTTGAGGCGTGTCCTCTGTCCTGATCCTCACCTGGTGGTATCCTAACTGTAGATCTATCTTTCAAAACATTGCATCTCCAACAAATCAAAGAAATCATTGATCCTTAACAAGGGTACTTGTTCTTCACTGTGAATTTGTTCAACTCTTTGTAATCTATACACAATCTCATGGAATCGTCCTTCTTCTTGACGAACAAAACTAGAGCACCCCATGGGAGTGTGCTTAGCTGTATGAAACTTTCATCAAACAACTCCTAAACCTTCTTTTTCAACTCCTTCATCTCTACTCATGCCATCCTATATGGTGCTTGTGCTATGGGTTGTGTGCCAGGGATAAGATTGATCGCAAAGTCAATCTCTCGAGGAGGTGGAACACAAGGATACTCGATTGAGAATACATATTCAATCTCACAAACTACATGTACATCTTACATAGGTGGACTTATCACCTTGGTATCAACTACATGTGCTAGGAAATCCTCAAAATCTTGTCTGATAAAATTTTTAGCTATATCTGCAAATAAAAGATAGGCAGGGATAATGCTTTGATCTTCTTGGAAAGTCTAAGATACATATCCCTCCCAAAACTCTAAAACCTTACATTACAAACCAACACCAGCATATACTGTTCCATGGTATCCATTCCAAGTATCACATTGAATCCATGCATCTCAAGTGGCATGTGATCCACTTGAATGCCACATTCAAAAAAGGCAAGAACATAGTATGGACACACCTCCTCAAACTAGAGTAGAACCAACTAGAGAATTCTCAAAGAAAAGATGTTCATATTGAAAACTAATAGGTATGTTACATCATAAATCACCTCCTTGATGATAGTTGAGTTCATCAGTAAACCAAACTTGATACATACATAGAAGTATACAAGTCAAATGAAAAAGCTACATTTGACTTATAATGACTTGGGGGTCGACAACTCTATAACTTACCAGATCTTATACCCTACTCTAGAACTTTGACCTTTTGGGTTTGACCAAACAAGGTTGATATTAGAATGATCCTAATAATCTAATTCTTGAATAATGTAATCTAATATGTCAAATAATTAATTTGGATGGTAATAAGATGATAAAGAACTTAATTGGATAAGTAATTAAGATAATGGTCCACTAATGGGACATATGACATATCTCATAAAAAGAAATACCAAAAGTGAAAAATAAGTTTAATTTCGTGTTCCTTGGGTCTCAATTACCTTGGGAGTCAAGTTTCACATTATTCACACAATAATAATTCATTTAATTCAAATTGGAAAAGAAGTGTGTTTTCCCCAAAATATCAAATAAAATAATAAATGAATCCAAAAGAGGAAAAAATCATATATTCGTAATCTACACAATAAATATAGCCTTTGGATGAATTTTCATCCAATTTGGAGAAAGTTTGCTTAAAAGGTGAAATCAGGAGAGAGAAAGTGTGTAGAACCTTCAAAATATTAAATAAATATTCAAACAACTTCAATATGTAAAATTGATGAAAAATTCGAATGCAACACATTAAATATGACTAGTGGGTCAAGTTTCATCAAATTTGGATAATCCTAAAGCCATTAATGAACAAGGAAAGAGAAAATGAGATTTGATTTATTTAACCCATTAAAAGTTTCCAAAAGGCAAAACTAAGTGCATAATCAAAATCTACATATCCTAATTAGTCTACGTGCAAAGTTTCACCCCAATTGAATAATGTTTGCTATCTCAATTTATCTAAAAAGGAAAATACCTAAAAACCAGTCCTAATGTATTTTGGACTTTGGGTTTTCCTTGATTTAAATGTCACATATGGTATTTGGTCTGTCACGTTATGGTTAGCCGATTCCCAAACTCTACTTATGTCGGCTTTTGTCTCAGCTCTTGGATGAGGATCTGACGGAGGGGAGATCATCTCCTACCTCTGGTCGGACTATCCTTTTTCCGTCTACAGTAAACATATTTCTCGCTCGCGATCATCTCATCTATCTTTCCCTTTTTCTCTGAATATAAGTTGCTTTTCATCATCATCACATCTTTCCAGATCTATAGGACCCTAGATTTACTAGGTTTCCTTCATCATATCTCCCAGTCGGCGAAGGATTCTCTCTGCTTCCCCTATTTCCGAACTCCATGAGTTTCCCGATCTATTTGGGATTGCTAACCTATAAGTAAGGGGCCCCTAACCCTTGCCAGACATCCATCGTTTGTTTCCTTCCATCCTTTTTGTCCTGGCCGCTCTAGAGATAGCTCCCCAAACTCCACATGGTGTTTTCAACCTTCAGCTAGTCAGCCCTATGTCTGGAGCCTTCACAATTGCGGGAAATGATTAGGTTTTGCTTCTAGTGACCCCATGGTGCTTCTTACCCATTCAATTGGTTCTTGATGTGGGTATTTCAGATTTCCCTCTTTTATATGGTTTTTGATGTCAGAGTGTATCTGTATCGTTCTATCGAGCTTTTGAAATGACAATGGTTCCCTTGAGTTCTCAGATCCCTCACGGAGGCAGATGGGATGTTTGGTGGTGTTTTGACGCCCGAAGCGACGGTTGGCTTGTCGGCCTGGAGCTTCTTGGCTGCCATGGCTCAGGCGCTCTGGGCGGGGGAAGAATCCCTTAGTTGTTTTCCCAGTTTCACCCTTTATTTTCTCTCTCATTTTGTTTTTTTGTGGAGGGCATTTTTGACTTTTCACCCCATCTCTGCTTTCCTTGAGCGCAACTTCACTGGCCCTTGACCAAGCTGCTGATTTGCTGTCGTGGAATTATCTGATTGGTCGAGATTCGAAAAAGCATAACTAATTGTCTGTATGTCCAAAAATTTGAAATAAATACTCATTGGATTTACAAAAATGCAAGCTTTCTAATGGTTTTGGTTTGGTCACCTGAATCTGATGTTTTAAAGAGGTGATTTTAATGGATCTAATTAAATAAGATAACAACTTCTATAACTCATAACTAATAATTTATAAGTCAGAAAAATACAATAAAATATGTTTCAAACTCAGGAAAATATAACCTAAAATATGGCGTGGTTTTTATAACCTAATTCACCAATAATAAAAAGGCAATTTTTAGGGTTTTGAATAATTATTGGAAACCTAACCCTGATTCCACATATATGCTTAATAGGTTCTTTGGATGCCTAGACTTGGACTTAGATGTGACTTTGGATTGTTGACTGTGAAGTTGAGGTATGTTGTATCCCCTATTCCTCTATAATGAGCAATTCACCTATCTTTTCATTCTATTGAATTTGGCCCACACAATATGTCTTTTCTTTTGATATCATGGTTCTTGTGAACTATCTTGTTTGTGGTAATCTTGGATATTTTCTTGATATCTTATCTTGTGCCTTGGTGCATGTTGGTCTTATATTATGATACGTGCCACTTTGAAGTGGATGTTTATATTTTTGTGTTGTCCATTGTGTGATGGCAACATTATACAATTTTGACTATAATTTTCTACTTGCCTCTACATTTTACATGCTATGTGATTCAACAACACTAGAGTAGTGTAAATTACTTTGGTTTTGGGGCAGTAATCCCCTATTGTTTATTAAGGAGGGTGGAAATATACCACTTCTCTATACTCAAGTGTGGCAGTAATCCATACTCAATTTTATATATTTGGGAGATTGACAATATTCCTTTCTCTATCAGGTTCAAGTTTGTGCTTGGCCGCCTTTGTGTTTATATTGTTCTAGAACTATACTTATCTCACATGCATGTAGGTTATTGATGTTGATTGTGGGGTGTGTGCCCTACTTTCTTTATGTGCCAGTATTGCACAATCTTTATTGTTTTGATTATGGCAAGTATCTTCTTTTATGATGATGATGATTCTTTTCTCTTGATGCCCGTTTGAGTAGTCCTTATCTCTTGCATGGGAAGCCTTTTATTTTGATGTCCCTTAACCTTTAGAAATTGGTCAATTTGCTTTTTAGTATGGACATACCAGCCTTTGCTGATGTCTCTTATTGTTTCTCTTTTGCTAGGGTATGAATCCAACCCTAGGTGGTGGACATGGATGGCTTGACACGTGGACCCAGACTTAGATTGTGAAGTTAAAGCTTGGAGACAATCTTGAGATGGTTTAGATTTCCTCTACATGGATCCTTGTGATGTAAGTTTAAGATGTTCCCTTTGTTTTATGATTGAATATAGTCATGTTTTATTCCGCTTCTATACTTTGGTCTTTTGTTACCATTATATGAAGATTTGAAAATTTTACACCCACTCCATCATACCTTCTGAGTGTGATTGGACTGGAGGTTTTATTGTTCAATTTTTTAGTAAGGAGGTGATTTCACATCTTAACAAACTCCCTCAATCTAACTCATCACATAGAAGTGGGCTATCTCATGTGAAATTCCTTGCCCTTGTCTTATTCCCATAGATATTGATGACCCTACCTATGAAGATTTCCCACACTGTCTACCTCCATGCTTCTATGAGACTTATTGACTCTAATCCTTGCTGCAGAGATGACTCATGGCCAGCTATGGGTAGAACATACTCATACAAACACTTCTTTTATTTAGAGGTGCCCAACCTAGATGTCCCTGTCACAATTGTGGACCCCAAATTGTACGCCCCAGACAGAGGAAGTCCTCCACCTATGGACTTTCTTGGTGATCATTATGATGTGTTCTTAATCTGATGTAGCTGCAATCTTCTAGGATTCCAAAACAATACTATTTCTTCTTGGATCAAGTAGGGAAATATATAGACGACTACACTAACTTCCACTAGGCACATTGTCAAAAATCCAACTCTAATCCTTATGATTTTCCTTACCAACTCCATAAAGGTGGAAAAATTTCGTACAATTCTAAAGTTGATGCTAGCTTAGCCAACTCAGCATTCAGTCCCTCTTAAACCACCTTGTCCTCTCCTTTTTGTTGGAGCCATTTACATGAAACACCTCCACAAATCCACAAATTGAGCTTCATACTCATTCACCATCATTATCCTCTTCCTTCAAATGCTCCAACTATATGATCTTCTCATCCAAGTAGGACTGAGGGAAGTATTTATTGTCAAACTCCCTCCTAATATCCATCTAGGTAACAAACTCACCATGCCTCTTGTCCTCCTCAGTGGCCCACCAGTGGTTAACATTCCCTTTTGGCCAATAGATATCACACTTCATCTTGTCTTCATCCTATATATCTAACAACCAAAATCTATCTATCAACCAGAAATCTCTGGGTTTGTCATACCAATTTCATCAAATCCCTTACCCATTTCTACCTTTCAAACATCCTACTTGATCCCATAGACTCAACATTTGGGGAAGGTCCCGTGGTATCAAGAGCTAGTACTTATTAGAAAATTGTGAAAATATAGACATCACCTATAAGGCCAAATGGACATGCATTGTAGAGTCCTAGGCTATTGTCTTATGGTTCTCCTACCTTGGTTCAGGCATCCTCCCATAGGGTGGACACCATCTCCCATAACCTTCTAGAGGAGCATAACATCTCTATCCATCCATTTTTGCATAACCATGCATAATGGTTAATATAATGGGCCAATAAGAACATACACAACAATCTAAGCCTAAATTCCATGTAGACCCAACAAACCTAGGATCTAATAGAAAAAACTTGTGATGTTCCACAATCACAAGATTGACATTACTCAAAATAATTTCCAACTAAAAATAAAAAAACATCGTCACACCATAACCATATAAAGAATACGATCCAAAAATTCCTCATTGAACCACACATTAACAATAACAACAATAGTTCTTATTACAAAGAGATACCATATTAATATGTACATTATCACAATAAATGTCTATTACATGGATCATATGAGAGACATCATTGCTAAACATGGAAATATATGTTACAACTCTTTCAACTATGACACTAGAAATTGTGAATGTATGTCAAAATCTCAATTGGGTACATACATACAAGAGAATTTTATACATGGACCTAAATGTTTAGGGAAAAAACTACACCTCTATACCTATACATATACTTCATTTAACTGCAAGAGGAGGTCACATAAATGTGATCTATCTCTTAGATTCCTTCACATAGAAATCACCTACCTCGAGATCTAAGATTGGTTTCCCAGGTTGATCTCCTCTTCCACTGTTAGAAAAGCTTTGTCAATCACCTAAAAGATGTGGAAATACACCTAGTGAGACCTCAAGTCCCATCGATAGGATATAACATCTAAGACATGTATTACTTTTCAGTGGTTTTAAAAATTTATGAATATCAATAAGTGTGAGACCTATGACCTTAATTAAATGGTTGAACATACTTAATCATCACAATTTAGTGATTAAAACCTTAATAGGTGCTTTTCCATCATGTGACAAAATTAAGTTTCAAGTTTGGTCCAGTTTGGACACTGTTTGAGCAAGTTATGCAATTTGGTGCACGTTTTGGACTTTTCTACAAATTACCCATATATGAGGTTATTCTTGAAATTTTCCACATGATTTATGTTCCTTATATGTTTTCTTATCATTCTTGAGCTTTTTGTTCCATGGGGCTCTTGGTTGTACCTTTGTTTGGAGGTGATGGCTTCTTAGGGTTGAATTAGGGTTTACCCCCTCATGAATGAGCTACCTTTGAGGCCATAACTCGATGGTCCTCCTATTTGGTTGGGATGTGATGATCCACCATGTGGGGACAACTGACGGTGATCTGTATAGGTGTTATCTCTAAGATATTCTCTCTTGGGGTCTATTGGACCAGTGGTTTGCTTGGAAGGGGTGACCAAGCGATGGTTTACCGCCTAGTAACTGAGGGCTTCAAAAAACGATGGTCACCATGTGATGGAAACCTATGGACACCCTAGGAGGTCATCATACAATGTCCTAGAAGACTCCCACAACTAAATGAGATGTTTATTTCATGTCTGTGATAGATATAGGCCATGGACACATGGCAAACCTACTAGGACACCTCAAGCTTCTCTTCCTTCTTATCCTTAGCTTTATATACCCTTCCTTTAGCACCCAAACAAAAACTTTGGATCCTTATATATTCTTGTATGTATATAGTTTCATCCTCCCCTATTTGGTGACATAGAAGGTGCCTAAGGTAGAAGAAGGTGGGCGATCTCCTTACATGAGTGGCTAGAGCTTGGATCTGCTCTTCTTTAGGGTTTGTGGAGCTTCCTTTGCTTGTTCCTGATCTAAGCAAGTAAGTTCATCATTCTTTTCATGTTATAACTTCTTGCTCCTTCTAGGATGGAACCATGGTGTTTTATGGTAAATCTTCCTCTATATCTTAAAGAACCCTTCTTTCTTGCTTCCTTGACCTATGGTTTGATCTCTATCTTGGAGAAGAAACTTGCTTGGCAGTATGGAGTGCTAAGCTAGGGTTTTCTTCTTCCTTTTCTCGAGCTTTCTCACTGTTAGAAGTTGCATCTTTTTCCTTGAGGATTTTTATATACTTTTGGTACGTTTATTACTTACTACTACCTTGTATGCTCATGATCTTGCTCGAAAATGAAGCTCTAAGCTAAAAGAAGCTACATTGCCTAGGGTTTAAGCTTATATGATGATCCTTAAGTAAGTGTTTCTCCACGAATGGACCTTAAACCTTGTACACGTACCCTTATTGATAAATAAACTCTGTATATTGCTTTCATATGCACAAATGATGATTTTTCTTAACAAGCAATGGTAAAAAATTAGGGTTTGTGAGCTATTTACATCCCTTTCTTTGCAATCCCATGGTTTGGTTCCTTTGCTGTTTTACTTGGCCTTGATGTGCCAACCGATGGTGGGTACCATGGTTCTATTTGAGCCTTGTATTGGTGCCTAAAACCTATGGCTATGTTTCCCTTATGTGGATGTCTTTAATTCTCTCCTCAAGTGGTTCTAAATGATGGGTTTTACTTACAGTCTTGAGGTTGTCTTCCTTCTTATTTTATCAACCGATGGTGTGCTTTCTTGCTAGAACTGATGGCTTGTTCTTTGTGGGTTTTTGATGCCTTACCTATGCAAAATGATGGTCATGGCTTAAGTTCTGGTTTTACTCTTTTGGTGCTCAAGAATCAATGGTTTCAGTACCTAGTGATGGCCACCTCTAATGGTTATCTTACCTTCACCAACCGATGGTGCCCCTTGAGTTAACAACCAATGGTACCCCTTGAGTCAACAACCGATGGTACCCCTTGAGTCAAAAACCGATGGTACCGCTTGAGCCAACAACCTATGGTGCTCTTTGTGTTATCAAACGATGGTTTATCTAGGTTTGGATGGTAACTCTTCTAAGGTCACAACTCGATGGTTTGTTCAAGGTGTTTGCTTATGATACAACTGATGGTTTTACCCTCACATATAGGATGGTTGAGATGAAGCTCATGGCATGATGTTTTGTATTTAATGATGTAGAACCAATGGTGTTTTTCCTTAATCAATTAGTCTTACCTTTTCCCTTGTATGGAGGAAATGTATATTCACCATAATTAGTGGATTTGTAAACTTATGGTAGCATATCTTGTTACACTTAACCTTAATGCAATAAGTGATGGTTAAGCATTGTGTTATGCATGGGTCCATACTTGAGGGTAGTATGGGATTTGATAGTGATGCTTTACCTATGCATCCATGATCCGATGGGGATGTCATGAGTTAAGGTTTGTGTTGAATGTCAAATTGTAGCTTCAATGTATCTTATCTTGCTAAACCTAACTCTAGTACAAATAGATGATGGTGGTTAGTCATCTTACCCTTCCTTGAATGATTAATATAATGATAAAATGTAATTCCTAATGTTGATTGTAACTCTAATGTGTTAACTAGTTTTTATCATAACCCTATGATTGAAGCTTTCTTATGTTAAACAAGTGCACCATAAGTATAATGGTGGTCAATCATACCTAGCCTTCTTGTTTGTTGATATAATGAAGGAATGCTCTTAATGCTAAGATAACCATACTATGTTATCATGTGACAACTTTTAGTTCTTTAATGCAATATCATGTTGAGCTTGTGTATCACATGTATGGTGATGCTTATTGAATCCTAGTTATAAGGCATGGAAGATAATGACGATCTTGTAGGAAATGATATGATGGTTAGTAACGACTTTTGGGCATGGTTGACCCCTGAATGAGTTGTAATCCACTTCATGATATGAGAAGGGTTGGAACACTGGAATAATGTGATGATGATGTGTATCATGTGGTGATGATGTGATTTCAAGTATGATCTCATGAATGGCAAGTGAATTGTACCTTGTGATGTTGAGATGAGGAGTTATGTCTCACATGTTTTATATCTTCTGAAGTTGTTATATAGTAATGTTTGCTAAAAATGAATTATGGTTTGTATGTCCACTTGTTTGATGCATCCCGAATTCACCCAATTATCAATAACTGATCAAGTGAAACCCTAATCATGTAGTGCCCTGTGCCATAGAACCACCTTCAGTGTTAGAACTTGTTAAATGGTGAAATGAGTATTCTTAAGGGAAACTCGGAGCGCATACTAGTGAGTATGTGGGGGTGACAAGTTGAGTGTATATGCTTGTCATCCGCAACTGTGGGTTATGGAGTATGGCTACAGTCATGTCTCAAATCTTTGTTATATATATGATGTAACTGAGTACGCTGCGGTTGTACCTTAGGTGGAAGGGTTTTTCTTTGCATATCATGGTGTCTAGTACGGTGGCCTGTACCAAGGGCTTACTAGTTGTTATCAACCTGACTATATGTTTCCGTTGATAGTTTGACTATATCTCACTGCTTTCGACTCGTACTTATCAGGCATGAATGAGATCTTAGGATTGCAACTCTCCTAGATCTTTTATAGAGCTTATGTCAACTTCACAGTGGTTAGTTGGACTTTGAGTAGTATGAATCAAACTCCCCTGGGCTTAATAAAAGATGTAATACATCCGTGCAACATATCTGTTTAGGGTTATAACCAACACTTTACATTGGATGATAACCCTTGATTGCTCTTTTCACATATAGATGATGTATAGGGGAATAAGGGAAGTAGACATGATATTGTTGATATATATACTACTACTATTGGTTATGCTTATGATGATAGTTATCACATGCTATTAGCTATGCTTATATTGCTAGACATGCCTTTGTAATTAGAGATGCCTATACTGCTAATTATGCTTATGCAGATAGTTCTGCTTATACTGTTAGCTCTACTTATGATTTAGATATGCTCAAACCGTTAGATATTCTAGTATCATTAGTTATGTTTATGATGCTGGACTTATTCATGATGTCAAAGTTGCTTATGCTTCTAGACTTCTTATACCGTTTGCAAAGCATATGATGATACTCAAGCTAATGATGATAGTTGTTATCTGATCCTTTATGAATCTTGTTAATCATACCTTTTCTATGCCTACCTATTTAATATGCTTACTCTGCTTAAACTATTTAATTACATATATCTTCTATTATCAATAAGCGATGTTTAGAGTTATATCTCTCGCTGGGAAATGGGTCTCACCTAGTGGGTCACCACATCTTTTTAGGTGATCGATGGCAGCGACAACGAACCCATGACAGTGAGGAGGAGCTGAGGTGATGGACCTTAGAGATGGTTGTTTAGTTGTCCAGTGTGTCTTAAAGTCATCCCTATACTCTCAGGTCTGAGTGGGAAAGTTTGTATACGATGTTTCAATAGAATTGAGATTTTAGTAGCATGTTGATGCTTGTACACGTGGCATATGTGGATGATGTTCTTGTATATGTATATGTGGTGGTATAGGCCATAGATCAGTTATAAAAGATACTTGGAATTAAATGAAATAAAGCAAGATGTTGGGTTCTCATGTAAATGTTTTTGAGCATGTTGGTGACATTGAAATCGGTTTTAATTTACCCTCTTTTTTGGGTTTGTGTTTAAGAAGTGATCGTTTGTGCTTTGTGTTTTGAGTAGTCTCGTATAATGTGACAAGCTCTCTCAAGTTGGTATCAGAGATCTAAGTTCACTGAGTCTACAGGGACACTAGGACTTCAAACTAGGATGATTCCTAAGGAGTGAAAATGACATGAAAACATGATGCATACTGCCTAATCTTAGTGCTTGGATGCCTTGGCCAGGTATTCAACTATTGAAGAAAAGATAAGTGTAGAGATGTTAGATTGTTATCTTTCTAATTACTCTAATCAAGTAGTCATTTAGATTGTTATCTTTCTAATTACTCTAATCAAGTAGTCATTTTGAAAAAATCTAAAGAGCATAACGAATCATAAATGATGGTACTAATATCTCAGTCTTACCCTATAGAAGATGAGGATTACATCATAACCCATCAAAACTTGAATGTTTGGTAACTACAAGAGAAAGATAGGACACCTTGAAACCTAAAGTCGAACACAAATAAGTTAAAGAGGAGTTTTTAAAACTATAGTTCCAGAAGATAATGAAGTAAAAGAGAGATGAATCTATGCTAATCAAATAATTCAAGGTATAAAATCCATGTAAGGAGAAGGGAACTCCTGAAATAAGTGTGATATGAGAAGATGAATATGAACCTAAGTAAAAATCAGACCAACTTACGTGTATAAGAGAGTATTAAAGTAAATTCTTCATGATACATGAAAGAAATTAAAGGGAGATGATCCAGTTTAATGAATAAAATCTAGAATATGATGATCTATCCCTTGATAAGTGATTGAAAAACATGATAACATGAGAGGACAAACACAAGAATGATGAACAATAATGAGAAAAGAGAAATGAAATATGATAATCATGATATTTCCTATGTTGATGGCAAGGAACCCAAGCTGAAAAAGATAATATTACACATAAAAAGTGTAACCTTCATGAGGAAGATAGAAACGATTACCACTTGCAAGTGACACCCATGGATAGTGCTATTGAGTTGTGGGAAGTATGTTTCCCTTTGTGTTCTTTTTTTTCAGGGTACAACCTTCAAGTGGATCTTATGCCACTTGGTACGTGTGGATTAGCTATAATCCTGGGGATGGATACCTTGATATGATGTGTGGTTGCTGGGACTATGGTTCCAAAATCTTGATGTTTTTTATGAGTATGATTTTTGAGCCTTCCAAGAGTTAGGAAGACTCCTCCTATATGATCTTAGTCGGTTATGATTTTGAGGAAGTGGATGAGACCAGAATGTGAGTTCCTCTTGACACATGAAGTGGATACCAAGGTGACGAGTCCTAGTACCCAGGGTATATCGGTAGTACATGAGTTCGAAGATGTTTACTAGATAATTTTCTCTGCGTTCCTCTACCTTAGGGGGAGAGAGAGTTGATATTGATCCTAAAAGTGTAGTAGATGGGATACTGACAGTTGAATAGGACCAGTGGCAAGGATGGATAGTTTCTTGACCATTCAACATGTGCTAGAATGTTTCTTAAATAGACTAAAGGTCATGATATCATTAAATAAGAACCATAGTTGTGACGCCCCAACCTCTGTGCCATCTCTAATGACCCCGAAGACTGGGGAGTCACCCTTGGTAAACCACTCTTAACTTTTTCTTTTCTTGATCACTTAGATTAACTTAAATGAAAACCATAAAACTTGAATAGCATCGTATTATAATAAAACTGCGGAAGCGACTTTCCATTAGCCTTACTAAGAAGAAAAAACAAGTTCACATGACATATTACATTTCTTATGCAGACTGTAAAACACAACAGATAATTGAAAACTAACTACATATTTCACCACATTCTCTCTCTAACCCACCACACGCCCAAGGACCGAGGGGAAAGGACTAAGAGACCTCTAAATAACTACTAACTACCTTCTATGTACTCAGATGATATAATCCTTCAGCCTCCTCGTGCTGACGTTGACCTAAAAAATGTTTCAGTAGGTTAGTGAGTTACTGGCTCAGTGAATAGAATTTCACAAACCATCACAGATAACTCATTTATGTCTATTATTTGGAATAATATGCAAGAAATACTACACTGAGTAGGTCTAAGTAATTTAATTTAAACAACAGAAGATGTCAACATTTCATTATGATAACAATTGATGCAGAGCTGTAGATACAATTATTTAACAGAAAATACTTAAAGAACTACTACTGTGAAGCTAACTCATATCTTTCTTAACTCTTTAACTTAATAAAACTCTGTGAACCTATATGAACATATTTTATCTTATGCCCCAATCATATGCAATGTACTCCGCATATGAAGATCCGTAGCAAACTACGATCCCACCGTATAAGACTTAGCGACACACCCGGGAAATGCTAAGTCTGACTTTCCGTCCTGGTCTGCTATAGGACCCACATGCTCTCTGGCCTCGCGACACTCGCAAATGGGTGCACGCTAGACTCCTCCTTCTAGCTGAGTACACAGGCGGAGGGTCTCTAAGTCTCCGACCACCTGGGCGTATCCCTAGGGTTGAGCCGGGACATGTCTCCGACCACCTGGGCGTATCCCCAGGGTTGAGCCGGGACACTACCTCGAGTCTCTGACCACCTGGGCATATCCCCAGGGTTGAGCCGGGACCCTACCTCTTAGCCCTCGTGTCACCGATACATTCGGTAAGTGTTGGACACGAGTCTCCGACCACCTGGGCGTATCCCCAGGGTTGATCGTTTCACCCCTAAGGTGCAACCCTCTCGAAGGGGTTCTACAGTGCCAGGGCACCTAAGTCTATCATTTTATTATTATAGAACACTTTAATCTGAAATACATAATTCATGATCTTGTTCCGAACTCTGGTTTCACTATGATACCACATCTACTGATTTCAGATCAAACCACAATACACTGTCTTTCTAGAACTGTCATAACAGTAACTCAAATTATAGTGATTACTGAGAAATCATCATACTATACATGCCGGCAAACTAAAATTCTTAAATAAATAGAATGCATGTAAAGTTGGTACTTTATACACTAAAATCATGCAATTGAACTATTAAGCATCACCACATCTCATACTGAGAATTTTGATATCAAAATACTTGAATCATTGAACACCCTATCCTTAGGGTTTCAGTTACCTCATTCACTTATCACATGGCAACACCCTATCCTTAGGGTTTCAGTTACCTCATCTATTTGATTGTAGTTCAAATCACAATACGATATCATTCTAGAACTGACAGAACAATATACTCAAAATCATTGTAAATACTGAGTAATCCTTATATCATGCATGCAGACAGATTTAAAATTCATAAATAACCCAAACTCATGTCAATTTGGCACATACGTGCTGAATTCATGCAATTGAACATCTTATTGTACTGATAAGAGGAATTTACTTCACATATAAGAAATCATTCGTAGTATTTATCAATTATCTGAAATTTCTCGAAGAATGTGCACATTAATCCTAATCCTGGTTTGTGCATCACATAACTCAATTAAGAGTTACTTACGTATCATAACTCGAATCATTAACAAAAATTGAGAATTTCTAATAATATCTGAGAGAAATGTGCCAATTCATGTGAATATAAATCCATTTACATTAAACATAACAGGGAGCATGCAACTAGGTTTTATTGCTTATATTTAATGTTATCGTACTTTCTTTGAAATCATGCATCTGATAATTTACAAAATCTGTATTGCCTGGGTTTATACCCAAACCATACCATTATTGGTCGTGTATTACAAATTTCAACATTCACACTTAGCAATCTAGGTTCCGATGAACTATGTAAATTCAGTGGTCCAATCTACACTGATCAGATGTTAATCCAAATCATATTAAAGCATAAAGAAATGATTTATGAAATAAAAAGTCAGGCGACGCCAAATATTGCCCAACGCCTGTTATCAGCCAAAAACGCGTAATTTACCAAAAATTTCCGATTTGTAGAGTTAAATCTTAGATAGTGAGTGAAATCTTACTCACAACAATTTGGGATGTCCGGATTCGTCCGGGATTGCGTCTAGAGACCAGTTTTCGAGCAAATCTTGGTTGTCTTCTACCTTGGGTATTCAGTGTTAGAACATGTTGCAACCAGGTTGCTTCACGCACGGCTACAAGCTGACGGAAGAACTCGATTGGTAGCTGAATCGCGGATAGGGGCTATGGAATCTTGCCTAGATCTCAAATTCGGAGCTGTGGGAGGCTTTTCCTTGCTCAGGCGCACCCAAGGTGGCCTCCTCCTGGTCGTGCACAGTAGAAGTAGCCTGCTGCTGCATGCCGCTGGTCACTGATAGGCGGCTGGCTAGCTGGGTGGGTGGAGTACTGGAGGAAATAAAGAGGAGAGGAGGAAGAAAAGAAGTATAAGAAGAAGGAAGAACGACTGCTGGAAAAACGAACCTAGGATCGCCCCTGCGATCCCTCTCCTGCGCGGAAGTCGGCCTTGCGCCGCTTGAGTCTATTGCCCGAACAACGGATAAGCAAGAGAGAAAGAAAAGAAAAGTTTATCAAAGCAAAAACTTTGGAAAAATTACAATTTTGACCCTAGAATTTAAAAAGATCATAACTATTGACTCAAAGGTCCGAATAACACGATTTATTTTGCAACTTTTCAAGTACAAGATCCTCTACAACCCCAAGGCTTAAAAACATGCCAATTAGCTTGTCTCAGCAAATCAAAACTCTAATCACATTTAAGCACTTAGCTTAGCTTAATTAACTTGATACTACACTAATCACCACATAAGCACTTAACTTATCTCATTAACTTAATTATGCACTAATCATGATACTTACTGGTTAACTTTGGTGTGGGTCATAACAATCTCCCTCCCTTATAAAAATTTTGTCCCGAAATTCCTAAAAGAGAAAAGGAAACTTGTTACACATTTCAGACTCGAGCTCCCACGTAGCTTCCTCTAGGTTATGATTCCTAAAAAAAACATTCACTAATGGTATCTCGCGATTCTAGAGTTTCTTGATCCTCGATCAATTACTTGAACTGGTCCCTCAACATAGGACACATCAGGTCTAAGCTGTACAAGTTCTGGGTACATTATCTTTTCTGTACCAGGGTAACACTTCTTCAACATCGATACATGAATCACATCATGTAAATTAGCCAATTCAGATGGCAATTCCAATATGTAGGCTACAGGTCCAATCCTTTCAATGACAGGATATGGGTCCATAAGCCTATGAGTCAGTTTGCCTCTCTTGTCAAACCCCAACACTCCTTTCCATGGTGAAACCTTCAGAAACACTTCATCACCAACCTCAAACTCAAGGGGTCTACGTCTCTTCTCATCTTAACTCTTCTGCTTGTCCTGTGTAGCTTTCAACTGTTCTCTGATCACAGTTATCTTTTTAGTGGTCAAATCCACTATCTCTGGTCCAAGAATCTGCTTTTCACCTACCTCATACTAACATATGGGTGATATACACTTTCTACCATACAAAGCTTCATACGGGGCCATACCAAGACTGGAATGGTGACTATTGTTATATGCAAACTCTATAAGGCTCAAGTGTTCTTCCCACTTCAAGACATCAAAGGTTGACTTAATAGGAAGAAAGTGAGTAGACTTGGTCATTCTATCCACAATCACACATATCGAGTCACAACCTCTAGGTGTCCTGGGTAACCCTACCACAAAATCCATTGTGATATGTTCCCATTTCCATTCTGGTATAGGAAGAGATTGTAAAGTACCTGTAGGTTTCTGATGCTCAGCCTTAACCTACTGACACACGCTGCACCTAGCCACATACTCAGCTACATCCCTCTTCGTACCAGGACACCAATACAACTCTATCGACGCATGTGCTTCCCCAAGAATCTGTTCTTTCAAATCACTGTCTCTAGGTACACATAACATGCCATGCTGATACAACAAACCGTCATCTGAAAAAATGAACTCTGGTCTTTTCCCCACTGTCATATCATGCATGATCTGTCGTAACTCACTATCACTCTACTAAAGTTCCTTGATCTGATCATAAAAAGTAGGCTTGACTTGCATCTATGCAATCAAACCACTCTGCTCCGTCACCCCTAAGTCTAAGTCAACTTCCACATCTCTACTAGCAGGTCTCTCTTGAAACATGCCATAGAGAATACATGCGTTGTTGAACTTGACTTCCTGCTCAGAGCATCTGCTACCGCATTCGACTTACCATGATGATAATCTATTGTCACTTCATAATCCTTGATCAATTCTAACCATCTCCAATGTCTAAGATTCAGATCCTTTTGGGTGAAGATATATTTCAAGCTCTTATGATCTGTAAACACCTGACACGCCTCACCATAAAGATAGTGATGCCATATCTTATGAGGATGAACTACCACAACTAATTACAGATCATGTGCCGAGTAATTCTCCTTATTCTATGCTACTTACTTCTTGTTACATTCCCTTCTCATTTTATTCAAAACACATTTGTTACACTTCAAATTTATATCTTACTCTTTTCTCCGAGTCATTTTCATATTGTTTATCTATCTTTCATATTAGCTACCTTTAAACCCTAGATTTCATTAGTGCTAGCTTACCAATCATAGAATCTCATGATCTTATTTTATAAAGATGCTAGTATTCATGGTCAAATCACTAGCGACATCCCTTGAACTACTTCAACTCTAAACATTATAGAGTTTGGTCCTTATCAGTAACATAGCATTATTGTGATGTGACTTTGCTCCCTTAGTTTGAAAATCAAACTTTGGATCTCATAAGTTTTACTAAAGTCTTGCTCATCTTATCACTGGAATTTTCTTTCTCTTATTTGGATATTCAGATAAATTACATTCTCAATTTACCTTGCTAGGGTTTCATCATCATATTGTGTGTCATTATTTCATTCACTTAGACGTCTCTACCATGGTAGTTATGCATCATATACGATTCATTCATTTTCTAAATTACACATTTATTCTTTATTTTAGGAACTAGTTTGTTAGTCTATAGAGACTTAGAATCTAAAGATAGTATGTATGAATGTATTAAACTTTATAATAAAGATATACATTCCATACTCTCAATTATGTCATGTAATCCTCATTCCTTAATCAAGGTCATCATTTCTAACATTTCTCTTAATTCAACTAAATTTCTTATCCTGGTCTTATGATTTACGTAAGGCTCTTTATTTCTATGTACTTATGGTATACTCAACTCTTTTCTTCTATTTTCCCTTTGCTTTGAAGTACATAAAAACATTGTACTCAGTTATATAATCCGTTCCTCATGATTGATTCTTACTATCTTAGCCCTTACATACTTTTCTCATATCTTTTCCATATTCTCATATTTAGAGTTCATATAATATTAATCATTAAATTTAATTTGAACCTTATATCGTGTTCCTTTATTTCCAATTAAGGATTGCTCATATGAGGCCCCAATGTTGGGTCTCTGATATCAGTTCCAACTAATTCTTAGTTGTTCTAATCTTCCCCTTATATCTCAACATCTTAGTGTAGTACATTTTTACTATGATGTGAGTCTAAATTATCTAGAGTCTACTTTTATTATATTTTTAATAGGAGTCATTAGATCCCAGTAACGCATCTTGCCAGTCGGACCAGGCCGAACCTGTAGTCCTAAAGCCAAGAGCTACTCAGGATTAACCAACTCCTATTAATCTCAAACATGTGGAAAGAATATTCACTAAGGCAAACTCATATAAACATAACTTCTGGTCTACTTAATACAAAGAATATAAATAATAAATAAATCACTTCATGGCACACAACAATATAAAAGAATCATATTTATTCTACAAATTGAAAGTCTAAATTCATACATATAAGAGCATTTCTAATGATTTCCAATCAAATCAGCAAAACAAAGCAAGAGTTGTATCACATCCTATGTTTAATCTCTTACTCCTGCATAAATTTCTGATTTCCTTAACCCTAAGATTTTTAGGGTTTCTCTCTAGCCCATCCTTTCTCTGCATACCTGGCCAGGGCATCCAGAGAAGAATGGACAGAGTAGCTTGATACTGGTCAATCTAAGTACTCAGATACCCGGCCAGGGTACCTAAATACTCAGACTTCCCAGAGCTAAAGACACATCACTTCTTATCTACCTCACTTTATAACTCTATCTTTCTATCCTAATGGTTCCTGACAACTCAGCCTAAGCTCCCCACTTGGTTCTCGTGACCACGCCCTCTTTCTGCCATCTGCAATAGTATAACAGAACACTTCCTGTTAGAAAATTACAGTTAGAAGGAAGACACCTAAGTCCTAATCCTATTGGTCTCTTGTCGTCCCCTGACCTTGACTTAGAGTAACCATGTACTCAACCTATGCTCTGATATCAAAGCTATTGTGACGCCCCGACCTCCGTGCCATCTCTAATGACCCCGAAGACCGGGGAGTCACCCCTTGGTAAACCACTCTTAACTTTTTCTTTTCTTGATCACTTAGATTAACTTAAATGAAAACCATAAAACTTGAATAGCATCGAATTATAATAAAACTACGGAAGCGACTTTCCATTACCCTTACTAAGAAGAAAAAACAAGTTCACATGACATATTACATTTCTTATGCAGACTGTAAAACACAACAGATAATTAAAAACTAACTACATATTTCACCACATTATCTCTCTAACGCACCACACGCCCTAGGACCGAGGGGAAAGGACTAAGAGACCTCTAACTAACTACTAACTACCTTCTATGTACTCAGATGATATGATCCTTCAGCCTCCTCATGCTGACGTTGACCTAAAAAATGTTTTAGTAGGTTGGTGAGCTACTAGCTCAGTGAATAGAATTTCACCAACCATCACAGATAACTCATTTATGTCTATTGTTTGGAATAATATGCAAGAAATACTACACTGAGTAGGTCTAAGAAATTTAATTTAAACAACAGAAGATGTCAACATTTCATTATGATAACAATTGATGCAGAGCTGTAGATACAATTACTTAACAGAAAATACTTAAAGAACTACTACTGTGAAGCTAACTCATATCTTTCTTAACTCTTTAACTTAATAAAACTATGTGAACCTATATGAACATATTTTATCTTATGCCCCAATCATATGCAGTGTACTCCACATATGAAGATACGTAGCAAACTACGATGCCACCGTAAAAGACTTAGCGACACACCTGGAAAATGCTAAGTCTGACTTTCCGTCCTGGTTTGCTACAGGACCCACAGGCTCTCTGGCCTCACGGCACTCGCAAATGGGTGCACACTAGACTCCTCCTTCTAGCTGAGTACACAGGCAGAGGGTCTCTAAGTCTCCGACCACCTGGGCGTATCCCTAGGGTTGAGCCGGGACATGTCTCCGACCACCTAGGCGTATCCCCAGGGTTCAGCCATGACACTACCTCGAGTCCCCGACCACCTGGGTGTATCCCCAGGGTTGAGCCGGGACCCTACCTCTCAGCCCTAGTGTCACCGAGACATTCGGTAAGTGTTGGACACGAGTCTCCGACCACCTGGGCTTATCCCCAGGGTTGATCGTTTCACCCCTAAGGTGCAGACCTCTCGAAGGGGTTCTACGGTGTTAGGGCACCTAAGTCTATCATTTTATTATTATAGAACACTTTAATCTGAAATACATAATTCATGATCTTGTTCCGAACTCTGGTTTCTCTATGATACCACATCTACTGATTTCAAATCAAACCACAATACACTGTCTTTCTAGAACTGTCATAACAGTAACTCAAATTATAGTGATTACTGAGAAATCATCATACTATACATGCCGGCAAACTAAAATTCTTAAATAAATAGAATGCATGTAAAGTTGGTACTTTATACACTAAAATCATGCAATTGAACTGTTAAGCATCACCACATGTCATGCTGAGAATTTTGATATCAAAATACTTGAATCATTGAACACCCTATCCTTAGGGTTTCAGTTGCCTCATTCACTTATCACATGGCAACACCCTATCCTTAGGGTTTCAGTTACCTCATCTATTTGATTGTAGTTCAAATCACAATATGATATCATTCTAGAACTGACAGAACAATACACTCAAAGTCATTGTAAATACTGAGTAATCCGTATATCATGCATGCAGGAAGATTTAAAATTCATAAATAACCCAAACTCATGTCAATTTGGCACATACATGCTGAATTCATGCAATTGAACATCTTATTGTACTGATAAGAGTAATTTACTTCACATATAAGAAATCATTCATAGTATTTATCAATTATCTGAAATTTCTCAAAGAACGTGCACATTAATCTTAATCCTGGTTTGTGCATCACATAACTCAATTAAGAGTTACTTACGTATCATAACTCGAATCATTAACAAAAATTGAGAATTTCTAATAATATCTGAGAGAAATGTGCCAATTCATGTGAATATAAATCCATTTACATTAAACATAAAAGGGATCATGCAACTAGGTTTTATTGCTTATATTTAATGTTTTCGTACTTTCTTTGAAATCGTGCATCTGATAATTTACAAAATTTGTATTGCCTAGGTTTTAACCTAAACCGTACCATTATCGGTCGTGTATTACAAATTTCAACATTCACACTTAGCAATCTAGGTTCTGATGAACTATGTAAATTCATTGGTCCAATCTACACTGATCAGATGTTAATCCAAATCATATTAAAGCATAAAGAAAGGATTTATGAAATAAAAAGTCAGGAGACACCAAATATTGCTCAACACCTGTTATCAGTGAAAAATACGTAATTTACCAAAAATTTGTGATTTGCAAAGTTAAATGTTAGATTGTGAATGAAATCCTACTCACAGCAATTTGGGATGTCCGGATTCGTCCGGAATTGCGTCTAGAGAACTGTTTCTGAGAAAATCTTGGTTGTCTTCTACTTTGTGTATTCAGTGTATTCCGTGTTAGAACGTGTTGCAACCAGGTTGCTTCACGCACGGCTACAGGCTGACGGAAGAACTCGATTGGTAGCTGAATCGCGGATAGGAGCTATGGAATCTTGCCTAGATCTCAAATTCGGAGCTGTGGGAAGCTTTTCCTTGCTCAGGCGCACCCAAGGTGGCCTCCTCCTGGCCGTGCACAGCAGCAGTAGCCTGCTGCTGCATGCCGCTGGTCACTGATAGGCAGCTGGCTAGCTGGGTGGGTGGAGTACTGGAGGAAATAAAGAGGAGAGGAGGAAGAAAAGAAGAAAAAGAAAAAGGAAGAACTACTGCTGGAAAAACGAACCTAGGATCGCCCCTGCGATCCCTCTTATGCGCGGAAGTCGGCCTTGCGCCGCTATGAGTCTATTGCCCGAAGAACGGATAAGCAAAAGATCAAGAAAAGTAAAGTTTATAAAGCAAAAACTTTGGAAAAATTACAATTTTGACCCTAGAATTTAAAACGATCATAACGATTGACTCGAAGGTCCGAATAACACGATTTCTTTTGCAACTTTTCAAGTACAAGATCCTCTACAACCCCAAGGCATAAAAACATGCCAATTCTCTTGTCTCAACTAATCAAAACTCTAATCACATTTAATCACTTAACTTATCTCATTAACTTAATTATGCACTAATCATGATACTTACTAGTTAACTTTGGTGTGGGTCATAACAATCTCCCTCCCTTATAAGAATTTCGTCCCGAAATTCCTAAAAAAGAATAGGAAACTTGTTACGCATTTCAGACTCAAGCTCCCACGTAGCTTCCTATAGGTTATGATTCCTAAAAAAACATTCACTAATGGTATCTCGCGATTCTAGAGTTTCTTGATCCTCGATCAATTACTTGAACTGGTCCCTCAACATAGGACACATCAGGTCTAAGCTGTACAGGTTCTGGGTACATTATCTTTTCTGTACCAGGGTAACACTTCTTCAGCATCGATACATGAATCACATCATGTAAATTAGCCAATTCAGATGGCAATTCCAATTTGTAGGCTAGAGGTCCAATCCTTTCAATGACAAGATATGGGTCCATAATCCTAGGAGTCAGTTTGCCTCTCTTGTCAAACCCCAACACTCCTTTCCATGGTGAAACCTTTAGAAACACTTCATCACCAACCTCAAACTCAAGGGGTCTATGTCTCTTCTCAGCTTAACTCTTCTGTCTGTCCTGTGTAGCTTTCAACTGTTCTCTGATCACAGTTATCTTTTCAGTGGTCAAATCCACTATCTCTGGTCCAAGAATCTGCTTTTCACCTACCTCATACCAACATATGGGTGATCTACACTTTCTACTATACAAAGCATCATACGGGGCCATACCAAGACTGGAATGGTGACTATTGTTATATGCAAACTCTATAAGGCTCAAGTGTTCTTCCCACTTCAAGACATCAAAGGTTGACTTAATAGGAAGAAAGTGAGCAGACTTGGTCAGTCTATCCACAATCACCCATATCGAGTCACAACCTCTAGGTGTCCTGGGTAACCCTACCACAAAATCCATTATGATACGTTCCCATTTCCATTCTGGTATAGGAAGAGATTGTAAAGTACCTGCAGGTTTCTGATGCTCAGCCTTAACCTGCTGACACACACTGCACCTAGCCACATACTCAGCTACATCCCTCTTCGTACCAGGCGACCAATATAACTCTATCGACGCATGTGCTTCCTCAAGAATCTGTTCTTTCAAGGTACACATAACATGCCATGCTGATACAACAAACCGTCATCTGAAAACCTGAACTCTGGTCTTTTCCCCACTGTCATATCATGCATGATCTGTCGTAACTCACTGCCACTCTACTAAAGTTCCTTGATCTGATCATAAAAAGTAGGCTTGACTTGCATCTATGCAATCAAACCACTCTGCTCCGTCACCCCTAAGTCTAAGTTCAACTTCCACATCTCTACTAGCAGGTCTCTCTTGAAACATGCCACAGAGAATACATCCGCTGTTGAACTTGACTTCCTGCTCAGAGCATCTGCTACCGCATTTGACTTACCATGATGATAATCTATTGTCACTTCATAATCCTTGATCAATTCTAACCATCTCCACTGTCTAAGATTCAGATCCTTTTGGGTGAAGATATATTTCAAGCTCTTATGATTTGTAAATACCTGACACGCCTCACCATAAAGATAGTGACGCCATATCTTATGAGGATGAACTACAACAACTAATTACAGATCATGTGCCGAGTAATTCTCCTCATTATATGCTACTTACTTCTTGTTACATACCCTTCTCATTTTGTTCAAAACACATTTGTTACACTTCAAATTTATATCTTACTCTTTTCTCCGAGTCATTTTCATATTGTTTATCAATCTTTCATATTAGCTACCTTTAAACCCTAGATTTCATTAGTGCTAGCTTACCAATCATAGAATCTCATGATCTTATTTTATAAAGATGCTAGTATTCGTGGTCAAATCACTAGCGACATCCCTTGAACTACTTCAACTCTAAACATTCTAGAGTTTGGTCCTTATCAGTAACATAGCATTATTGTGATGTGACTTTGCTCCCTTAGTTTGAAAATCAAACTTTGGATCTCATAAGTTTTACTAAAGTCTTGCTTATCTTATCACTGGAATTTTCTTTCTCTTATTTGGATATTCAGATAAATTACATTCTCAATTTACCTTGCTAGGGTTTCATCATCATATTGTGTGTCATTATTTCATTCACTTAGACATCTCTACCATGGTAGTTATGCATCATATATGATTCATTCATTTTCTAAATTACACATTTATTCTTTATTTTGGGAACTAGTTTGTTAGTCTATAGAGACTTAGAATCTAAAGGTAGTATGTATGAATGTATTAAACTTTATAATAAAGATATACATTCCATACTCTCAATTATGTCATGTAATCCTCATTCCTTAATCAAGGTTATCATTTCTAACATTTCTTTTGATTCAACTAAATTTCTTATCCTGGTCTTATGATTTACGTAAGGCTCTTTATTTCTATGTACTTATGGTATACTCAACTCTTTTCTTCTATTTTCCCTTTGCTTTGAAGTACATAAAAACATTGTACTCGATTATATAATCCGTTCCTCATGATTGATTCTTACTATCTTAGCCCTTACATACTTTTCTCATATCTTTTCCATATTCTCATATTTAGAGTTCATATAATGTTAATCATTAAATTTAATTTGAACCTTATATCGTGTTCCTTTATTTGCAATTAAGGATTACTCATATGAGGCCCCAATGTTGGGTCTCCGATATCAGTTCCGACTAATTCTTAGTTGTTCTAATCTTTCCCTTATATCTCAACATCTTAGTGTAGTACATTCTTACTATGATGCGAGTCTAAATTATCCAGAGTCTACTTTTATTATATTTTTAATAGGAGTCATTAGATCCGAGTAACGCATCCTACCAGCCAAACTAGGCCGAACATGTAGTCCTGAAACCAAGAGCTACTCAGGATTAACCAACTCCTATTAATCTCAAACATGTGGAAAGAATATCCACTAAGGCAAACTCATATAAACATAACTTCTGGTCTATTTAATACAAAGAATATAAACAATAAATAAATCACTTCATGGCACACAACAATATAGAAGAATCATATTTATTCTACAAATTGAAAGTCTAAATTCATACATATAAGAGCATTTCTAGTGATTTCCAATCAAATAAGAAAAATAAAGCAAGCGTTGTATCACATCCTATGTTTAATCTCTTACTCCTGCATAAATTTCCGATTTCCTTAACCCTAAGATTTCTAGGGTTTCTCTCTAGCCCATCCTTCCTCTGCATACCTAGCCAGGGCATCCAGAGAAGAATGTACAGAGTAGCTTGATACTGGTCAATCTAAGTACTCAGATACCTGGCCAGGGTACCTAAATACTCAGACTTCCCAGAGCTAAAGACACATCGCTTCTTATCTACCTGACTTTATAACTCTATCTTTCTATCCTAATGGTTCCTAACAACTCAGCCTAAGCTCCCTACTTGGTTCTCGTGACCACGCCCTCTTCCTGCCATCTGCAATAGTATAACAGAACACTTCCTGTTAGAAAATTGCAGTTAGAAGGAAGACACCTAAGTCCTAATCCTATTGGTCTCTTGTCGTCCCCTGACCTTGGCTTAGAGTAACCATGTACTCAACCTATGCTCTGATACCAAAGCTATTGTGACGCCCCGACCTCCGTGCCATCTCTAATGACCCCGAAGACCGGGGAGTCACCCTTGGTAAACCACTCTTAACTTTTTCTTTTCTTGATCACTTAGATTAACTTAAATGAAAACCATAAAACTTGAATAGCATCAAATTATAATAAAACTACGGAAGCGACTTTCCATTAGCCTTACTAAGAAGAAAAAACAAGTTCACATGACATATTACATTTCTTATGCAGACTGTAAAACACAATAGATAATTGAAAACTAACTACATATTTCACCACATTCTCTCTCTAACCCACCACACGCCCAAGGACCGAGGGGAAAGGACTAAGAGACCTCTAACTAACTACTAACTACCTTCTATGTACTCAGATGATATGATCCTTCAGCCTCCTCGTGTTGACGTTGACCTGAAAAATGTTTCAGTAGGTTGGTGAGCTACTAGCTCAGTGAATAGAATTTCACCAACCATCATAGATAACTCATTTATGTCTATTATTTTGAATAATATGCAAGAAATACTTCACTGAGCAGGTCTAAGCAATTTAATTTAAACAACAGAAGATGTCAACATTTTATTATGATAACAATTGATGCAGAGCTGTAGATACAATTATTTAACAGAAAATACTTAAAGAACTACTACTGTGAAGCTAACTCATATCTTTCTTAACTCTTTAACTTAATAAAACTCTGTTAACCTATATGAACATATTTTATCTTATGCCCCAATCATATGCAGTGTACTTCACATATGAAGATCCGTAGCAAACTACGATGCCACCGTACAAGACTTAGCGACACACCCGGGAAAATGCTAAGTCTGACTTTCCGTCCTGGTCTGCTACAGGACCCACAGGCTCTCTGGCCTCACGGCACTCGCAAATGGGTGCACGCTAGACTCCTCCTTCCAGCTGAGTACACAGGCGGAGGGTCTCTAAGTCTCCGACCACCTGGGCGTATCCCCAGGGTTGAGCCGGGACACTACCTCGAGTCTCTGACCACCTGGGCGTATCCCCAGGGTTGAGCCGGGACCCTACCTCTCAGCCCTCGTGTCACCGAGACATTCAGTAAGTGTTGGACACGAGTCTCCGACTACCTGGGTGTATCCCCACGGTTGATCGTTTCACCCCTAAGGTGCAGACCTCTCGAAGGGGTTCTACGGTGTCAGGGCACCTAAGTCTGTCATTTTATTATTATAGAACACTTTAATCTGAAATACATAATTCATGATCTTGTTCCGAACTCTGGTTTCTCTATGATACCACATGTACTGATTTCAGATCAAACCACAATACACTGTCTTTCTAGAACTGTCATAATAGTAACTCAAATTATAGTGATTATTGAAAATTCATCATACTATACATGTCGGCAAACTAAAATTCTTAAATAAATAGAATGCATGTAAATTTGGTACTTTATACACTAAAATCATGCAATTGAACTGTTAAGCATCACCACATCTCATACTGAGAATTTTGATATCAAAATACTTGAATCATTGAACACCCTATCCTTAGGGTTTCAGTTACCTCATCTATTTGATTGCAGTTCAAATCACAATACGATATCATTCTAGAACTGACAGAACAATATACTCAAAATCATTGTAAATACTGAGTAGTCCTTATATCATGCATGCAGGCAGATTTAAAATTCATAAATAACCCAAACTCATGTCAATTTGGCACATACAAGCTGAATTAATGCAATTGACCATCTTATTGTACTGATAAGAGTAATTTACTTCACATATAAGAAATCATTCATAGTATTTATCAATTATCTGAAATTTCTCAAAGAACGTGCACATTAATCCTAAACCTGGTTTGTGCATCACATAACTCAATTAAGAGTTACTTACGTATCATAACTCGAATCATTAACAAAAATTGAGAATTTCTAATAATATCTGAGAGAAATGTGCCAATTCATGTGAATATAAATCCATTTACATTAAACATAATAGGGAGCATGCAACTAGGTTTTATTGCTTATATTTAATGTTATCGTACTTTCTTTGAAATCATGCATCTGATAATTTACAAAATCTGTATTGCCTGGGTTTATACCCGATCTGTACCATTATCAGTCGTGTATTACAAATTTTAATATTCACACTTAGCAATCTAGGTTATGATGAACTATGTAAATTCATTGGTCCAATCTACACTGATCAGATGTTAATCCAAATCATATTAAAGCATATAGAAATGATTTATGAAATAAAAAGTCAGGCGACGCCAAATATTTCCCAACGCCTGTTATCAGCGAAAAATGCGTAATTTACCAAAAATTTCCGATTTGCATCCTACTCACAGCAATTTGGGATGTCCGGATTCGTCCGAGATTGTGTCTAGGGACTCGTTTCCGAGCAAATCTTGGTTGTCATCCACCTTGGGTATTCCGTGTTAGAACCTGTTGCAACTAGGTTGCTTCACGCACGGCTAAAGGCTGACGGAAGAACTCGATTGGTAGCTGAATCGCGGATAGGAGCTATGGAATCTTGCCTAGATCTCAAATTCAGAGTTGTGGGAGGCTTTTCCTTGCTCAGGCGCACCCAAGGTGGCCTCCTCCTGGCCGTGCACAGCAGTAGTAGCCTACTACTGCATGCCGCTGGTCACTGATAGGCGGCTGGCTAGCTGGGTGGGTGGAGTACTAGAGGAAATAAAGAGGTGAGGAGGAAGAAAACAAGAAAAAGAAGAAGGAAGAACGACTGCTGGAAAAACGAACCTAGGATCGCCCCTGCGATCTCTCTCCTGCGCGGAAGTTAGCCTTGCGCCACTTGAGTCTATTGCCCGAAGAACGGATAAGAAAGAGAGGAAGAAAAGAAAAGTTTATAAAGCAAAAACTTTGGAAAAATTACAATTTTGACCCTAGAATTTAAAAAGATCATAACTATTGACTCGAAGGTCCGAATAACACGATTGCTTTTGCAACTTTTCAAGTACAAGATGATCTACAACCCCAAGGCATAAAAACATGCCAATTAGCTTGTCTCAGATAATCAAAACTCTAATCACATTTAAGCACTTAGCTTAGCTTAATTAACTTGATACTACACTAATCACCACATAAGCACTTAACTTATCTCATTAACTTAATTATGCACCAATCATGATACTTACTGGTTAACTTTGGTGTGGGTCATAACAAGAGTGGACGACATCAGTTGTATAGTCACCATGAGATCATAATTGTTCTGTTTAGACTAATCAATACATCAACAAAGTTTATGGACTTGATGAACAAAGTTCAACTCGTGTCCTTATGAGTTGTGGCAAGTTTTGATTGATAACATCTCAATGTAGTTCAAAGATGGTTAGTATCTTCGCTAAGCCTTAGGATTCTTGAAATAGCAATGAGTGGGTATCAAGTTCAACTAGGGTGAGTTTTAGGTTATATGAAGTGTCTCCTCGGGGTTATGATATATCTTCTAAGTATGTGCATGAGTTCAAACAGAGTGGAGACAAGTGATGGAATGGGACCGAACCCAGACACCGACAGAGATATGACGATCCTTAAGCCTAGCAGGATACTACAAGAAGTTCATTCCGAATACTAGTGCCGTTGCTTCACCCTAGAGAAGGTGTTCCTTCCTGTATGGAATAACATGTGGCAACATTAATGCCAACATTCTTTCTATATGCCGAAGGAGAAATTGACAAGTGATTCGGTGTTAGTGTTGCTAAAACAAAAAGAAGGGTACATCACCTTTTTTAATGCTTCAAGGAATGGTTTAGGATGTTTGCAAATACGAGATATAATCAAACTGGAAGTCATATTCATTGATGTATCATGAAACAAGACATCCCAACATCACTTCAGTAGGAGGATGAATAGTTGGAGGTATCTTTGTTGGCAAGATCATTGATACAACTACAAGTCAAGTCAACATTTCTACAACAAGATAGAAATACAAGTGAATGATACCATGATTGAGGACATCAGATCAGAGGAACACAATGGGGAGCATGATAGATTCCATCGACGAGGTGAAAATATAGTTTATGACTCTACAACCAAACAATGGTTCTAGATTTTGTTGGTTTAAGTGAGATAGTACACAAGGAGACTCATGTTTGACACATATAATGTATCATGAGTTGAAGAATGTACAACGGAGGCCAAGTATGGTACAAAGTATGACACATGTATGGTCGAGTATACAATTGTCAGCAAGAAAATGAGAAACGATAGAATCTAGCAAGAATAAGGATATAGAGGAAGTTCAACACAGCCTTACATGACAGACACGACGTTAGTCCACCATTGAGATGATTGAGAGAATCTTCTAAGAACTTATGCCTTACCATTCTAGATAGATAGGGGATATCATGACTAATTGAGTTGCTTACTACAAAACCATAAGAGGAGCATAGAAATGACACCTTGTGAAGTTACATATGGTAAGAGGTACAAGACATTCCATGATTTGTAAAAGCAAGCAAGTATAGATTCCGAGTGATGATTTGATATTACAAACTACAGTGAAGGGCATGATAACCCAAAAATAGATAGAAACAACTCATAACGATAGCTAGAGTCCCAAGTTGAAAGTTACCAGAGCTGCACAAGTGGCACAACAGTTTTCAAGTTCCATGTCGCTTCATATTGAGAAAGTGTCACCAGGTACATGACAAGTGATACATGCAATGGAGATGGAGTTGCATGAAGACATTTCTTATGTGGAGATTTATGTGCAAACCCAAGATGTGACATGCAAGAGTTAAGGGAGAAGAACATGAGTCCTATGAGAGTGATGAGACATCACCATGATATGGGAGTAACCATGTGGATGTTAGAGGATGAGGTGCATCAGAAGTACTCATCTTTGTTTGCATTGGATTTTGGGGGCGAAATCCCTGTTAGGGGTTTATGGTTGTGAGACCCCTAACCTTTCTTAAATGGTTGAACATGATTAATAATCATAATTAAGTGATTTAAAATCTTAAGAAACCTTAATATGTTCTTTTCCATCATGTGACAAACTTAGGTTTCAAAATTTGGTCTAGTTTGGACTCTGTTTGAGCAAGTTATGTAATTTTTTTGCATGTTTTGGACTTTTAGGAAAATTACCCATATTTGAGGTTTTTATTGCAATTTTCCACATTCTTTATGTTACTTATATGTTTTCTTATCATGCTTGATCTTGTTGTTCCATGGGGCACTTGTTTGTACCTTGCTTTGGTGGTGATGGCTCTCTAGGGTTGAATTAGGGTTTACCCCCTCACGAAAGAGCTACTATTGAGGCCATAACTCGATGGTCCTCCTATTTGGTTGGGATCCGATAGTCATCACTAGGTGAGGACAAGTTATGGTGATATCTAGAGGTGGTAGGTCAATGGTTTTCTCTCTTGGGGTCCCTTGTACCAGTGGTTTGCTTGGAAAGGGTGATCAAGCGATGGTTTACCACCTAGTGACCTAGGGCTTCAACAAACGATGGTCACCATGTGTTGGAAACTGATGGCCACCTTGGGAGTTTGTCATATGATGGACACTCAGACTCCCACAACCTATGGAGCTGATTCTTGCATGGACATGATAGCTATATGCCATGGACAAATTGCAAACCTACTAGGACACCTCAAGCTTCTCTTCCTTCTTATCATTAGCTTTATGTACCCTTCCTTTAGAACCCAAACAAAACCTTTGGATTCTTATGTATTCCCAGATGTCTAGAGTTTTGTTCTCTCATGTTTGGTGGTGTACAAGTCACCCAAGGTAGAAGAAGGTGGGCGATCTCCTTGCATGAGTGGCTAGAGCTAGGATCTGCTCTTCTTTAGGGTTTGTGGAGCTTCCTTTCCTTGTTCCTAACATAAGCAAGTAAGTTCCTCCTTCCCTCCTTCGTTTCCCTTGCTTTTCTACCTTCTTCCTCCTTATTATAGGATGTAACCATGGTGTTTCATGGTAAATCTTTCTCTAGAGCTTAAAGAACCCTTCTTTCTTGCTTCCTTGACCTAGGGTTTTGTGTCTATCTTGGAGAAGAAGCTTGCTTGACTGTATGGAGTGTTAAGGTGTGGTTTTCTTCCTCTTTTCCTCGATCTTTCTTTCTCTTAGGAGCTACATCTTCATCCTAGAGTCGAGTCATATAACTTTTCTCACATTTATTGCTTACTACTACCTTGTATGCTCATGATCTTGCTCTAAAATGATGCCTAGGGTTTAAGCTTATATGATGATCCTTAAGTAAGTTTTTCTCCATGAATGGACCTTAAAAATTGAAAACGTGCCCTTCTTGGTAGAAGAAACTCTAGACCTTTCTTCTATATGCACACATGATGGCTTTGCTTAACAAACAATAGTAAAAAACTTAAGGTTTATGAGCTATTTACGTCCTTTTCTTTGCAATTTGATGGTTTGGTTCCTTTGTTGTTTTTCTTGGCCTTGATGTGCCAACTGATGGTGGGTACCTTGGTGCTGTTTGAGCCTTCTTATTATGTCTAAAACCTATGGCTATGTTTCCCAATGTGGATGGCTTTAATTCTCTCCTCATGTGGTTCTAAATGATGGGTTAAAGTTAGGGTCTTGAGGCTGTCTTCCTTCTTGTTTTATCAACCGATGGTGTGCTTTCTTTCTAGAACTGATGGCCTGTTCTTAGTGGGTTTTTGATTCTTTACCTATGATAAATGATGGTCATGTCTTAAGTTCTATTTTGATTCTTTTAGTGCTGAAGAATCAATGGTTTTAGTACCTAGTAATGGTGAGATCCGATGGTTATCCTACCTTCAACAACCAATGGTACCCCTTGACTCAACAACCGATGGTACCTGTGGTGACACATCCCGCTATCACACAGATAATGAGGTGCCACATGAAAATGTGCGGAAAACACCATAAACCACTTATTATAAAAAACACGGGGTAATTAAAACCGATTTTAGAAAGCAGATAAACCAAGAAATCATTACATCCAGATCCTCATCCTGTAAGAAAATAGGTTATGTAAACATTTACAAGTCTAGATAAGTGTCCATAGCTTATAGGATCAGCTGTCTTGTCATCACACGAGTTCATCACCTGTTTATATACATAACGGGCCACAACCGGCCCACAGCAGGATATACAAAGCTTCATCAGCTAAACATCGTAAAACAACGTCAAAACACCTCCAAGGACCTGAGAGTACAGGGATGACTCTAAGACTCTGCTACGAACAACCAAAACAGCAGCATATCCATCTCTTGCCTTCTACTACTCGTCTTGCTGCTCGGACGCAACCCCACGACCACCACCACGTCTAGCGCGAACACCTAAAAATGTTGTAAACCAACGGGGTGAGACACACAGTCCCAGAGAGAAACATAACTCCCCGCCGAAACCACAAAACCTTAGAAAGGTTAAGCAAAAATAGCAGATAACTGATAAAAGGTACAATAAGAGCAGTCTATAGAGCAGGGTTGTTATTACCATCGAGCTTACCAAGGTGTACGGAAGGCATATCACCAAGTATTTCTTTATGGAACATGATTGACAAGATAAGACTTATAAGATCTTACCACATAACGTAAGGAACGTATAAGTAACTGCAAGGTACAACAAGATTAATTGTACAAGCAAGGCCTCAACCAATGTTCCGTGTTTTTCCTTAAGCAATAAATACTATTCGGCTAGATTATGTGTTATTATGCCCTGAGGAAGTGAGTCGTACCGCTCAAATCCAACCTTCGGTTATGAAACCCAAGCCGGTGCCATACAAGGTCAATGGAAGAGCCGGACTCCACGACCTCCCACCTCGTGGTCAGTGCACGAGAACCAAAGCAGGATCGCAGTATCATGCTTAAGTGGCCTCATCCATAGGGTCAGCTCCCGCAGGCTACCCTTCCTCTAGCCCGCCTTGGTACAGGTCTCAGCGCTAGTATATCTGAGCCACGAGCCAGTTCACCGTGCTCCTTGAGCCATGAACGCATTCATGCTCTATCACACTGAGCCATGGGCATGTTCACCATGCTCTTATACACATCTTGAGTCTACAACTGAAGTTGCACTCTAACCTCCTCATTTCCGTCTAAGAGAAACCACACATATTCAATAATATGCGCTTCCAGGTTAACCCACAGGAGAACCTGTTTCACCATCACCAGCTACTGACGATGATGGATCTATGGCCAGGGCAGTCTACATAATATATTTCACTGTAATTAGTTAGTATATTTTAAGTGGATTGTTGAGGAAAACAAGTGGCGTCACACATATAACATTAAGCTACATTATAGTTACCACCATCACAATCTCTCGGGATCTCAATCCCTCATCACAAGAAACCACTACCTCATAAGGCATTCTCATCACTGGGGATAACAATCCCAGGTCTCATCAACAGTGGGTAACACCTCAACTTAGGCACTTTAGCCAACTCAGGTCCTTAGACCAAAACATATAAGACTAGTGATGCAGGTTATCTCATAATCAATAGTGACCATCAAAGAAGTGTTATTCAAACATATAAGCCTCATAAGCCTTTGCATAGCCATTGCAGGCTTTATCATTCATGCCTCAAACATGTGACCATAGACATGGGTCACATCATCATGTGAAGCAACTCATATACTTCCGTACTTATCATTATATATACATGATTTCAAGATGATCATAAACACATGTAATATCATGTCATTAGAATTACATGTCATGATTACATATGTGTGTTCTACTCTATCAAACATGTCAAAAGGTTCTCAAACCATAAACCATAACTCTTGACAACCAAGAAGTGATCGCATGATAATGAACTAACACATGAGTTTCCGAGTGGAACATGAACCTCACTAGAAGTGCCCACTACCCTCAAAAGAAATGTGACGGGTAGGGCATCTTCCCTCACTAGAGGTGGTATTAGGCAGGGTACTCAAAAAGGCATAACGCCCAAGCATTCTAGCCACATATCGGTCAAACCTCTACCAAGGGTGTCGGGCTACCACCTCAAGGTGCATCGTGCAACCAGAGACCGAGGCATAACGTGCACAAGCATAACGTGCAGCTAGGTCTATGGGGCATGTTGTGCAACATGTATATTGTGCATGCATGTGTCGTGCATCCAGGTGTCAGACAACTAGGTTGGGGAGTGTATCGTGCAACCATAGGGTTAGGGTTAGGGTTACCACATGCCACTACATCGGGCATCACCACCAAACCATGACGCCCAACACAAGGCTAGCCCACTGAGCTCCATAATGCTCAAGGTATAACGGGCATCAAGCCACTACCCAAGCTAAGTGTATCGGGCAGGGCACTCAACAAGGCATGACGCCCAAAGGTACAATTCAAATGGGCAGCAAAGGAAAGCCTATCGTCCAACCAAACTAGCCTCATCCTATCGGCCAACACCCAAGGCAAAGACCAAGGTGTATCGCCCAACACAACCTCATCATCTTAACTCAAAACTCTAGATAAAAAGAGGGTATCGGGAAACACCATCCCCAAGCCATATCGTGCAAGATACAACCCAATAAGATCATCATCAACCTCAAGCACAAGGGTACCAAACCCTAGATTGATCAAGAAGACCGGCTCACCTCTCAACAACCAAGAGAGAGGGGTTTTGCACAACCTCTATCACAACTCAGGCAACCACAAGGATCAACCTCCACATGGGTCTACATCTACCAAAAAGCTCACCTCTCGAATCCATGGTGAGAGGAGGGTGTTGCTCAAGCAACTAGAACACAAGATCACCTCTCAACTTAAATGAGAGAGGGGTATTGCTCATATTACTAAAGCTCAAGCTCACTTCTCTAGACCAAGGAGGGAAAGGAGTGTTTCTCAACAAGGAAACCCTAAAACATGGTTCGGCCAACTAGGGTACAAAGGTATAAAACCTCAATCATAACAACAAGATCACTATAACACAAGATTAAAGGTGCAACAAGCAAGAAACTTATCTTAGAACATACATGGCCGATTATGATCATATGAAACATACAAGGATGTAGAAGAAGGTAGTGGAGTTAGGGTTAGGAGTTATGTAACCCGCCTTAAGAAAGCTCCAAGCTCCAAGCTCCACCATAAGAAGGAGAACAAAGCACTCTAGGGTTCGGCCACCACTAGAGGAAGAAGAAGACTCCAAGGAGAAGGATCAACCACCAAGCTTTGCAAAGGAAGAGGTGTCATGCAACCAAGGGAGAAGGGAACTAAGGAACTAAAGGGATCCTTAGCAAGAGAAAGAAGGTACATATATAGGAGGGGGGTGGAGGAGAAACCAAGGTAAGACAAGGCAAGGTGTCACCCACCTAGGGACACTTGTCCAAGGCCATTGCCACATGCAAACATCAAGCACCAAGTGTCAACTAGTGGTGACGCAAACGAGGCCAAAGGGGTCAAAGAGGTCCATGGTCAACACACCTCAACCCATGCCCGACATCACTCCCTAGGTGACACACCTAGGCCGACACAACCATGGCCGACACACCTAGGCCGACACAAGGTCAAGCAAAGCAAGGGCAAGGTTCAAGCAAGGCATCTCAAGGCCCAACAAGATCATCCAAGCCCAAGGAAACTCAAGCAACGAGCCCAACCCTTCCTCTCCACACTAGAGGAAGCAAGGAGAGAGAGGAACACCTTCTCAAGGTGACAAACTTGCCCTACAACCCTAGACTTGGGTTAAATGCAAGTAGCACCTCCAGCTCTCAACAAAACACCAACAAACCCTAATCACCATCAAAGGTGATTAGCAAGCAACTAAACACCAGGGTTAAGCAAAGAAAATAGGATAAGCCCTAAACGGAGGTCAGGGTCCTTACAGTACCCCTTGAGTCAACAACCGATGGTACCCAATGCATCAACTACCAATGGTGCTCTTTGTGTTATCAAACAATGGTTTATCTAGGTTTGGATGGTGACTCTTCCAAGGTCACAACTCGATGGTTCTTTAGGTGGTTTGTTCAAGGTGATTACTTATGTTACAACTAATGGTTTTACCATCTCACTCCGATGGTTGAGATGATGCTCATGGAATGACATTTTGGTTTGATGAAGTAGAGCCAATAATGGTTTGACTTAATCAATTAGTCTTACCTTTTCCCTCATATGAAGGGAATGAATAGTCACCATAATGAGTGGATGTGTAAACTTAAGGTATCATATCTTGTTACACTTTACCTTAATGATATAAGTGATGGTTAAGCCTTGTTTTATGCACGGGTCCATACTTGAGGATAGTATGGGATTTGATAGTGATGCTTTACCTTATGCATCCATGATCCTATGGGGATGCCTTGAGCTAAGGTTTGTGTTGAATGTTGAATTGTAGCTTTAATATAGCTTATCTTGCTAAACTTAACTCTAGTACCAATAGATGATGGTGGTTAGTCATGATACCCTTCCTTGAATGATTAATATAATGATAGAATATACTTCCTAATGTTGATTGTAACTCTAATGTGTCAGAATATAACATGAGTAAATTTAATTGAAAGGATTTTATAAAGTAAAATATCAGAATATAACATGGACATTAGAGTCGTGTTTTCATTGGAAAAGGTTGTTAAGTATATCCACTAGGAGTGGAGAAATAATAATTAATCTAATCACATTGGCCACAATTTGTGGATTGATGTGTAGTAGAATGAAGCATTAGTCTAGAGATTGGCTCTTTACAAAATGTGAGGGTGGTATCTCACATATATAAAATGACGATTACATGTATAGTGTATTAATAAGATTCCATCGATGATGATGAAAAAAACAACATATTATCTTGTTGTTCCATCCTCTACATTCCAAATGGATGAAGAAACAAATATTCATTAGGGACAGTCATAGTAGATCTTCCTGATAGATTTTCCATTGTACTCTCTACCAGGTTTCCACAATGTAGATTAAATACAAATCGAGACGTGAAAGGAGGCCAATTCCTTTGCAGATGATGTCACTAATGTTTCTATCAAGGCCATACGTGTGTTCTTCCTTCAAGTCTAACACATGATCACTGTATCACACCTATTATAGTAGTTTCCATGATGTGGGTACATGGTTGTATGATGCTAGGTTCCCACATACAACTAGGAGAAGACATAATAAACCTCATTTTGAGGTTCATGTGTAGGGAGCACCATCTAGGCCTTAACCATGAAGGACAACATGACAACACTTGGCATATCAAGAGGCCACAATGGGAATGCTGAAGATATTGATCAAGCATGCCACAAAGGAGCTTAGAAAAGGCACCATGACCTTTTTTAGTGTCAAGCACCATCTATTTTTGCTGATTGGCTTACAAAAACCACGTCATGCAGTAACATGAGATCAAGAAGGGATGGAGAGTCCAACGAGGTCCTTTGGGCTATGGTGGATCAAGGTGAGTCTCCAGGGGAAGGTTTGGGCCCAAGGTAAAGGGTGTTTGACAACTACATTTTCCCTATGTCCTTACATGCCATGGACAATGGCTCATAATGAATAAGATGACGTTGACCTCCCATCAACAGAGGGAAGGAGGTCATAGTTGACAGATGGTCAAGGGATAACCTCTTTTGTCATTCAGTCCCATTGAGTGCAGCTCCAGGTTGTGATTCAACACAAACTGGAGCGCAGTGGATGAAGGGCATGTTCCTACTTACCAATATGAGAAAGGATTTCGAATTGAATAGACAAAAGGTTCAAGTTTAATGTGGGGTTGTGATTAAGATAAGTGGTCCATTCCTTGAGAATTTGATGTTAATTATATTTAGTATGTTTACATGCTTTGTACTGATCAACATGATGTTTATGATTTACCTAATCTTATATTCTAGATTTCAAGTAAAGTACAATATGTAAGATTTCTCAGAAAATATTAATGCTTATGCTTAAGATTATTTTATGAGATTTATTAAGGATTCATGTAATAATACTCATGTTAAGATAAGATTCAAATGTAATCAGATTAGGGAGTAAAGACACAAGATGAAGTAAAGATACATTATTAATATATATTATAATGATTAAGATTTAGAAATAAAGTCCATGCTTAGATTTATACATCATATCATATTAAATTTCATGCTAATATGAGAGTTATTAAGACATCACTAAATTTTGGAGTTATACCCAAGATCTAGAGTGCATGTCAAGTCAAGAGACATGACCCATGCACCTAAGAGGAAGTAATGAGGCCCATAAACTAGAGTACACGTTAACTTAAGAGACATGACCCATATACCAAAGTGCAAGTCATGTGGCCCAGACACAATCATGCATGCCAAATCAAGAGACATGACCCATGCACCAATGTGCATGTCATGAGGTCCAAGCACCATAGTGATTAACTACATTTTTCTAGAGAACATCATAAAACTACCATAGTGAAATTCTTAATGATACAATAAATTGAACATTACATTATGTCCACCTTGACTTTCCTAGTTCATCACTCCTCCCATGGATCATCATTAATAAGGGCTTGTAGGATGAGAGTACATCCAGTGAATGTCGTCATGATTTAGGATTGTTCATTCAAGACCTTTAATATATTATAAGACCTCCTAGAAATTTCATTCCATCATCATCTATATTATTCCAAAAGTAGGTGAATAAAAGGCTTATGGGTAGATATCAACTTCAGAATGAACTTGTTTATGTATTGTAGTTTTCTTAGAAGGCTGTCAATAATCTCTTACTTCATGGAACTAGTAGATATTGAATAAAACTAGATAAACCTTGTCCCTCTTTGACTTAAAATGTAGCCAAAAGATTCCCAAAGTGGCTCAAACAATGTATTGTTCGAACATTACTTTTCAGAAATTGTCAAGGTTCCCAACACTTGGTAATGCATGATTTAATTGCACATGCCAATTCTATAGGGATAAATCCCAAGATATTACCTTAACCAAACATACAATAATCTTACTTGCAAGCTTATGGATCTTAACATAATGTATTTAATAATTATCTAATTGACATAACCGAGCAAGAACTAGTATTTGACACAAGAGTTTGATTTAATTTTATTTAACTAATCTTGCAGGTAACAAAAATGTTGGATAAAGTTTTTAATTATCAATGGATGGATTAAACTGATCATATATTACTCCTAAATCGCCCTCACATTACCTATAGTTCATTTACCTATTACCTTAGAAAATGCCTATTAGAAAAAAACATTATATCCTAGATCTTAGGTTTGAAATGTTGTACATCCAAGTTATGATAAACATCCAAAATAGTGCCAAAAAATACATGCAAGCATAAACTATTTGCTCCATAACAAGTTATGTTCATACATGAATGATTATAGTAGAAAAAGAGCAAAAAAAGTATCATGGCTACTCCCCACATTCTAGCGAGAGGATTACTTGCACATGGAAACAATAACAAGTCCAACAAGGAAAAAGAGGGAGATATCCATCATCACAGTAGAAGAAGGAGAAACAACCATGGTGTGCAGAAGTGTTTCTTCAAACTTGGAGATTAGGGAATAAAACAAGTATCAAGCACACTCTTTTATGTTCATATGATATAAACTAGAAATTTGGATCTCCTTCTTTACGTCTTGGACTTGTCATAGTGATGGCAGAGTAGATGAGTGGTGATGGTTGAAGGCAATCGTTGGTTGATGTTGTCATCCCCCAATAGAAATGATTGATGGAGGTTGAAGATGGATGCTTTGAGTGGAAACTAGAATCTTAGTGGAGTCAAGATTAGGTCTATGAGGCTAGGAATTGTATTTATAAATGAGTGCTATGGTTTTGGACTCTTCCATCCATCCACTATTAAGTCATCTTCTGTCATGAGAGTAAAGGGTTGACTGTGTGAGGGAAATGAGGGGTCTCGTGATGTTCAAACTTAACCATAAGTGAGTGAATTCTATTGATTGATGAGCACTCAAAAATCATCGAGGTTGGTGAGTGAAAGCAAAACTAAATGAAGGATGATTCTAAATCCTAAGCTTGCTATTATACTAAGGAATTAGATGAAAACCTTACAAATTGACATAAAACTAAGGAAATATAAATGAAGTATGATTTTAAAGTAAAATGAGGAATATGATTGCAAAACTAAGCTAAAAATGCAACTAAAACTAGAATGAGTATGCATTCATCACCTATCTATCATTCCATCCATGAAATCCTCTATTTCCATGTGCATTATGTAATGAATGGGTCATCATTCTCCATTTATAGATAGCTCCAACACTTTTTATACCTTATGTTAGGGCTAATGGGTATCCACATAATAAGTTATTTTTTTGTCTTTGAGGCTTGATATGCTAAGTATATCAATAATTTCATTAGCAAACAGTCTTATAAATATAATTTGTTAATGGTTTTTTTATTATGAATATATCACTTTGGGAATTGTTTAATTATTTATGAGGTGTATGGAAACTAGGTATTAGGGTCTGATTATTTATTTCTAGCAGCAATGAAAATCCAATTTTTATATATTGATTAGTTGTAGTATAATTTAAGTTCATTTTTGGTGAGGATGAAGTTTATATTGAAGTGCACTTTGACTTAAAAAATAGTGAAATTATGTTAGAACTTCATTCAAATAACAAAATTGTACCCCTCGATTCCAACCTTCTTGAACTCCACAAGGTATTTTAGACATAAAAGTACAATATATTACACCTATGGGAGAAGGGAGACCTTGAGGTCTAAAGTAGGATCTATGAAGGAGGAAGTTTGTCGTATTATGGGGTCTCTTTCGTTTGAGGAAACTCAAATTTGGTTCTTATAAGTTTCCTTTCCACATTTTCTCACGCACACTCCTTTTTATTAAGGCTATGAACCATAGGGGTTTATTAGAAATATCTTTCACTTTCTTGTCCATAAGGAAACTTTTTAGGTGAGTAGTAAAGGATTTGGATTAAGTGAATCCAATGAAACATTTGTGGTTCTATAGAATATGTACCAAGTGTCAGATAGTTTCTCATATCTGAATAAAGTTGTACTAAATTTTCTACTCTTTTTGTAATGTTGGAAGCTATCAAACAAAAATTCTTTCAAACCATTTCTATACACTACTACAGAAATAGCGTTCAGTGTCGCTTTTCTGGGCGTCAGTTATTAAGGAAAACCGACGCCTATAATATCAGGCGTCGGTTATTTAGGCAAACCGACGTCTATATTCGAAGACCAGCCAGACATGGGTACCACTTTGTATTCAGCGTCGGCTTACTATAACCAACCGACACCTAAAAGCACCCTCAAAATACAATTTTCGACTGAAAAAAATTTGGGCCACATACAACGTCGGGTTTTTAACTATTCACCGACGCCTATTTAAAATGAAATTCTGCGCGAAAAGTTGCACTTTAGGTGTCGGTTATCCTTGGATAACCGACGCTGATAATGGTTCCCGCCAACTAATTTGGGGTCAGTTTTTTACTATCAACCGACGCTGAAGATAATAGGCGTCGGTTGTTTGAAACAACCGACGCTATTTGGGAACTTAATAGCCCCGCGAAACAGATAACTCTTCCCCATTTCTCTGTTTCATTGCGAACCTCCTGCTAGGTCTGGCGATTCTTACTGCCGGTGCTCCCCGCAGTCGTTGCCCCCCTCCCTCGTGCCGCCACCGCTGTTGCTCCCCCGCGTCGCTGCTCCTCTCCTCACCGTCGTGCCGCTCCTCTCCTCAGCTTTCCTCACCGCCGCGCCGCTGCTCTCCTCGCCGCCGGTGGCTTCTTTGGTGTTGTCCTTGCCGGCGCCGGCTGCCTGTAGGTCTCTGCTCAGGCCGCTGCTCTCCAGGCCAGGCATTCTTCCTCTTCCCTCAAGGTACTGCCTTCTTCCTCCTTCCTTCCTCTGCCTAGGCGGCTGCTTGGGCGGTGCCAAGGCACGCCAAGGCTGCTGCTGGGCATTTTTTTATTTTTATTTAAGTTATTTACTTGTTGGTAACTTGATAAGTAACTCATATCCATTGATGTTGAAGTAAGTTAGGAAGCCAGTTTGTTGACAGTGATATCTGATTATCCATCTGACTTTTGGTTCTTCATCCTATTCATCATGGTGGCATTGCCTCATACTATGGTCAACTAGGGGAAGTAACATTTGTCTGCAATGTAACTTATTAAAACATGTAGAATAAGTAACTGAAGAACTGGGAGTAGGAACATGTATAATGGGTACATCACAATGGTGAAAATTTAGCTCAAATGAGTGAATTGCTTGATTTTTTTTGAAAGCTCTAGTTATACTTCTTATATTTTAATGTGATGTTACTCTATGCATGTTTCATGTTTGGTACACGACTGAAGCAACAGTATATTAATAAAAAAAATGATTGTCTTTGTTTCAATATTGTTGAGTATATTGAGAATCCTAATCACCCTTCTTGCTTAATGATGAACTGTAATGCACACATGTGACATGCTTGGAATGTAAATAATGAACTTTTCCCTAAATTGCCAATCATGCTTTTAAAGACATCAATAATCACCCTAACTTGAAGAACTAGGATTGTAGGTATAAGAATGACAGCACATGTATTTGTTGGCCTAGAAACCCGTCCAAGATTTACTCATTAGGAGTAAATCTTGGATAGTCCCCGGTTTGGGATTGTTCTTGAACACCTAATCTCACTTAGGATGTAAGTGTATAATGTGTATTGGGTTTTCGAGAAAATTTCGGTAGCATTTCCCCGTTTGTTCTCTAAGTACATATGTACTTAGAGAACAGAGGGGAAATGCTGCCGAAATTTTCTTGAAAACCCAATACACATTATACACTTACTAGTGAGATTAGGTGTTCAAGGATGGGATAGGTGGTACACATTTATTATATATAAGAATGACATCAAATGTGTTTGTTGGCCTAGAAACCCGTCCAAGATTGACTCATTAGGAGTAAATCTTGGATAGTCCCCGGTTTGGGACTGTTCTTGAACACCTAATCTCACTTAGGATGTAAGTGTATAATGTGTATTGGGTTTTCGAGAAAATTTCGGTAGCATGGATGAATTGGGTTTCACTTTGGTGAACTTTGAAAAGATTGGCGAGAAGGGTGAACCATTCATATTGGCATCACAGGCGAAACAAATATTCTATATCGATGATCCTGCAAATGATAAATGGTCGGTTGTTCTTCATGGTAAAAGACAGTTCATTGAAGATCCTATAGATGAAGAAGAGTACTATGATAAGTATGATGACTCCAGTCCATTCTCAGTTGGGTTGCCAACTCCACAAAATATTGAAGCTAATGATGACTTATATGTGCGCGGAGATCACAATGAAGGATTGTTAATTGATAAAAGATCACAATTTTAGAGACATGTACATTTATACAAATGCTAAATGTTTGCCTTTTTCTAGTTAATACAAATTCTAAATGTTTTCCTTTTTCTAGTTAATACAAATGCTAAATGTTTGCCTTTTTAATGACATTTTCAGATGGCTGACCATGATGAGCATGATGTCCATGATGAGCATGAAGTCCATGATGAGCATGCTGTCCATGACGAGCATGGCGAGGATACCAATGTAAGTTCTAAAAACATATCATGTATTTCTATAAAATTCATTATCTTCTAGTTATGTCATATATCTTATATTTCTATATTGGGCTAATTCAGTGTGTTTATTTTTGTCAAATTTTAGGTTGATGATGCACATGTACCCACTGAAGCACTGGAGCAACTTGATGCGCAGCACCAACATTTAACAAGAAAAGGGGCATCACTCTGTTGAAGAAGTTAATAGCGCTTAGTGGCAGTGGATCCAAATTGGTTGTGGAGTTTGATAATGGAGGAAATGCAATTGGAGTGAACCGCAATAATTTTGTAAACTATCTTGGGTGTACCACTCGGAGCCATTGTGGTGTTAAGTATGATAATTGGCATAAAGTTCCTCAGGGGAAAAAAGACTTGATATGGAAGGATTTATGTGTGAGTTATTATTATTTGCAATTCTATTTTGTAGATTACAAATTCTATTATTTGCAATTCTATTTTGGATACTAGTTAATAACATTTCTATTTTACAGAATCTGTTTGCATTGGATGAGAAGTTGCATCGTAAAAGTGTGATGCAATGCGCTGGAAAGATGCTTAGGAATTATAGGACAAATCTGAACAGAGAATACATAAAAGAGGGTGATAAGAAAAAGAAGTCAGCCCTTGAATAATGGAACTTCTTGGACAAAGAAGATTGGGACAATTTTGTTGCTTCAAGAAAATCTGAAGAATTCAAGGTATTAGGTGTCACTCTCAATTTAATTAATATACATTGTATTCACCTATTCAAGATTAACATTTAGTGATACTAACCAAATCATTAATGTGCAAACTAACTAGGCCCTCAGTGACGCACAAAAAGTAAGGCGTGCACTGAATGTGCATGACCACACTATGGGTCCAAAAGGCTATGCAAGCGTTCGCCGAAGACTACATGCGGAGTCTGTGGCTACTCAGGAGTCTGCTCCTACTCAGGAGTCTGCCACACCCATGCCTCGCCATGATATCTGGATAGCTGGGAGGCAAAACAAGAAGGGTGAAATAAAGAAGCCCGTAACTGCTGAGGCGGCTGCAAAAATGGTAAAATACAACTCTTAGAGCAATCGTTTGAATATTGATTATTTGTGGTGTTAACTTACTAATTTCTGTTGATGGTGATTAGCGGGAGCTGCACGAGCAGAGGAAACAAGGCACGTTCATCCCTCAGGGTACAAGGGATGAATTGACAGTTGCTCTGGGTAACCCAGAGCATCCTGGACGTGTTAGGGGTGCAAGCGCTGGTGTGGGCATCAAAGCATTCTTTGGGCCATCCCAGCGCAAACCCAGAGTGGGACTTTCTCAAGAAGAGGTAACCTATTCTTGTTTTAGAATGTTACTGCAAAAGGAAATTCAATAATAAGAAGCTAATGTTTCTTTTATCCATGTATAGGAGAATAAGAGAGTCGAGGATATAGTTGCTAAGAAGGTCAACGATGTAGTTGCTGAGAAGGTCAAGGAAGAATTGCTGCGGTGGCAGGCATCTCAGGCTTCCAATCAGCCTATGGCGACCCACTCTTCTCCTGATGCATAGACTGTGAGTAATCCTAGAGACCCATCGCCTAACACGTCTGCTGTAAGTATTGTTTATGACATTGTAGCTAGTCTTTTCAAGATGATATGTTTTCAAGATGATATGTATATATGTATAACATTCTTTACGTAAATTTGTAGGCATTGAAGCCATGCCGCTTAAGAATACAAGACTATGTTGTTGCAGAGGCGCAGGCTTACCTGTCCCTTCCTGGGGAAAGGTTTTACGGGACTCCAATGCCACAGGGCTACGATTCGTGTAGGCCCATTACGTGTGTTACCCGATTGGAGGGAAGCTACATTGCCATATCCCCACCCGGATATTGATACACTTGCTGAGGCAGAAGGCGGGGTCATATTGTGGCCCAAAGCAGATGTCGTCTACACTACTGAAATTTTAAGATAAATTTACATTGATTTAGACTGTTAATGTGTATATATGATGTCAATTGATCTGAAATTATATATACAGGTTAAAAAGAAGACACAAGGAGCACCTAGGCCTCCACCTCCACTTCCCACATTACCAACTTGGGTTCCAACTGACCTAACATACCCGTTAGGTCCTGCTTGTAGGGGAATGGCATGTTGGCTACGGGCACATAATATACATTGCCTGATAATTGTTTCTTTAGATGCAGATTATGCAGGTCAATCATACGATAGCTCTGTATTTATACAAGATATTATTGAGCTGTTTATGTATGATTGGCTGAATACATCAATGATAGAGACATGGATAAGGTGAGATCTTGTTTATACGTCCATATACCTTGTGTAAGATCCGGTGATCTGGTTTCTTATATATTAATGCATACATAATACATGTTTTGCAGCTACTTAGTCAAAGATCATTGCAAACAATTTGCATTTGATCATGTGGGATTTTTGATTCCATCATTGATTAGTATGGTAGCTAAAGACCCTGATAATGTTCAACAATACTGTATAGATGCTTTTACAATTTTTGGTCAGCAAAAGAAGACGATAATAATAGCTCCATTCAATGTCAAGTAAGTTTACTTTATTTATAATTTGGACTTAAGAAAATTCCATTTTTATTGTGCATTTTGAGTTATTAATTGTTAACTTTTTACCTCTAGCGGTAGACATTGGGATTTACTAGTTATTGTCCCCGAGACGTTCACTGTTTATTATCTAGATCCCGCGGGAAGTACATTAAACACTAAAATTGGACACGTAATGAGAATGCCATTATTCTGGTGAGAAATATTTCATTTTTGTATCTGCTAACATCTGTTATTACATTACTATTTACTTATGTAATTTACTGTGTTATATTAAAATGTAGGGGTTTAGATGCATTCAAAAAGGCTGGAGGAACGGTCCCAAGGAAAAAGAACCAGCCAATAAATTGGAAGAACGTACAAGTAAGTTCCCGACTCCAATGTATATATTATTGATGTGAATCATGCTTGGTTGTATTATTTTGTATGTTTCAATTTATAGTGCGCTACACAAGACAATGGCTGGGCATGCACATACTATGTGATGCGATTTATGCAGATGATTATCAAACATGCCGCATTGGACATCGATACCATACATGAGGTATTATATATAGTCTCATTAGTTAGTATGAAATATATCAATCTTATTTTTATATTATTACTTATATATATACATCATTCTCATTGTAGGTGTTTAAAACTGACAACACTATATGTAAAAGCTTAAAAAATATACATGCTCCATATACGATGGAAGCATTAAATAAAATAAGAGAAGAATGGGAAAAAGCCATACAAGCAGTGGCAAATGTAAGATATAATTGGGATGTTGATAGCGATAATGAATGATACTTTGTAAATGAATATTTCTGAATGTTAATACATGTATTTGAATGTTTCTATATGTGTGAATGTGAGAATTGAATTGATGTCTGAATGTATCTACTTGTGTGGAATTTTCCTTGGGACTTTTACAGGTTTGTGGCCTGTTTGTAGGCTGATATCAATGGATGTCGTAAACCTGCAGTTCAGAAAACTGAACTACAGGTTCTCATCCTGCTGACCAGCCACAGCAGGTCTGCAAACTGATATGAAAAAAAAAGATATAGGCGTCGGTTATTTATATAAAACCGTCAGCAAAGACCTACAGCGTCGGGTTTCTGACCAAAACCGACGCCTAATGTGGCAACAGCCATACTAGAAATGGCATCGGATGTTCGTGTCAAACCGACGCCTATTTAACATATAGGCGTCAGTCTTTTAGTAGATAACCGACGCCAAACTGGTTCGCGCCACAGAAAACAGCGTCATCTAGGACACTTTCTGCGTCGGTTATCAAGTAAACACCGACGCTATAGTCCATATAGGCGTCGGTCTTTTAGTAGATAACCGACGCAGAATGTGTCCTAGATGACGCCGTTTTCTGTGGCGCGAACCCTTTTGGCATCGGTTATCTGCTAAAAGACCGACGCCTATATGTTAAATAGGCGTCGGTTAAAAAACCGACGCCGAAGTGTTCGATCTTTAGCGGCGCCCACATAGGCGTCGCTCAGAAACCGACACCAAAGGGGGTTAAACAACCGACGCCAAAGGCTGTTTCTGTAGTAGTGATATCTCAATAACACCCATATTTATGATCATGATGCTACTATACTTAGGAATGGTTATTGTAATCTCCATTACAAATGTACTTACATAAAGAGGTGGAAAATGCATTGTACAATGTGTCATATATAAATTTGGAGCTATATGAGGATAAAGATTCATCACATGCAAGGATTTTATACACCTCCATCCACATGTTCCTACTTACATGACACACTATACAAACACATTATAAAGATAATACGAGCCTAGTATAGAAAGAAAATACAAACTTCAGAGAATCAAACATAAGCAATAAACAAGGCTACATTTTGTCTTCTGGCTCAAAAATAAAATTTGACCTTATCACGTACCTGTTAGTATGAAAACAAGGTCATTACAAAAATTGAAAAGAGCCATTAATTTTCAAGAATCTAGGGTAAAATACATAAATACCAACATCCATAACTAGCATGGAAGCAAAACCATACCTTTACCATGGTTAACAAGAAAACCAGACCATGTATAATGTTAGGGGTTGTATCCACTTTTGTACAATTTCAACATGAGTTTCTAATCCTTCTTTCCCATGTTTGGTGTGTTGTTCCAAGAAAAATTACATACAATTTTTATGAATATTCTTTTACCCATGGGGACTACAAATATTTTTTCTTCTTCAACCATTAGTGAGTGTTGTCTTCTAGATAAGAACAAGCTTTAAGGATATCAAAGTTTGAAACAATAAGGGAATGGTAGTCACTAGAGTTGGACCTACTGATAGGGTTCTCACATGTCGAAGTTATTATCTTAGACATGCATGTTTTTCTTCCAACTCTATAACCTAGATTGTTGCTTAACATAAGGTATCATTTGCACACATTGTAAAAGATCTTCCTTCCATATTTTTCCACAAACCCTAAAACCATATCCCCACTCATAACCACTGTGATGTCATCCATGTACATCATCAACCATACAAATAAAATCCTTACACAAAATCAAAGAAAACTATTCACTGTGTAGAGTTTGGATCTATTTATGTAGTGATCACATGCCCAAGTTGTTCTCTTAGACATGTAGCTTTTGCTTCTAAGTCCTTAGTCTGAGCTTGTTGCATAACATAAGGTATCAAATGCACATATTGTAAATGATCTTCCTTCCATATTTTTACACAAGCCCTGACACCATATCCCCTCTCACAACCACCATGATGCTCTTCATGTCCAAAATCAAGCATGCAGTAAAAGCCCAATGATTATTTGACATACGAAGTTGTTGTATTTCACACTTTGGGGTAGTTTCTTCATGCAGTTGTTATACTATTCAATGAATGTCACAAAATATTAAATTTAATAAGTGCAAATATGTCACTATAATTAGACATTTTGTTTTTATTTACTGATACAAATATTCACCATTTTTCATCTTTATGGTATATAATATATCTTCCATTTGATTCTGCAACTCCATTTTTAGTCTATCATCATATAAATAAAGTTTATTTACAATATTCCAAGATTTATAAACAAAATGACTTGAAATTGTGACAGAAACTATCAATATTACCCATTGTTATTAGAAGTAGGAATATGATTTCCCTATCATTGTATGCATGGAATGAGGACCTATCTATTAATCTTGTTTGTCTTCATAGAATAATCTAAAGAATGTATCATAACTCATTACTTTCTTCAAGTCACTTATTTGATAAGAGAGAGAAAATATTCTAATAATTATTTCCATTCCTATTAAGTGACTAATGTGTCCCAGTGTTTCATGACATTCTTCATCAGGCTTATCTATAAAGAATAGTTTACATTTTATGGAATACATCTGACCTAACATTCTTTTATACATTAGTCTAAAACCAATACCAAACATATTGCATATTTGAAACCATCTCTTCATCAATCATGTAAAACTCATAAAACTTCTAAACTAATGTGCATATTAGAAAAAAATCATCTAAAAATAAGTCAATAGTGATTGTAGAATTTTCATTTATGTACAATGACATCACACATAGTGTATTCAAAACCATTTGTACAATCTCCAACCCATGCTTGGTGCATCAGAAAATACATGCCGATTTTTACACAAGTCCCAAGATAATGAATCAAATTCTTAGCTTTTCACCAGTCAGGGATCATCTATCATTAAATGATTAGTTGTATAATTTTCTTTTATTTGGTAGTTATTAGGTTCCCAAAAGAAGAAAACACAATAATATAAATTTGCTCCTAGGATCCATCTAGTGCAACAAAAGTAGATTAGGGTGTACACGATTATACCTTCTTATTGAAGTAGTTCCACAATTGAACTTGAATTGCCTAGTCTCCCTCTAGACCTTCTAATCTACATTGCTTCAAAATCTCACTAGATTGGAAATCAAAACTTTAGCATAATGTTTTTTGCACTTGAAAAGTTTCTTTGAGATGAGTGTAGAAAACTGATCTATTACAGAACACCAAAATCCATAGGCGAATGTCTGTGAAATAACTTCTAGTCCCGTCAGTGATTGGCATAGATCCCATGGTCACCTAGTCATCTATGTTGATCCCAAATCTGACCTTGATGTGACCTTTGGTAGAACGCACTATTCTATAGTTGAATGATTGTTGTGGAACATTGTGTCCCATAGATGGAACTGTCTACAAAACAAGCCACTCCACTGTGGAGATTTTCTCCTTAATACACATGTTGTCGATGAAGTTGCTCAAATGAAACAAACTCACTATGTGAAATCATCTCTATAGTATCCATGCAAGCACTTAAAGATGAAGGCCTGGAGTTACTAGTCTCCTCCCTATCTTTATCTTTATCTTAGTTGCTCTTTGGGTTTCTGAAACCTTGGAGGAAACATTGAGAACATAAGATGTTCTCTCTAAAGAGCCTCCTAAAATATCATATATATAGGACTAGAGAGGGTAGACGTTTTGAAACCTTAATATGACTAGGCTATGTAATCCCTCGCTGAACAAGAGATTCTGCCAATAGTAGGTCCCACAAAATGCACTGTTAGGTGAGTCCTAGTATGTTGCGAACTTGCCTCTTTCCTTGGTTGAGGGGTCCTAAATTTTGGAAACCAATTTCCAAAGTTTGGATCCATATTTACTTCTAGGTTCTAGATTATTTCTTTTAGGTCCCTATATTAGTAATTTTTCTACTTGAATCCAAATCAACCTTTCTTCAAACTATCTCTATGTGTATGTCCTTTTAGGCATCATAATACATATGAAATGGATTCATAGATCAATATTACGATCCATAAGAAACGAGTAGTTTCTAGATACATATCATTCCTTTCCAAGTAGTAGGATTAGTCAGACAAGAATAAACCATTAATGACTAGTGTTAGCATATAGTATAATTCTTTTGGCACAAATATCCAGATTGAAGTAGAGGCATGGACCCGACATGCTTGTTAAGTTTAACCAAAATTCCTTGATCTTCAGGTAGACTACAATTACCCAAATCCTAACTCCATTTGTTACCCAAATCCTAACTCGAAATGACTATAAAGATAATGACAATAGGACCTATGTGTCCATCCCTAACATGGTATTATCAAAGTGTGAATGCGGAAGCGTAAAGCTTGGCATACATGGACAAATAACAAGATAAAGACACCAACAATAGTCTCAAGATTATACAAGATATATGCAACAGATCTGGATCATTGCCCAAGCATCGAGCGGCCACAACAAGTCACTCCCCTCTTAGCTCTATTCGGTAGAGCCTATGTCAACGTTCCGTGGAGATTGGGCAGGTATGGGCAGGTCGTGGGCAGGGAAGAACGCTTGTACCTAACACCAATGAAATTCAACGATATAAATGTGCTCTTTTTTAGTAGTATCGAAGCCATCTGGAGCGGTTGTTCTCACTGCTACAAAATGGAGCAGTGGAGAGCGGCGAACCGAACCGCTTTGCCAAATGACATATATAATCGTTCGGTTGGTGATCGGCTTCTATAGCGCACGATCGTTCGGTCAAACACCTCCCATCACCACTGCTTTCATCCACGACCGTTGAATGCTAATCTTGGGGTCAGGCTCTATGGTTGGCTCTAGGCCTTACTGCTTCAGCCGATCCATGAACCAAAGATGTTGGATGAGAGAGGGGGAGAAAACGGCCCACGACCTGGTGCCTTGGAAGCCACCCGATCAATGGTCTCTTACAACCCCAACACTTGATCGACGATGTTGGCATTGTCCCTTCGGGACATAGCTGCTGCATGAAGCAGCTCCTACCGCAGCGGTGCCCGGTACCCGTGCTCAAGAAGATGAAGTTGGAGAGGGTGGCAGGGCCATACGAGAAGCTGTCTGTCTCCACTGCAGTGCCACAAGACTATTGGCCGTCTTTGATGCGACTATGGGGGAGCAGAGGCAAAAGCCCCAAAACGATCTGTGGCAGCGCAGGCTACGAGAGGGTGACGAGAAGGGAACGAGAGAGGGGAGTTAAATATATTAAAAAACTAGGAAACACACACGTGCACATGCACGTGCAAATTAAAAATATTGAATTTATAGTTGATAACTTCTAAAATAAAAAATTTAATCCAGAATTTTTTTTAATTATAGACTTTTATATTTTAAAAATGATTTTTAATTAATTACATCTAATATAAATTAAAAGAGCCAATAATGTAAGATGATTTCTATTAGCATATATTATTATCACGTAAAGGCACTGAATGGTTAGTGTGGCATTGAATTAAAGTAATGAAAATAACAAAAATGATATATAGTATAATACTTGTGAATTTAGCATATGTAAATGTTAAGTTAGATTTCATTTGTACACACAAATTATTTTTGTATGGGACTAATAATTATTTATTATATAGTAAAAATTCATTTAAATGGGAAATATTGTTTCCAACCCAAATGGAAGTAATATTAACATGACAAATCATAATGAGGTGTACATTTTATAATTTCTAAGTTTAAAAAAGATAGTTTGAGTTGGCTATTATAAAACCACATTTGTTCTATATGAGAAGCAAAAAGTCTTTCACTACACATCAATTTGTAAGAGAGGAACATTTCTCGATGTTGAGTACTAAAACTCATTGTTCATTTACACTTATTGGACAAAAAATAGTTTAAATGAATTATTTGTTATGTAATTCATCAAATCAACTAAATACAAAGTTCAATAACCTTACTTTTATTAAATAATACTCATTCATAGTTTGATAATTTGATCCTAAGTTTCTCAAGTTTTTTGTTTCATTCATATGAAATACAAATGTGAATAATAATATTAGTTAAACCACTAAAAGTCACTTAGTGTAAATAAATCGATGCATCTTTGTATTGCTTTGTTTTTGTCCATTTTAATTCTTTCCAATATATGTAAGATATATGGCTTTTTTATAATAAATATTATGGTTTTCTCTTTCCAAATACTTTAAGCTATTTGTATACACATTGAACTAACTATTTTGAAGTTTTGTGTGAGAAATGTTTCCAATATATTCATAGCACAGACAATTTAGTTCCCACATAAGAATAACTAAAATAATTGATACTTTTGATACACAAAGCATAGTACCCAATATATTTGCTTTTAGTATTCGTATAAGGTGTTGTATTTTGTGAATTATCAATATTACATTTTTAATTAGAAAATATAAAAAAGGAAAACAATAGAAATACCATTGAATGTGATTATTGGGGAGAAATCTATCATGCATAGTGGAGGGATCACCACTCGTTCTGGATTATGATTAGCAAGAATTAATGAGGAAAATAAATGATAATGTTTCAAATTAAAGGGAAAAAGAAAGAGAAGAAGGTATTTAGATATTTTGATTGTATTCAATTTGTTGAAACCTTGGATGGGTCGATAATGGGGATAGGAACGGAATGGGTGGGGTAGCTTTGATAAAATGATAAAAAAATTATCATTTAATAAAAATACATTTAGGAACATCTCTTACAACTAAAATTGAAGTGTCATTAACACGAAGCATCTTAATGAGGTGTACTTATTTTTAAAATTTCTATGTTTAAAAATTTGACATCGTTCAAACTTTAGTCATCATATCTATGTATAGAAATGAAAGGTGTATCACTACACATCAATTTTTAAGAAAGGAGTATTTTCAAAATCGAGTACTGAAGCTTTTTGTTCATATATATATGATAAGTGATTTATAGACATACATTTGTTAGACAAAAAATAGTCAAATGTATTATTATTATTATTATTATTATTAATTTTATTCTACATGAAAGTAATAGTTTTCCAGTGTGCAAATGGTTTAAGGTATTTGTACATGAAATTGAACTCACTATTCTGAAGTTTTACCTCATAATGATATCTGGTACATGCATAGCATGACCACTTTATTTCCATATAGGAATAACTAAAGCCTTCCATACTCTTGAAATACACATCATAGTAGACAACATATTTGTTTTTAATGTTTGTGTAATGAGTTCTACTTTATAAATTACTTATCTTGTATTTTCAGTTAGAAAAGATAGACAAATAACAATAAGATAAGTAGCATTGAATGCAGTATTTGGGGAGAAATCTATCATGGGAAGTGGAGGGATAACGATGAAAAAACTTACTATATTGGTCCTATAATAACTTGGTAGGATTCACTAAAAATTTATTTTTTCTAGAGTATGTGTTTCTTTCCTTATTTTTGAGGTGGTGGTATTTTGAAGATTAGAGAGGATGATTTGCTTCATTGTGATTGGTTTTCCTATAAAAAAGTATAGGGCCGATCATATAGTATTCTTTTTCGATCATGATTTGCATTTGATTGTGATCGGCCAGAATTAATGAGGAAAATAAATGATCAGGTTTTTGATTAGTAGAAAAAAAAGAGAGAGGAGAGTATTCATTTATATGAATAGTATTCAATATTCACTTTTAGGGGGTTGTTGTTTGCTTCGAGACGTATTGGTAGTCTGCATTTTCTGTTAGAAAAAAAAGAGAAATAACATTGAATGTGGTTATGAGAGAAATCTATAGTGAGGAGGTGGAGGGATCACGATTTGCATTAGATTGTGATCAGTCAGAATTATTTTGAGAAAAATAAATGATAATGTTGATGAATAATAGAATAAAGGAAAAAAAGAAGTATACAGCTATACGGATTATATTTGACTGAAACAATAAGAGTTGGAAAGTAAACTAGCAAGAGCGATGTGAGATGTGGAAATCTTGGATGCGTCGAATTGTGGGGGTAGAAGTGGGCTGGGTGGGGTTGCTTCCATACAAATTAGTGGATTGCACTTACAATTAGAAAATATACAACAAGAAAAATAAGAGTAATAGCATTAAATGTGGTTATTAGGGAGAAATCTATCATGGGGAAGTGTAGGGATCGTGAATCGCAATAGGTTAGAATTATTTTGTGGAAAATAATTGACTATGTTGGTGATTAGTGGAATAAAAGGAAAGAAAAGAAAGTATTCAGTTATATGAATTGTATTCAATTTTCATTTTATAGAGATAATGCAAGTTAGAACGTGAAACGGCAAGAAAGATGGGAGATAAAATGCGGGATGGGATTAAACATGAGTTATAGATAACTCAGTCTGAAATGATTATTTAGTGGTTCTTAATAGTTTTTGGGGAGCGTAGTAGAAAGATTAACCAAGATGAATACAAACACGCATCAAAGAGGGGGAATCTTAAATTCTAAAGGCCTTTACATAAAGAGTCATGTGTTTAGTTTAGGAAGAAAATAATGATGCACTGGAATGTAACATGAGAAAGAAATAGAAAGTGAGCAGGTGGATGACAACGTCAATATGGAAATAATAATATTTAAGAAAAATAAACATGGGATAAATAGGAGTACCGGATGGGTGTTAGATACTCAACGATGCAATAAAAGATCTACAAGCAACACACAACAAAAGTTACACACCATGAGAATTAAATTTATAATGCAAGAACAAAGAAAAATAAAAATATGCATAGTATTCACGCCCATGACACAATGTTAGTAAGACATTATTATGTAGAAATTAGGATGGCGGTTAGATTGGAGAGGTATAAACAAAATTATGCACCTTTACTTAACTCGACAAGTTTATTCTCAAATTATAGATTTATTACCCATTAGACCAGTCTACATTTGATATCTAGGTGGAAGGCTTATCGCTAAGAACGCCCTGTTGGAAGAAAACACATATATAGAGAGTATATCAGTTACATTAGAAGTACTCATAAAGCATGCATCTGAATCCATTTTATCTCGAATTAATAAAAAAAGAATTAAGTTGCACCAACAACCATCATATTTTTTTATGAATAAATTAATAAACCCTCACCTAATACAACCATCAACCCTTGTGGATAAAACAAACAAACAAACTAATTGTACATGGCGAGCAGGAGCATCAGGGAAATTTACCTTATCAGTAGCCTCTTGGATCGTTGGTGGTGGGTCCTTGTTCATCGTCAAGCTAATTACCCACATCATCTTCCAGGCAGTACTTCTTTCTTACTCGATGACTCATATTGGTTTCCTAGTGACGTCGGGCAAACAAAGAGGGTGGGCAAAATTTTCTTCAAACAAGATAATAGAGGCCAGATGTTCTGCTGATGCACATGAAAAGGAAAGATGAATGTGAAAATCTCATGCCTTTTAGGGAGGAAAGAGAGACGATAAGGTGTGGGGAAACAGAAACGACAAGATAGGAAGGAGAGATCATGGAAATCTGTTATGGATTCCACCACGTCCTACAAAGTGTTGGGAAGTTACGAAAATGGGAATTGAGGAAGAGAGTGTGGCTTGTTTTGCGGTTGCCTATGTTGTTGGGGGAGAGGAGGGAATCACGGTATACAGAGTCGTGATAGTGGAAGGGAACAATGGTGGGGTATGTTGGTGTTTAAGTTGGTTATTGTGAGAAGAGATGTGAGGGAAAAAAAATAATTAAATACAGAAAAAGATGAGAAAAATTCTGAGAAGAGAATGAGTGAAGGAGAGGCTAGCATTTTAAAAAACTGCATTCTGATTGGTCGAATGGGGGTTGAATGGCATGTTTGTAATTAATGAGAAAAACTCCCTCTTTTATAGTAGTATAGATATAGATTATTAAATGAATCCAAAGGTTAAAATAGATCTCAAATACTACATTAATTCAATCAATTACATCGAAACAGGAAACAAGCGGGCAACAAGTTGCGCCGCTAGTCCTTTTCTGGATGGCAAAGCCAATCCTTTGAAGCACTACATCCCTACACCTACGAAACATGACATTACATTACTATTCATAACTTTTTGGACCTTCTTCAGAAGTTCCATAGCTTCTGGTACTAAGAATCCAAAAGTATCAAAAGCAAACGGGATAAAGGCATGTTGATTCTCAATACATGCTTTATCATGCTTGGCTACTTTGGCTGAAGCAGCTTTAAGAACAACATGTCCTGCTGTAAAAGTCCCACTTCTCAATCCCACTAACAGAGAAACCCCTGTCAGATCCACACATGCATGTTTTCCTCCTATCCATCTAAAAATCAAAACGTCAACATGTCTAAGTGTCGACCTCCCCTCTTGTGGATCAGTTAGAAAGTTTACCGGTGCCTCTTTCTTAGTAGCAACACCTGCACGTCTGAGAACATCAAAGAGAACATTTCTAATAAGATCATGTCTGTACTTAAAACCTGGAAGTTGCCTGCAATGAACCGCATGCTCCCCAAAAGAGTCCAAACACGCCTTACGACAAACTGGACATATCTCGTCGACCGGAAATAAGGGAATCATGAGACGATATTTGAGGATATTATGATACTCCACTGGGGACATGTGCAGACCAAGTCCATTAATAGAAATAGTAAGAAGAAAATCTTGAGCATGATCAGCTTGTAGACATTCAAAAACTGCCTTTTGTCGAATGGTCATAGCAAACTTAACTTCTATATCCTCAATTATTTTACTAAAAAGAGAACTCGCCAAAGCATTTTGTGCCTTTGGGGGGACGGTGTCTTTTTTTAGAAAAAACAACTGAGATCAAAGGAAAGAATCATGACATGAAGATGATCTAGGGGAGTTTAAGGTGAAAAACAACACAAAGGCAAGGGGAAAAAGTAGGGTTAATAAAGGAAGTGACAAGGAGGGTTAGTAGAGACAAAGGAGGTGGGAATGTGGACATTGGTTGGCACCAAGGTGGTGGTAGGTGCCGCTAGCACCTCCTCTGTCGATGTTGTACGGAGAAAGGAGAAAAGGTCGTGTCTGTTCGATGCAGATGCAAGGATGCACATTGATCCATTATGAAAATATCTAATTGGTTGGGGGCAAGAGTGATGGATTGTTCACATTACACGCCCCCACCTAAGCTAGGCTACAGTCAATTAGAGGCCCAAAAGACTAAAATTCCAATTAAATCAAGTACAAAACCAACCAACTTTGAGAGGGCATAACTTCAGATTTATAACTCCGATTGGGATGAATCTTGTAGAATTGGAAAGATAATTGAGTCCTTCACAACATTAAATATAATAGAGAGAAATAAAATCAAGTTTAAGGGCTTCAAATAATCTTTCAATATGGTGATATGTCACATAGTTCAGAGATACAAGTTCGTGCCACACCTCATAAAATTGAACATTGAAGTGAGTATATTGGAGTCCCACAACCATGAAACAATAGATTTGACATGAATTTGAGTAAGAGACCAATTGATGAGAGAGAAAGGGTATAAAATAGGAAAGAGAAAAGTCAGGATTTCACATCCTTCCCTCCTTAAAAGGAAATTTGTCCTTGAAATTCTTCCAAGATCATGGAAAAGAGACAAGGTCAACATTCATTGGGTTCAACACAACCACCTCTTAGGTGTCAAGCCATCCCCTATCATGGGGTGCACACATAGGTTTCCATCCCATTGTATACCCATCCAGATTCATAGATTTAAGCATTACTCAACTGATCATCATAGTACAACATTTTTTAACATTAGGGTTCCATGTCCCATATCCCTACAGGACTAGTGTTTTTCATGTATTCATACCACCTCAAGGCGTGTTCTAAAAAAATATAGTTTTGGGGCTTTTGCCTCTGCCCCCCCCACAGCCTCATCTGAGATGACCAACAGTCTCGCAACACTGCACTAGTGGTAGACAAATTCTCATCGGGCCCTGCCACCCTCTCTAACTCTGTCTTCTTGAGCATGGATATTGGGTGCCACTGTGACAAGAGATGCTTCACACAACAACTATGTCCCAAAGGGACGATTCCAACACTGTCAATCAACTATTGGGGTTGTAAGGGACCATTGATCAGGCGGCTTCCAAGGCACCACATCATGGGCCTTTTTCTCCCCCTCTCTCATCCAACATCTTCAGTTCATGGATCGGCCGAAGCAGTGAGGCCCAAATCCAACCATGGAGTCTGACCCCAAGATTAAATTCCGACGATTGTGGATGCAAGATGTTGTGATGGGCGGTGCTTGACCTAGCGACCATGCCCAACAGAAGTCAATTACCAACAGGGCAGTTGCGGTCAGGAGCGGTGTGATGCAGTGGAGCACTGACCACAGACCTGAGAGGGGAGCAACCTACTATGGCCATTCGATGCTTAGGCAACGATCCATATCCACCACATATTTCTTGTTGAATGTTGAGACTTTGCTACCTTTATCTTGTTATTTGTTCATGTATGCTAAGTTTTATGTTTCCACATTCACGCTTTGATAATACCATGTTAGGGACGGATTCCCAGGTCCTATCACCATTTACTTTATAGTCATTTGGAGTTAGAATTTGGGTAACAAACGATTCCATGACATATGGTATCAGATCCAAAAGAGGTAGGAATGTGGACATTGACTGGAGCCAAGGTGGTGGTAGGTGGCGCCAACACCTTTTCCGTCGACGTTGTACGTAGAAAGGAGAAAAGGTCATGGTCATTCGATGTAGATCTAAGGATGTGCAGTGATACATTGTGAAAAGATCTGATCGGTTGGGGGCAAGAGTGATGAATCACTGACATCGCGCATGCCCCACCTAAGCTGGGCTGATGTTACAACCCCAATTTTTGGGTTCAATTAGTGAGAAATGTAATTTCTCATATTAAAGATAAGTGAACAAATAATGATATAATTTGTTTTGAATAAATGAATTTCGTTTACAATAGCCTTGATGTTTGTGTTGTGGGCTTTATTGGCTATTGGGCCCGAATAACAAGAAAATTCAATTAGTAAATGAATAATTGAATATTTGAGAAAAGAAGGAGGTAGAAAGATCTAGAAGGCAAAGAGGTGTAATATAAGGATGGATTTAGTACCTCTTGGGTTCCTTGGGCTCCAAGGAGTCCAAAGTTGCATAGATAATGCAATAAGAAAAGAAAATATTAATTAAGTATTCCTTTATTAAGAAAGAAATTGAAAACAATGGTAAAATGTGGAAAACAAGTGAAAAGAAGTGTAATTGAGTTATTCTTGGAGGAATTTCATATCCCAAGGATTCCTAATGATAAAAGGAATACCAATGAGGAAAATAAAAGAGAAATAAAGAGAAATCCTCAAAAAGAGATATTTTAATAAGAAATACACATGATAATGAGAAATAATGCATTTAGATGCATCTAGAAGAATAATGAATATCCAATAAAAAGGATTTCGAAAAAAATAGAGTTTCTTGGGATCCAAGGAGGTATTGTTAAAAAGAAAGTAATTTCTATTAAAGGAAATAGAATTTTGTGCCTATGGGATAGAAGACAATTATAAAAGATATTAAGTAAGAGGAATTTCGAATTCCTAATTATCCAAGAAATAAGAAGTATCAAAGGGATAGAAAGGAGAGAGAAAGCATGCTTCTCATTGAAGGAATATGATTCCTAATAGGAGAGGACTTGTTTCTTCTTAGGTGAGCATCTTAGGGTGAGGATGTACTCCCCTATAAAAGGGGTAGACCCCCTGGATTGAGTTTCAGAGAATACCAAGCATCTTTCACTCTCTCCCATCTTCTCCTTTTTGTAAGCAAACCCTAAAGTGGAGGAGTAGTGCATCTAGGAGTAACAAGGAACAAGTATACAAGTACTAGGGAAGCACAATGCTCCCACGACGACTTAGGGGAACACGGCTATCTTCCCGAGCTCTGGTTCTTGTGCGGTGGCTGCAAGAGAGCAGCAGGACATCCACGTATGGAAAGAGCCAGGGAGCTTGAACGGGCCAACTTGGCCACGACCCAACAACATCCTCACATGTGTAGAGGCACGTCGGATCCAGGGAGACCAGCTCCGGTGAGTTTTGTGCCTAGGAGCGACGGGAAACGACCATGCGATTAGCTGCAGCATGGCTACTTTGGACGGCCGCACAGAGCAGGCCTGCCCAGCCCAAACCAGCCACTATGGCCGTGGGCTGAGGGCACCGGGAGGAGCACAATGACCAGATGGAGGTAAGGGAAGATCCGACATGGCTTTCAAGGTCCAAGGAAGGAGAACGAGCCGCCCCTAGGGCTGTGCTCGGCGGCTAGGGCAGCAGCCATCGGGTTGTACAAGGTAGAAGAAGGGTGAAGGCGCGTTGGTCGGTTTTGCCCCTCTGTGGGCTGAAGCACCAGTTACTTACGCAGGGGCAGATGTGTCATTTAATTATGTTTCCAATTCAACGTTGCATAGACAAAGATGACGTGGCAGCTTCTGATTGGTTCAAGTAAGTGAAACCTTGCGAAATTCATATCTAATTAACGATAGCTCCGATGGATACACATAATATATGAAACTTGATCCTTAGAACGAGAGGAACACAAAGAATTTATTGTTGAAGCTTAATTTTGCTTTCTATTCAAAAAGTAGATCAAGATGCTATCTTTAATAGTTTAATCAATAAAATCCCTAACATTTGATGATTAATGAATTAGAAACGGGTTATGTGAGTGTTTAAAATAAATGTTAACCTATTATTGATAAAAGGGCATATTAGATCTAAAAGGATGATCTTCATGCGTAATTTGATTAATTTTGGGTTCCATATGATTTAATGAACCTTGAACCCTAATTGTGGTAATTATGTCCCTTAATGATTTTAATTGGTCAAATTCATGTACAAAAATGAGATATGATGGTTCTAATCTATTTAGAGTACAAAAGTCCTTAATTCTGGATAAATACCCTAAAAGTAGTGATTAGGGTTTTCTCATGAATAAAAGGTAGAATTATGGAAAATCGAGTTCATATGTTAATTGGACCCTAGTAAACTTTGAATTGATGATGAATGAGTATAATAATCTTGTCATGGATTAAAAAGGATAAAAGTGGTAGCTTTAATGTAAAAGAATCTTAATGAAATTAATTGATGGTTAATGGTGCCTTTAAATCTGAGAATAGGGTTATATGTTGTTAAGATAACCTTTATGTCGAAGAATAGATAAGATAATAAGGGTTTATGAGTAATGGTATAAAATTAGGGTTTGAAATAGCAAAAGATGAAGGGAAACCCTAATTGCAATAAAAGTGAATTAGAAACCCTAGGAAGCGAGCTAGGTTTATAGATATTGATGACATGAATAATAAAAAGGGAAATACATGATTATTTTAGGATCTTGTTGAAAATGCTTGCTTGCTTGGATTCTTAATTGCATGGATATTTCTGTTCAAATCATCAGATCAGGTATGTGGTTACACTTATGAATAATCGCTCTAGTTTCACGGCGATTCCCGAAGTTTTATCGGTTGCTTGAAAATAACTTTTGGATGTTTATTTATTTCATGCAACTATAAAGTGACTATGATTATCATTATAAATGTGCGTATATAACTGACTAGATCCGGGTTCACCTCTATTGCTTTGAAAAGGCTAATAAAAAAGGGGTAATCCTAGAGCAAGGTCTAGGTTACCGAGAGTTAGAAATTGGGCTACCTACGTGTAGTGCCATGAGACTCATTAGCCTGCCATGAGTTAAGGAGTGGGCTACTTATGAGTAGTTCCATGTGACTCAACCCTAGAAACTGGTTCACCTATAGGAGGGACCATGAGGGGTTTAATGGGGATCTACCATAAGGAAGGTAGTATCCAGGTCCACTGCAGGGATAACACAGATGATAGGGTACTCATGGATCGCGGAGTTATATTTAAAACATAATCTTGATTGTTAAATGATTAATTGAATGATTACGTTGTTATCATAGTTGCACGTTTATTGTTTCCCCCACATACCAGCTTCAGTTGACTGACGTTTTGTTTGTCGGCGTTTTAGGTACAAGCCAAAAGGAGAAACAGTAAATTGTCATATTGTGAAATACATGAAGAAAATACAAGGAGGATTAGTTAGAGTAGAATCCTTAAGTGGATATAAGTTTAGAGATCCATGTTTTCAAAAAGGTATGCAAAAGTTTATTTTCTTACAACTTTTTAGTTTAGTATGTTAAAATTTAGTAATTGTTCTTGGTTAATTGCTGAACCTTTGATCCGAAAAGTATGGGTATGGCTTCGACCTCTTGGTCTCCCTTAATTGGGGGTTATCAGGAGGTGGGGTCGTAACAACTGCGCTCAATTTGAGGCCCAAAAGGCTAAAATTCCAATTAAATCAAGTGCAAAATCAACCAACTTCGAGAGGGCATAACTTTGGGTTTATTACTCCGATTGCGACGGATCTTGTAGAGTTGGAAAGATAATTGAGTCCTTTACAACATAAAATATAATAAAGAGAGATAGAATCAAGTTTAAGGGCTTGAAATAATCTTTCAAGATGGTGCTATCTCACATAGTTCAGAGATACAAGTTTGTGCCACACCTTGTAGAATTGAACATTGATGCAAGTAAATTGGAGTCTCACAACCATGAAACAATATATTTGACATGAATTTGAGTAAGAGACCAATTGATGAGAGAGAAAGGGTACAAAATAGGAAAGAGAAAAGCCATGATTTCACACATATTGACTCATATGAGAATGTCCATGCATTTCTCTAGTCTCACTCATCAAGGGACCATGATATCGTTACCATTAAATAGGAGGTACAAATTCTTTCTACTTAACTCATATGTGTAGCATGATTCTCATCACATCCAATAGCTATATTTTTATAAACCTCATTCAAGATCAGGTTGGGTAGTGTCAAAGCATGAGGATTAACTTATCACCATTGTAGTGACTTCAGGTCAGAGGAGCACAACACCATAATCACATTTGAGAGCTGACGACTATCATATGATGGTTAATACATCACTCTAAAGGGGATTTAGTCTAGTACACTTGTTCTCTAACAAGTACCTATATATCTAAATTGGTATCTAATTACCTAAGACCCATGAGACATGGTCATCAATCACTGCACATACTAGATTCACATGCATAATTGTCGTCCAATCCATAATAATACTTGACTAGGAATGCTATAGTATATTTTTCTTAGCATTTGTAAGGATCTCATGCTCTAGGATACTTGAAGTCCTACAACATTGAATCAAACATTTATTGTGTACACTAATAGAGTAGTAACTAAAAGTGCATTAATAAATTTAAATTCCATTATAAACCAAATCAAAAGTTCAAATATCCCAATAGACATCATCGAATGATCAGATTGTAGGGCAATACCCCAAAAAAATTTCACTTACACTAAAGAAAATCATTCACATATCTAGTACCAAGTGATCTAATATGACCATCATGATGTTGTTTTGACAACGCCTTTGTCAAGATATAAATAGTACTACTCTATGCCAGTTCCCCACTAATCTTCACATCCCCCTCCCTCAATGATTTCTCATATGAGATGGATGTGCTGTAATGCTAATGTGGTCTAGGTTTGTTGGATTGCACGATAGACCCATTGTTGTTGCAATATGTACATACAATGTCAATAATGCTAGGAGAAACTCCAAATTCACCGATGAACTTCTTTATCCATACATATTTCTTTGCAGCATCTTATGCAACACCATATTCAGATTCAACTAAATAATTATCCAATGTTGCTTCCTTAGAACTCTTCCAACTAACACCCACCACCATTAAGGAAAAATGCATAACTAAATTGTGATTGATAATCATATTTGTTGGTTTGGAAGCTTGCATCAGAGTAACCCATAAAAAACAACTCTTCCTCACCTCCTTATACCAGGAATTGATGCTCAGTTCTTCTCAAGTACTTAAGTATGTTCTTTTTTTAGTCTAGTGACCTTCACCTAGATCTATATGATATCTCCTCATCATGCTCAAGGCATGTGAGATGTATGTATGTGTACATAACATTACTTCATGATAGATCTAGTTGCAGAGGCAATTGGAATCTTACTCATGCAATCCCTTTCTTCTAAAGATCTGGGACAATTGGCCTTAGAAATACTTATCCCTGAGACATGTGTAAGTTCCCTTTCTTAGAATCTTGCAAGCTGAGTGTTTCAAAACTTTATCAATGTATGCACATTGACTTAAGGAAAGAATCCTTCTATATCTATCTCTATAGATCTTGATACCTAAAATATAGGGGAATTTTCCTAAGTATTTTATGAAGAAACTGTTTCCCAACCATGTGTTCACCTTTCACGTAGTTGAATATCATTTACCATGACTAGTATACCATACATATAGAATATGAGGAACACTACAATATTACACTAATCTTCTTGTAAAGACAATGTTAATATTTATTCTAAATGAAGTCAAACTCTTTGACATGTTCTTCAAAACAAGGATTTCAGCTTTTGGATGCTTACTTAGTCTATGGATTGATGTTTGTAGATTGTTTCCAACATCCTTAAAGATTTTAAACCCTCAAGTTATTTCATGCACACACACTAAAAAAGATTTTGGTTGACTAATGAAGTTTTGACATCCATATGCAATATCTTGTAGTCATGATATTCTATAATGGCTAGCATGATCTTAATCGACTGGTGACTAGTAGAAAGTTTCATCACACTCAAGACCTTGAACTTGTTTGAAACCATTTTCCACTGGTATTCCTTTGTGGATTTAGACATTTCCATCCATGTCACTCTTCTTCTTTAAGACCCAATTTCATCCAATGGGTTTCACCCCTTCATGTTCCTCTTCAGGTTCATTGTTATTTTATGTATCTTGAACTTCTTCGAGTTCTATTTACCTCCAAATGGTATTTTCAGAGGTGAACAACATCTCCAGAAAGGCATCCTTAAATTTCTAGTAACAAACATTTTGTCTTGAGACACAATATAGAAATAAAATCATTCCTATGATAACCTACAAAACAACACTTGCCAAACTTGGGTCCTAATTTCTTATAAAATGAAAGCTTCACGTAAGATTCACAACCCCAAACCTCTATAAAAGACATATTGGAATGCTTCCCAGTCCATAACTTATATGTTGTCTTTAGAACTGATTTTATGAGGAATGTAGTTAAGTGAAATTGTGTGGTTTCTAGAGCATGTCCTCATAAGAATTAGGAAGTCCAACTAGGATCATCATGGACCGTACCATGCCCATTGATGTGCAATTTCTTCTCTTTGAAACACCATTATGTTGTGTTGTTTCAGGTGGAGTCATTTGTGATACAATACCACACTCCTTTATACGATCCTCAAATTCTTGGAATAAATATTTTCCAAATAAATCTATCAAATATTCATAATATTCTTTCCAACTCAATTCAATATTTAGTCTTAAATTCCTAGAATATTTCAAGGGACTCTAATTTGTATCTCACACAAGTCCATCTCTTTCGAATCCATCAATCAATGGATGAAATATTTGAACTATCCTTTATATTTTGAGCTAAAAGGACCACATACATCAATATGTTTGATTTTTAGAGGTCTAGATGCCTTCTCACTACTTCTAGAAAAAGGCACATTTTCCATATTTTCCAACAAACATGATTCACATGTCTTGAGTGCTTCAAAATCAAGAGGCTAACTATCCATCAATATGGAGTTTAGAAATGAGTATCACATTTATACGGCCCAAGAGGCAATGCTAAAGGTAAATTGCAATGTACCACAACTACAAAATCAACATTACTATAAAAAACTCCAAAAAAAAAATCCAAAAACATCACCTCTTACATAAACCATATAAAGAACATGTTCCAAAATTTTCTCGTTCAACTATAGAGGATTACCAAAAATAATAGAACTTTTTACAAAGTGTTACCACAGTCAAATGTACATTATTACAACAAAATACTACTTGTTACATTGATCATACGAGAGAAATCATCAGAAAAATGGATATATATTACAACTCACTTAACTATGTAACTACAAACTGTATGCACATGTAAAAATCTCAAGCCAGGTGCATGCATACAACAAATTTTTTTTCCTGGACCTAAGTGTACAAGGGAAACAATAGACCTCTATTCCTACACATAAACTTGATTTAATCCCAACAAGGGGTCACACAAACGTCACCTACCCCCAAATTTTCTTCATGCAAACATCACCTACCTGAAGATCTAACTAGGTAGATCTTCTTTGCAACTACAAGGAAAGCTCCACCAATCACCTAAAAGGATGTCGAAAACTCAAGGGTGAAATCCAAAGTCCCAATGGTATGATATAACATATAATAAATCTATTAGTTTCTGATGATTGTTTTTAAACATTTATGAAAGGCAATAAGAATTTAGATACTTCAACCAATGGTGTGCTTAAAGGTACACACTGACCATATTCTACCTATTCCATTATGGGTACTAGCACATGATCTTAACAACAACAACATCACACACACATTAAAATAAGGAAATCACACTTTAATAACACATCCATGTTTATCACCAAAATAACCTTAAATTGATAGACTATATGACTGGATTACATGTTTTATCATGCCCCACACATTTAAGTCATGCCACTCAAAGAGCTAGTTAGATGATTCTAAGCCATTCTTACATGATATAAAGACATATGAAATCTATTAAACTTCTCCACACAACCTCAAAGCAAAGTGAGGTAACCAAAAGGTATAATGCTCATAGGCTAAGTTGAGCTTGGATATTTGCTTAAGGGTGAATCCACAAGTCATAGATCCACCCTAGGTATATAGGTTATGGCACACACTTTGGGTATATGCCCAACATATGACATTCAAATTATATCCTTCTCAGACCATAAGCCTTTACTGATCCCTCCAACCAATTTCAAAGACATGTTCATATGCTATACTTAAATGTCCCCATATATTCACTAACATATGGCTCCGAGCATGTTATTACAATTTGGATTGCTATAAGATTTACTCATTTCAATATTTCCCCTAATGACCCAAGAAAACAAATTTATAGACTTGGGACTCAACAGATAAATGATACACTTGAGTAATTAGATCCATTATCCAAAGACTACCTCAAACAAGTTACACATAAAGGAGGACAAAAAAATATAGTTAATCATTGTTCTATAGATTCAAGAGATATAGAATATATACTTGCAAAACCCTAACTCATCAAATAGGGTATAAGATCATATCTCTTCACCACATTGAGGCCCATCATAAAGAGTTGGGCTCTAGAGCGTGTTAAATATGGAAAGAATACTATGAGGTCAGACCCATTCAAGGGTATCACTTAGAACTATCACAATATTTATTCTCTCTATTACAAACATGGTAAGACATTACTTACGATATTGGTAGATCACATCCTTTCTATACGGAAGATCTATTTCCACATAACTTTGAAAGCATACCATCTATCAAAAACTCTTAAAACATTATTAAATTTACCCTTACAACAAGGTTGACATATAAATCACATGCCATGAACACATAGAACTATATCATCTTACATAGTCACCACCTTTACGCTTGTCCTTTTCAACACAAACCAAATCTATATAAGAACATTCCAAACTAACATATTTCTAACATCAAGATTTTGTTATGAAGTTTAGAAAGGACATGGATTTTTTTATAACCATAATACTAAACTCTAAAGACATAAATATGTTAGATTTTAATGTTTTAAGGGAAGTTATTACACGATTTCAATTTACATGTATAAGATAGGTACCAATTTCTTGAAAAGTTATATCACTCGCCTTATGAACAATGGAAATGAGTCTACTTCAAGAAGGCACCAAGGAAGCTCTTGTTAGATCTAGATCTCTAGAGGGGGGGTGAGTAGAGCTTCAAAATTCTCACAAAATAGTTAGACCTTCAAATTATATCAATTGAAATCAAATGCTTAAGAACATTTTGAAGTCCTATCTAGGAAAGCATAGCAAGGATGAGAGAGATTGAAACATGCACTTAGACAAGGTGGTTAGAGTGGTTCCAATCTCCAAACTAGAAGACTGTCAATATACTACCTAGAGAGGTCAACCTCTAGGACTTTGCAACCCATGTATACTTATGTTCCATCATAAGAGATACAAGGAGACCACCATAGATCCAAGGACTTACCTATTTAAGACAAGAGTCTTTCACCTACACAAGGACTTACCCACTCGATCAAGATGTCTTCAGCCTTCACCAAGGACTTACCCACACTTGCATCAAGTCTTTGGCCTTAAAGGACATACCCACTCTTCTTGAATATTTGCCATGCCCTTATTCTTCCCTTAGATAAGATCTTCACACCTTCTTCAACCTTGAAGAAGAACAACAACTTCACCTTCACTTGGAAAAGCTCACTTCAACCTTTTCTCTTTGAGAAAGGGTATTGGGAAAATGGAAGGAATGAGAGCTTCACATGATAACATGGAGGTACCTCTCTTACAACTTGCCTAAATCACTCATGATCACGAAATGATTTGTAAATGAGAAAGAGAAAGGGGATCAAAAGGTTGCAATACACTCAACTATAGTAAGGACCAAGGATAGCATGAATGGGAAAACTTGGAATGAACTCCAAGAGGTCCTATTTATAGCTAGGGATGTTCCTTTGAGTGTGGGACCACTTAAGAACAAAAAATAGTCATTTTACAACTTGCAACTGATCTATTTTCATTTCTGACAACTTTCTAATGGTTGGAATCACTTTTTGTACATTTTCCATACAATACATTCGGTTGAGTTTCAATAAAGATAACTCGACCGATCCACTAACTGACAAAGCTATTTTTCAAACTATTGGTCGATTTTGTCCTGGGAAACTAGACTGATGATTCAAAATCAATTTTGGTCACTGAGTTGGTCGGTCGCATTCTGTGAGTGTGCAACTCGACTGATTGTTCCATTTCCTAAAATCCACCCCCGATCGGTCAAGATTCAAACTCGACCGACAAAGTTGCTTTGATTTTTTTTAATGGTTTTAGAGCGACCAAGCATTGGAACTAAGTGTCCTTGATTTTTTCTGATCTTAGTTACAAGTCATATCATCAATACAAGTGAATACAAAAATATTCTAAGGTGGTAATTTGGAGTGATTTCCCAAATTGCACACTTGCATTGCTTTTGACTTAAACTTAGACAAGCTAGGGCTTGCGTAATTGATCCTTTTCATGTACCTAAAGCCTAAAATAAATCTTAAATAAACATATTAGATACATATGAATGGAACAGATAAACCATTATCAAAATATGGACAATGTATAACTCTCTCAAATCAACAACTTTGAGGCTTAGAGAAAACTTAGAGGGAAATGACAAACTCTTCATGATCTAAAATTTCTTCTCACAAGGCATGGTACGACAAAAAATCCATTCTCTAAAGACAATTAGAACAAGAGTAAGGAGGAAAGAAAGTCATATGTCCATGGTAGTTGAAACCCTAAGGGAAAAACCACCAAGAAATTATTAAGGAAGAAGAAGATGACAGACCACCAAGGAAACAAAAGATAGGAGTTCTACTTATATGATTCTAGGTTAGGAACGAGCAAGGAACACTACAAAAAATAATAATTTTAGTGTAGTAAAATTATGAGGGTTGAGAGGCCTTCAACATAAATATCTATTATTGAGGGATCCGTCCTAGCCGACAAGGTTTAATACATCAACCGTAACTACAAATGAATATTGTAGCTCTCTGTGACCCCCTTTCCATCATGAATAAATTACAACTTCCTAAAGTCCCTCACAATTAGATTTAACAGACTTCCCTTCATTGGTTTTCTCCAAAGCCCACTTAATGCACCAAATTATTTTCCTTCAATAGATAATCATGGCTTGACATGCTTATCCATGTCCTAGTACAACCCTATCACACGCTGCAAGTTATCATCTCTACAACTCGTATCCTATTGTTGTGTGCCGCAGTCAGGCATCCTATTTGTATCTTACGAGTGCCACGTGTAGACAGAAACAAGATCTCATCTATGAAGTATCGATCTTGTCAAGACTAACCACTTCATATGAAGCATCGATCTCTTAGAACCCTCACACTTTCTGATGTGAGTGCCGTGTGTATACTGACAGATAAAAAATGGGAGTCTTGTGCACATTCATGAAAATGATATCTATGAAGCATCTACCACTATCAAGGTCCCTTTCTCACTCTAATATGCTTGTTTATTCTCTTTCTCTAACCAACCAATACCAGATATGGTGTTGTGACCAAATTAACAAGCATCACTCGTTCTCTTGTGCCATGCACAATCAATACCCACTATAACATCCCTGACCTGGGTTATGCTTAAACCTAGATGTTTTACTTAATAAAGTTGATTATATGCTTTATCTTATCTCTTGAAAAGTAATTAAGGCTCAAGAGGAACTTATATTTCAATTTTAATCCATTTTGAACTTGTTGAAAATAATGTTTTGTTTGTTTTGGAGTAATGTGCAAATTACCCAAGTTGAGGGGTTAAATTGCAAATTGTGCATGATAATATGTTCCTCATGTGTTGAAGCATCATGAGTATGAATATGATGCAGAGGTATGGTTTGTGGTAGCCTGAGTACCAAGAAAGAGCTGATAAAGCAATGTTTGTGCATTAAAACCTAGTTTTGGTGTAATGTGCAATTTACCCAAAATCCTAGGGTTCAATATGCAAAATGCCACTTCAAGAGGGTCCCTCATAATTCTTGGTATCCTGCAGAGAAAAGAATTTGAGAGGGGCACCTCATTTGAATCATTTTGGAAGAGAGAGAATCTTGATATTAAAATAATCAAGATTTAAGCATAATTGGAACTTTACTTCAAATTAATGCAAAAAAATAAATATGTTAATTGAAGTGCCTTTCAACCAAAATTGTGTTGGTTTAAATCCATATATGTGGACGTACTTGTGCCTTGCAAAGGCAATGGAAATATCTACGTGAGTGGTGAACCCACTCACATTAAGAAAACAAAAAGAAATATCCACTCACTTATGGATATTATTATAATATGATCTAAGGTGCTTAGTTTGTTTTCCTTTAAATCATGGATAATTGAGAGGAATAAGAGGTAAAAGAGAAAGCCTTGTAACCAAGGAAGGGAAGGGAGAAAGTGGCAAGGAAATGGAGGATATAATCCCTACTTTCTCTCTCTTAAACGAATTTTCAATAAAATTCATATATATGCTCCTCTATCCATGAGTTGAAAGCGTAATTTCGAAACCACTTTTACTTCTTGCTTGAAAAAACGACCAAGGGAGCTTGGAGAAACAGGAGGACAACCTCCAACCTGTTGGTAAGCTTCTTGACCTTCTTTCACCTTGATTCCATGGTGGAAATCGAAAATCAATGCATGATTTCTTCTTATCTCCATTCCATCTTCAATTCTAACCATTCCTTTTCACTCAAAGCTTAAGGACGAGCTTGGGATAGTGGAAGGTATTTCTTTCACCATTAAAGACGTGGAGTTGAAGCTTTGAAGCTCAATTGAAGGCGGGTTATATAACTTGAACTCTTGAACTTTGTTATTGATTCCATATCTTTATCAATTGTTGATTCCTTCTTTATTCCCGAAATTTTATTTGGTTAATTGATGCAATCACCATGAAAATCACAGAAATCTTCGTGGGTTTATAGCTTGATGATAATGAAATCATCATAAGCACACACCTCCACAAATATCTATTGCAAACAGTTTCATAATTTTGGTCCAATCGGTATCACCAAACCGTTTGGAGACCAAACGGTTTGCAAACCGTTTGGAGGTTTGGGTTCCAAACCGTTTGGAGTGGTTGACCAAATGGAGGAGGTTGACCATTTGGGGGGGGTTGCTGATGTGTTGAATAATGATCTAATAGATTTAATTGATTGGTTTCTAAAGGTTCTATGATTGCATAATCTACCAATTGCAAACCCTAATCGGGTTGAGTGTTGAATTCTCAATTGATTGATTTAATTTTTGGGTTGACTAACCCAAACAGTCTCAAGACCGTTTGGAGGTCACCCAAACAGTCTCAAGACCATTTGGAGGTCAACCAAGACCATTTGGAAGTCTATGATGAAGTATGATTGGATGGTTGATGATCCAGTGATATCAAATTGAAATACAATCAATAGCTAAATTGATGATCGATTCAATGATGCAAACCCTAATTGATTTTCACAAATTTCAATAAAGGTTTGAGTCAAACGGTCTCAAGACTGTTTGTAGGTCATCCAAATGACCTCAAGACCGTTTGAGGTCAGGTCATGTCATGGTTTGATGATGACCCAATGATTTCAATTGAATTAGTTCCACAATGTCAACCATTGATGGTTCCTCGATTTTAAAGCCCTAATTGAAGGTCCAATTGAAGGGTGATTCAATGGTTCAATTGAATAATAAATCAATGGTTCAATTGATAGATGATTTAATGATTGAAATCCTAAATTGATAAAGTGATGGAAGACCTGTTTCGTCCATTCAGTTTTGAGAGAGTTTGGACGAAACAGTCTTAAGACCGTTTGAGTCCAAACGGTCTCAAGACCGTTTGGGATCAAATGGTCTCAAGACCATTTGAGACCAAACAGTCTCAAATCATTTGGAGACCCAAGTGGTTTCATGTGTAAATTGTCCATACGGTTTCATTATTGTTTTTCTTAAACGGTTTCAAACCATTCAAGGTCTGAGTGACCAAGACCGTTTGGGGTCTAAGTGACAAAGACTTTTTGAAGTTCAAATTGGTTAAACCAATTGGACACCTAATATGATTAAAGGTCAGTTAGCTACTCGATTGATAATGATGTAGTCCAAAGGTGATTATAATGGTTAACCCTAACTATGTGTACTTAAATAAAGAGCTGACCTAGATCAATCTTGGAGTACTTAACATCCTAGAGAGGATGAGAGAGAGAAGGAGAGAGAGGAATGCTTATATAATTAAGACCTAATCCTCTCATTATGAATAAAATATGTAATTAGGGTTTGATCCATAATAATTAGATCATGAAACCTTAATTGAAAAGATTATTGAGCCCTGACCCTAATTTAGGGCAAAGTTGAGTGTAACCCTAATTTGGGTAATGAGGTATGAGAAACCCTACTCGGATGTGAGTGGTAAACCCTAATCCCTAAAATAGGGTAAAGATATATGAAACTCTAATACATGGTAATGCTATGTGAAGCCCTAACATTGGGTGATGTGATGTGAAACCCAAATTTCAGGTAATGCTATGTGAAACCCTGATATAGAAGGATGTTATGTGAAACATAAACTCTAATGTAGAGTGATGTTATGTTAGACCCAAATGTGGTAAGATGTTATGTTTACCCTAATTGAAAAAGGTGGGAAACCCTATGCCTAATAATGGAATAGTGACTAATTTTCTAATAAGTGAAACATCTAAAGGGATCGGTAATGGATAACCTTACATCAATAATGCATCAACTCAAAGATAAGTCCATATCATTGGTAATGGTTGCATATTCCAAATAAGTGACTAATGCCCAATACATTACATGATAATATGATGATCTGGTGTACAAAGTATTAGGATGGGAAATACCCTAATACAAGCTAAGTGGATGAACTCAAGTAAGATAAATGTGATGAGGGAAGTGATACATCAAGATATGATACATATCACATCCAACACATTAAGATTTATACACCTTGATGTATCCTAAATCCAATATATTTGGATGAGTGACACATGAAGTGTGTCATGTCAATTGTTACATTGAGATGTAATGCACTCTAATTAGTGTAGGCTAACATGCCTTATGAAAAGGTTAATTCAAATCAATAAACTTTGATACAATCATATTCTGGTAAAGATGAGAGAGAAACTCATACTTTGTGTTGATAATTCATTTAATGATGAATGATGAGAATAATAAGTATGATTGAATACTTATGTTATCAATATTGGCTCCTAGCTGTGTGAAGCAATGAAATAGGACTTGATCATTAATAATATGATCTTGAGAACCTAAATGGTTATTTATGAAAAACCCTAATGGAGGGTGATGATATGCAAGAGAAATCCTAACCCTAAAAAGGGAATAATGGTATTACTTTGTGTTGCATGGTGCTGATATGAAAGCATTATAATTGTTATCATGAGTATTAATCATGCAGGTATGTTGAGATGATGAGCATAACCAGGTATGGGCTATGATGCTATGTATATTGAAAATGTTTTATAGGCCTTATAAGCCTTCATATGCTTTGTTGCTTAGTGAGAGATAACATGAAATTAATGAGCCCTGTGTGCCATATGGTGTTTTAATTATTGAAATTGTTTATGGGCTTCATAAGCCATAATATGCCTTGTTGCCTATTAAGGGGTAACAAGAGGTGATATGAGCTTTGTGAACTATGTGGAATGCTAGTGTAGCAAGAATCATGATTACCTTGGTCAGATGACTTGAAGGTATTAAGTTACCTGTTAAGTGGTAACAAGTATTCTAGGATGAACTAAGGGTTTGAATACCCATATTCTATAATCGTGATGATGAACTTGTTAAGAGATGGAAATGTACTTGATGAGATGAGGGATTAAGATCCCAATACTTTGTTAAAAGAGTATGGCTACAGGCCATGACTCCACAAAACAATGCCGGACAGTAGCTATGTGATCTAAGCCTGAAAAGAGTATATGTTGTGGCTATAACTCTATTGTGAAGATGTCAATATACCCTGGCAAGCTAATTGCAGTTTGACACATGATGTGTAAAATATAATCAGCCGTGTAGTGTATTTGCATAAAGTTGAAATACGAGAAACATTGGTTGATATTATCCTGCTTAGTATAGCGGATAAATGTTATACATGTTCTTCATATTCCTTATTGGATAAGTGACATGCTGCTCTATCAGGTTATAGCTGCAGTGCTTTAGATAAGAATAATGTTCTAACCTATTAGACAATGAATTAACTGCTGTTAAACAATTATGATTCCTCTGTTTAGATTTATCTTATTAAACTGCAATAATAATGTTTCTGGAGGAGAGTTATATCTCTCGCTGGGGCAATTTACAATTGTCTCACCCCCATGGGAACCAAAGTTTTAGGTGAACGCGGATGAGGAGGCAGGAATCCTTCAGTAGGTGAAGGATAGCAACATCAGAAGCAGGGACAACAATAAATTCTCAGGTGGAGACACTGGCTGATATGCCTTGAATAGATGTACATAGAGTCCTATGTATCGTCTCTGTACTCTCAGGTCCTCAGAGTAGTGGTTAGTGCTTTTGAGATTTTGGCTCAGTGCCTCGAGATTTTATACTGCCGTGTTTAGTTTAACAGGGCAGTTGATGCTTGTAATTCTCAGAAAAAGATGATACATGACATGTACTTGTAAACTAGTATGTAATTAAATTACTTCAGTTCTTTGTGAAAGAGTTTTCCTATGTGTGGATCTCTCTGTAAAATGGTTTTAATTTTTAGTGATTTTCAGCAATCCGCTGCTAACGAATGTTTTCGCTTAAGTAAATTATGTTTTTGTGATCGGTGTGTCACACCCACTATGGTGCCATTATCAACCCCAACAAAGAGATATTTGTGGCAACAAGTACCACTGTTAGGAGCTCGACAACCTGAAGTTTGCCGTAAAGAGGCCAAAAAAGTCTGTTAGATAAGACCACATTGCTTCTCCCATGTATGTTTTTTTATCATTCCAATAATATTCCAAACTTTGAATCTACACCTCATCCATATCTGACCATTTTAGGCTACAATTGATAGGTGGTGAAAAGTCAGATGGGCAATGGGAATGGGATGGTGATGGGGTGGATTAATGGTTAAATTGTTTTTTCATAACATGTGCATGGAGAAAGGGATAGGGATGCAGAAAAAACTTAATCCATGTCTTTTTTTTATAGGTGTATGTCGACGGGGAGGGGGAATTTTTGTATAAAAACACCTTGCACAAGTATGAATTCTATTTATTGAATGTTGTTTTACATGTGTCAAAATAAATAGTTCATTCTAGAAAGACATTTTCCCCAAGGATTCACCATGTTTTTCCATAGGAACAAAAACATGCCAATATTTCACCATAGTTTCATCATGATGTATTTCCACTTCCATATCATGATGTTAAACAAACAACAATTTTTAGTTTCCCACCATTCCCCTCCCTATGATTTACCATATAATAAATACATTCTTAAAAACCTCCAAGTCATGCTCCTACCATTGGGTTGAGGTTCCAAGTTATCTACACGATTAGCTTTTTCTACTTTTCTTCTTCTTCTTCTTATCTTGATTGACTTTGACATTGAGGGCATATTCTACAGACTGTCATATTTATTGGGGGAGATTACATATATAGATCAAGTTGCATCAACAAGGTACATTTATCAATTCCTCTCATATATCCAAGTACCTTATTTTTCTAAGACATTTTTTGTTTCATGAATTTATAATTTTAGAAACATATAGATATTTTCATTACACTAATTAGTATAATTACTATCGCCTCAAGTAACATCCCACCAGTCCAACCTTCTTTTATTCCTCTCTCCAGTATTGAACAATCACATGACGTAGTACATACTCCACCCAGTGCACCCATTTTTTCTTTCTGGAATAGGTTTACCACAAAATCCTAGAAGTAGTTAGTCATTATGCAACTTATTATTTACTTCATGTCTAAAAACCTTCATATGTTTTCTTATCTCAATTTAACTTTTCCTTATACGATGCTTTGTAACTACAACAAGAAATATCTAAAATTGTGGAAAATAAAGTAGCAAACCAAGAAGAATTAGATCCTAGATAGGTTGATGAGCTAACATATAAAGCTTATTTATAAGATTTAAAGCTCAGCAAAAATGCTATGATATGAGGTATTGGAACCAGCCAGAAAGATAGAGGACATAGAGTAAAAGCTACCTGAATTAGACTGAAGTGATACTTGAGGAATGCAATGCAAAGGATGTTTGTTGTTACGTTAATTAACATGTTAATTTCTAGTTATAGCTATTCTTGTCGAGCTATCTTTGTAATTATTTCCCATTCAATATACACTTAAGGAATTTACTCAAATACTATTTGGTTTAAAGAATGGTGCTTCTCAAATATTAAATTGGTATCGACAATCACATGTAACTTTTATTTGGATTCTCTAACTCAATGTAATTCTATATTTTTATGATATGAGTTATACTTTTTTTCTAGGGTGGTGGTGTTAATACTCAATGTGCAACAAAATACCCAACTAATTTGGGCAACACTAATGGGTTTCACAATACATGTTCTATAAAGGACAACTATAAGTATATTACATATACAAGGTGGAAAAAACATGCCAAGTGTAGGTTCATTTCAAACACAAGACAATACAAGTGGTTCAAATGTAGGCATGCTTCCCAGGAAAAAAATTCAAGCAGGGCTGGTTTAGGCATGCTTCCTAGACAAAGCAATTGAAGTGGGGCTAGATTAAGCATGTTGCACATATATGGTAATTAAACTAGAGCTACTACAAATATTATTCAAATGAAAGGTTTTTAAAGTGGGTCTTTTGGAGGCATGTTTTCCATGCAAAGTGTTACAAATGGACATTAACCAAGATTTCATACACATGTCCCTCATAATATCTACAGACTAATGTTGAGGTTGATAATCACATATAAATAGTGACATATAATTGTACTTTCATAAAGGCTGTGGTTGAAAGTTGGTGCCCTCCATTTGATAAAAATCCACAAAGTCACCTCAAATGCAGAGCACACAAAGCACATCATCCTTAGTGTCCTTCACACCAGTAGTTCACCATTCAAATAAGGTATTCAATATTCTATGAACTTTGCTCTTTCCTATACCAACTTTTAGTGGATTGTGTTTTGTCTAAAATATATAAGCAAACCTCTTTTCCATTGTAAATTTACATGCACATGACTTGATTGCTCATTGGAGCGCATGACTGAATAATCGTATTATGAAGATGATACACTTTACACACCTATCAAATTGGCTCGTCTTTTTCCCTATTTATATTGGCATGAATTATTTGATTTTGAATATGGATTTAGACCCTCAAGGCACCTCAGATTACACCAGAATCAAATCAGAAGGGTACACTCATTTTTGTACTACGACTTATGTGTTTATCAACCTTTCAAATTCTATTGAAATAATGATTGGTGTCATTTTCAGGAGAAGAATGGGGCTAATCGCATGAGGGATGAAATTGATGAAGAGCACCACACCATTTGATGGAATATGAAGACATTATAGATCTTAGGAGTTTTTGACATTATTTTTTTATTGTTACCGATATCACATTTTATACATATCTTCTGTTCTATTAACATTGACCACACAATTTATGGATAATACTTTGTTTCAATCATAAATATTGATTTTTGGTGATTCGATAGTCTTGAGTGAAACTTTAGTGGTGTGAATATTATTATGATGTCAGGTTAGTATATTATATAATTAATGGTTGGGATTCAATATTTAGAATTTTTTCATCTACAATTTGATATTTGTTATCGTAACAACTACATAAAAACAAATAGATAAAAATATATAAATCAATAATTAAATAAATAATGTCTACTTGTCCCTCGTAAACATATTGATGAAGGTTTTTGGTCCCTAAAAAGGTAGAGATAAAGACCAAATCAACCATCAAAATTGTATTTATAAGGATCATATAGCCCCTAAAAAAATATTGATGAAGGCATTAGCCCCTAAAAAATATATATGTCAAGATCATCAAGTCCCTCAAAATGTATTTTTGAGAAATAAGAAAGCCCTAAAAAATGTACTGATGAAGGTGAATAGTCTCTCAATATAACATTTGTGAGGGTCACTTAGTCCATGACACTTATATTTTTGAGCTCCATTGGCATTTGTCTCATGGGTTCTCTTCACAACCCATTTGCGAGGGCTTGACCCATAAGCATTTCTATTCATGAGGGCATGCATGGAGGAGTTTCTCACAGAGTTTATCTATGAAGAAAGACTAGTTTATATCCCAGACAAATATATTTTTATCATCTATCCGTGGCTCAACATTCCCATCAGTAGACTTCTCATAATCTGCACTTGTAGCTGATATTAATGCCACTTCCATCAGTACTCAGCCGATGTAAACCTATCATCTAGCCAACCAACTGCACCATCAGTAGACAATCGATTACAGAACATAAGGTCATTAGACCATCCATTTTCATTTGTAATCTACTGATGGAAAGGCAAGTAATCCCGTTGGTTCTCAACCTATGAAAAGACAAGGCACTCTCCATCAGTCCTCTAACAATAAAGAGGCAAACCACTTGCATCAGTACTCAACTGATGGAAAGTCAGGGTGCTTTTTACGTGACCTAAGTCCACACAACCAAGTACAGACAAGAGAAAGGAAGAGAATACATGTTCTATGTGTGAATTGCATGCCCAAACTTAACCAAGCATAGAAACACATGACTAAGGGGAACATTGAATTTCATAGGTTAAGCCTGGTTAGGGGTCTTACAACTATAAATACCTAACATATATTTAGCCCCACAAATCCTATGAAAATAAGGTTGGGTACTTACTACACATGTCTCCCTCAAGCTCCCAAGTAATCACATAGACTCCAAGGTGATGCAATGACAGTTTCACTAACGCTACACCTTTCTTTCTCAACTTCTACATTCACTTATCCAAGGTCATCATAGGACCCTCCACATACGATATATAACCATTAAGTTGTACTTTAACTGGTTGAATTGTCTACTCTATCCCTGGATGGCATTTCCTTTACATGGACAAATGGAATACATAATATAACATGTGAAACTCTGGTGGTAACTCCATCTTATAGGATACCTTCCCAAACACAAGTGATGACAAGGTAAGGCCCCATGAACCTAGGTTCTCCTTACCCTATATACCAAACCACAAAACTCCTTTCCCTGATCATACTTTGGGGTACACCTTGTCTTCTACCTGACACTCCAATGGCCTGTGATGATATGTTTAAGATTTTTATCTAACTTGTGTTTGTTTTCAAATGCTGCCTAATCAATCTAATCTATTATGTTGTTTGTTGGACTATATCTAGACCCCGTTGGTACTCACCTACTGCATACCAACACAAAGGCAATCTGCAACGTCTCACATACAAAACCTCATAGAGTGCCATATCCAAACTCCTATGGTAGATGTTATTATAACCAAAATCAAACAAGATGAGACTAATATCCCAAATTTCAAGAAACTGGATGACAAATGACCGTAGAAAGTATTATATAATTTGAATTGTTTTTTCTAGATTGTTGTCGAATTGTGGATGAATTACTGTGCTAAACTTTAATTATGTGCCTAATGCTATGTGTAGGCAATCCTAACACATACTTGTAAATTATAGGATTCTATCAGGTACTATGTTTACATGCATTGCATGCAAGTACAATATCTCTTTAGTGTATATCTGTGCTAAATTCTCTTATAGAGAGATAGTCTTGACTGGTAAGAAGTGTGCTACCTTTTTAAGTCTGTCAACCACTATCAAATGGAAGCATGACCTTTGGATGTCATGGGAAGACCAACCACAACATCAAAGGTTACATGGTCCAAATTTCATTGAGGGATTGGTAGGATTGTATTGTTCTTGATGGTTTTTAATGCTCCACTTTGACATGTTGGAACTCACAAACTCTGCTACGTCTTTACTCAATCACGACCACCAATACATGTCTTTACAATTATGATTCATCTTCGTGCTATCAGGGTGCATCACATACACTAAAGTATGTGTGTTTTCAAGAACCATCTCCCTCAAATTATCAACATCAGGGACTACAAATCCTATTATGATAACACAACTTCCCATTCTCTCAATCATCAAGCCCATTATGTTTCCCACTATTCAATTCTGATATGATATTGTGTATTACAATATCACTCTGTTGTGCATCCTTAATTTGTCGTATCAACATTGGTTTGACCTGCAACTGAGCTAATAGTTCCCCAAGCATAGAGACATTCATAAGTGCATTCATTGGATAAAGTGATACTAACATATAGCTAGTCTCGTAAGTCAAAGATTACAATTGAGCTTATATTGACTAAGATGATGATGCCATTCATCTTCTACTCAAAGCATCCGCCACCATGTTATCCTTCCCTTAGTGGACTCTATTGTGCAACTATAGTATTTTATGAGATCGAGCCATCTCATCTTCCTTATGTTAAACTCATACTCTTAGAAAAGATACTAGAGGTACTTGTGGTCTGTGAAGATCTGACACTTCTCACCATAGAGATAATGCCTCCACATCTTTAGTGCCAAGACCATTGTTTAAGATCATATGTTGGATAGTTTTCCACATGCTTCTCAAGCCATCTAGAAGGAAAAAAGATCACATGCTTGTCTTGCATCAACATGCATCCTAGACCCTTCTTTGAAGAATCACACAAAACTTAATCCTTCTTGGGTTCTGGAAACAACAAAACAAGTGCAAATGTTAGTTTCTTCTTTCATAGATGGAAACATCATTGATATTTCTCTATCCACACAAAGGGAACATCTTTCTTAGTCAGTCTGGTCAGTGGAAAAGAAGTTGCACTAAAGTACTTAATAAACTACATGTGCTAATCAAACAAACCTAGAAAACTTTGTATTCCAGTTACCATCTTGACCCAATCCCACATCATCACTGACTTCACCTTCTTGAGATCTATACAAATCCCTCTACAGGATGTGAAATGACCAAGGAAAGCAAATGTTGTCAACTAAAACTCACACTTACTGAACTTTGCATAAAACTGATGATGCCTAAGCAACTCTAATTTTAGAAAAGATGCTTCTCATGCTATTCCTGGTCATTTAATTAAAATAGGTGTCATCTATGAAAGTACCATAAAATTACATAAATACTGTTTGTTCACCCTATTTGTCAAGTCTGTGACAGATGTGGGTGCATGGGTTAGCCCAAATAACATAAACACAAACTCATAATGTCGATACCTAGTCCAGATGGTTACTTGAGGTGTGTCCTCTATCCTGACCCTCACCTGGTGGTATCCTAACTGTAGATCTATCTTTCAAAACATTGTATCTCCAACAAATCAAAGAAATCATCGATCCTTGACAAGGGTACTTGTTCTTCACTGTGAATTTGTTCAACTATTTGTAATCTATACACAATCTCATGAAATCATCCTTCTTCTTGATGAACAAAACTAGAGCACCCCATGGGAGTGTGCTCAACTGTATGAAACTTTGATAAAAAAACTCCTAAACCTTCTTTTTCAACTCCTTCATCTCTACTCATGCCATCCTATATGGTACTTGTGCTATAAGTTGTGTTCCAGTGATAGGATTTATCGCAAAGTCAATCTCTCGAGGTGGTGGAACACAAGGATACTCGACTGAGAATACATATTCAATGTCACACAATACATGTACATCTTACATAGGTGGACTTATCACCTTGGTATAAACTACATGTGCTAAGAAAGCCTCAAAACCTTGTCTCATAAATTTTTTAGCTATATCTGCAAACAAAAGATAGGCAGGGATAATGCTTTGATCTTCTTGGAAAGTCTAAGAGATATATCCCTCCCAAAACTCTAAAACCTTGGATTTACAATCCAACACCAGGCTAAACTGTTCCATTGTATCCATTCCAAGTATCACATTGAATTTATGCATCTCAAGTGGCATGAGATCCACTTGAATGTCGCATTCAAAAAAGACAAGAACATATTATGGACACACCTCCTCAAACTAGAGTAGAACCAACTAGAGGATTCTCAAAGAAAAGATGTTCATATTGAAAACAAATAGGCACGTTACATCATAAATCACCTCCTTGATGATAGTTGAGTTCATCAGACCCAAGTCAACCAAACTAGATACATACATAGAAGTATACAAGTCAAATGAAAAAGCAACATTTGACCTATAATGACTTGAGGGTCGAAAACTCCCTTAATCTAACTCCACATAGAAGCATGCTATCTCATGTGAACTTCCTTTCCCATGTCTTATTCCCATAGATATTGATGACCCTACCTATGAAGATTGCCCACACCCTCTACCTCCATGCTTCTATGAGCCTTATTGACTCTAATCCTTGTTGTAGAGATGACTCATGGTCAACTATGGGTAGAACATACTCGTACAAGCACTTCTTTTGTTTAGAGGTGCTCGACCTATATGTCCCTGTCACAATTGTGGACCCCAAACTGTATGCCCCAGATGGAGGAAGTCCTCCACCTATGGAATTTCTTGGTGATCATTATGATGTGTTCTTAGATCTGATGTAGCTGCAATCTGCTAGGATTCTAGAACAAAACTATTTCTTCTTGGATCAAGTAGAGAAATATCCAGATGACTACACTAACTTCCACTAGGAACATTGTCACAAAACCAACTCTAATCCTTATGATCCTCCTTACCAACTCCATAAAGGTGGAAAACTTTTGTGCAATTCTAAAGTTGATGCTAGCTTCTCCAACTCAACATTTAGTCCCTCTTAAACCACCTTGTCCTCTCCTTTTTGGTTGGAACCATGTACATGAAAAACCTCAACAAATCCACAAATTGAGCTTCATACTCATTCACCATCATTATACTCTTCCTTTAAATGATGAAACTATATGATCTTCTCATCCAAGTAGGATTGAGGGAAGTATTCATTGTCAAACTCCCTCCTAATATCCATCTAGGTAACAAACTAACCATGCCTCTTATCCTCCTCAGTGGCCCACTAGTGGTTAACATTCCCTTTTAGAAGATATATATCACACTTCATCTTCTCTTCATCCTATATATCAAGCAGCCAAAATCCATCTCCAACTCTATCAGCCAGAAATCTCTGGGTTTGTCATACCGAGTAGATCAAATCCCTTACCCATTTAAGCCTTTCAAACATCCTACTTGAGCCCATAGACTCAACATTTAGGGAAGGTCTCGTGGTAGCAAGAGCCGGTACCTATTAGAAAATTGTGAAAATATATACACCACCTATAAGGTCGGATGGACATGCATTGTTGAGTCCTAGGTTGTTGTCTTATGGTTTTCCTACCTTGGTTCAGGCATCCTCCCGTAGGGTGGACACCATCTCCCATAACCTTCTAGAGGAACATAACATGTCTATCCATCCATTTTTGCATAACCATGCATAATGGTAATATAATGGGCCAATAAGAACAGACACAACAATCTAAGACTAAATTCCATGTAGACCCAACAAACCTAGGCTCTAATAGATAAAACTTGTGATGTTCCACAATCACAAGATCGATATTACTCAAAATAAATTCCAACTAAAAATAACAAAACCATCATCACACCATAACCATATAAAGAATACAATCCAAAAATTCCTCATTGAACCACACATTAACAATAACAACAATAGCGCTTATTAAAAAGAGGTACCATATTCATATGTGCATTATTACAATAAATGTCTATTACATGGATCATATGAGAGACATCATTGCTAAACATGGACATATATGTTACAACTCCTTTAACTTCAAAATCTCAATTGGGTACATACATACATGAGAATTTTCTACACAAACCTAAATGTTTATGGAAAAAACTAGACCTGTATACCTATACATATACTTCATTTAACCGCAAGAGGAGGTCACACAAATGTGACCTATCTCTGAGATTCCTTCACACAAAAATCACCTACCTCAAGATCTAAGATCAGTTTCCCAGGTTGATCTCCTCTTCCACTGCTAGAAAAGCTCTATCAATCACCTAAAAGATGTGGAAATACACTATGTGAGACCCCAAGTCCCATTGATACAATATAACATCTAAGACATGTATTACTTGTCGGTGATTTTAAACATTTATGAATAGAAATAAGTGTGAGACCTATGACCTTGATTAAATGGTTGAACATACATAATCATCATAATTTAGTGATTAAAACATTAATAAAACCTTAATAGGCACTTTTCCATCATGTGACAAATTTAAGTTTCAAGTTTGGTCCAGTTTAGACACTGTTTGAGCAAGTTATGCAATTTGGTGCACATTTTGGACTTTCTAAAAATTACCCATATCTGAGGTTATTCTTGCAATTTTTCACATGATTTATGTTCCTTATATGTTTACTTATCATTCTTGAGCTTTTTGTGCCATTGGGCACTTGGTTGTACCTTTGTTTGGAGGTGATGGCTCTCTAGGGTTGAATTAGGGTTTACCCCTTCATGGATGAGCTACCTTTGAGGCCATAACTCGAAGGTCCTCCTGTTTGGTTGGGATGTGATGGTACACTATGTGGGAACAATTGATGATGATCTATAGAGGTGTTAGGTCTATGATTTTCTCTCTTGGGGTGCCTTGGACCAGTGGTTTGCTTGGAAGGGGTGACCAAGTGATGGTTTACCACCTAGTGACCTAGGGCTTCAACAAATGATGGTCACCATGTGATGGAAACCGATGGCCACCCTGGGAGGTCATCATTCGATGGCTTAGAAGACTCCCACAACTTATAGAGATGTTTATTTCATGCCTATGATAGCTATAAGCCATGGACACATGGGAAACCTACTAGGACACCTCAAGCTTCTCTTCCTTCTTATCCTTAGCTTTATATACCCTTCCTTTAGCATCCAAAAAAAACCTTTGTATCCTTGTATATTCCTGTATGTCTACAGTTTCATCCTCCCCTATTTGGTGACATAGAAGGTGCCTAAGGTAGGAGAAGGTGGGCGACCTCCTTGCATGAGTGGCTAGAGCTTGGATCTACTCTTCTTTAGGGTTTGTGGAGCTTCCTTTGCTTGTTCCTGACCTAAGTAAGTAAGTTCATCATTCCCTTGATGTTATAACTTCTTGCTCCTTTTAGGATGGAACCATTATGTTTTATGGTATAGCTTTCTCTATATCTTAAAGAACCCTTCTTTCTTACTTCCTTGACCTATGGTTTGATCTCTATCTTGGAGAAGAACCTTGCTTGAAAGTATAGAGTACCAAGCTAGGGTTTTCTTCCTCCTTTGCTCAAGCTTTCTCACTATTAGAAGTTGCATCTTCTTCCTTAAGGAGATTTATATACTTTCGTCACATTTATTACTTACTACTACCTTGTATGCTCATGATCTTACTCTAAAATGAAGCTCTAAGCTAAAATAAGCTACATTGCCTAGGGTTTAAGCTTATATGATGATCCTTAAGTAAGTTTTTCTCCATGAATGGAGCTTAAACCTTGTGCACATACCCTTATTGGTAAAATAAACTATGTATCTTTCTTCCATGATGATTGTTCTTGATAAACGATGGTTAAAAATTAGGGTTTGTGAGCTGTTTACATCCCTTTCTTTGCAATCCTATGGTTTGGTTCCTTTGCTGTTTGACTTGGCCTTGATGTGCCCATTGACACAATTTTACTGTGCGCTGAAATGCAAGTGAACGCGTCGAGTAGTACATGCCTTTGTGAGGCTCGAGTCGAACTCAGGGATACGTGCAATCGTCGGGGACTCCTACTAACTACTCGCGATCAGCTATGCCGATTAACAAGTTGAGAGTTGTTATTAAAATTAAAAGAAAATAAAAACAAAACAAAACAAACGATCGATTAAATGTTGATTTAATCAATTCAAAAGGGTATCTTTAGGAGTGCGGTTTCACCGCGGGTTTTCATTGTATTAGATTTTATATAATGCCTCAATTTTTATCTCTCTATCCGGGTAGTGGCCTGAAAATAGAATTGCCCACTGTCGTGGTGCAATTCACTACCTAAGTCTAGGTCGGTTCCACCGTCGTAGTAACCTATACCCTAAACTAGGTGCATTATGAACGATCTCTCAATATCCACCATTAATTTTACACCACCTTATTCAAGGGATTTGTCTATTAATGTGAATTCCGTCTCTTTTCAACCGTTAATCCTTCTTTCAAAGTGATTAAGAGCATTAGGTTATTATTATGGTGATCAAGCATAACAATATATTGAGAAAATGAAATTATACCACGGATTTCAGAGATAAGATATGAATTACTATTATAAAATAGTCATACAATGAATTCCCGGGCTAATCCCGGTCCTAAAGACGAAGGGGATTAGCCCCGCATGTTCATCTCAAACAAGTACATGGTAGAGATAAGGGAAATCATATGAAAAACGTGAAATGAAAGGTTAAACCCCTGAACGGAGAAGAACCGATTGATCCTCGGCGTAGAACACGTGCTCTCCCACCTTTCGGTGGTGGAATCCGTCTTCCTTGGTGTCCGAATCAACTGGTATGAGCTTCTGGCCTCCGTTCTCCTCTCTACTTCTCCTCGGTACTCGTGCAATGGCTAATTCCCTCCTCTTTTCTGGGCAGACGTCATTAGGTATAATCCCACAATTAGGTCATGAATTAACCACAACCGTCCGATTTAGATCATTACAAAGAAAACACATATCTTACGGTGTCGATACCATCGACGCGAGTCGATGGTGTCGACCCAGTGTGGTAGCGGCCGGCTACAAATTCTTTCTTTGTCGCGACTGATATCATCTCGATACCATCGACGCGGGTCGATGGTATCGACTTCCTTTAGGCGTCGGTTTTTGTAGAATTCCATCACTGTAGCCTCCATGGGTCGAAGGTATTGACTTGATGTCGATACTATCGACTGCTTTCTCGCCAGCAACCTGATGGTAGCTCGATGGTATCGACTTCGCTGTCGATAGTATCAACTCTTTGCTGATACTCGCGGCTGGCAACCTGTGGTGTGGGCGATGGTATCGACGGAAGTTGATACTTGTTTTACCTGAAATTCCAACACGAAACCACATAAATTCACACAAATAATAATATTTTGACAATTAATGCTCAAAACCATGAAATAAAAGGGATTTGACATAAAATAGTAGCAAAGACCAAAGTGGATGAATTATGCAACATTAACCATAAAAAATGACTAATAAAAGCATAAAACACATATCAAACAGGTCTATAAATGTGACTCAAAATCATCGCATCAAACTCCCCTAAGCTTGAACGTTGCTCGCCCTCGAGCAACTAATCCTTAGAATAGAATTGCCAATGTCAACTGAAGAAGAAATACCACAACCAACATCCCACATGATTCCCACCGGACATTCACATACCGGCCATCTCTAACCACGGAATGATAATTACCCTGAAGGTGACAGTAATCATCCATAAAAGAAATTGACCTCAAACTGATGAACACTATCACATAAGACAATTAACATAATAAAACTCACCGGTTCATACTTAGTGCATCTTGTGATCTCCTATACTACGTTGCTCGCCCTAACTACCATCTACATGGAAGCAGTTCTCCTGATATACCTTAGTGAGGAGAAATTCACGATGGCCTACCAATCCGAGCAACGGGTGAATGAAAATGGGTGGTTCATGGAAGAAAGTGGAAGTATTATACAATTTCAACATGCATAAAACCAAAATGTCCTAAATGATGCAAATGCACATGAAAAATGCCCTAATGCCTAAAATTGGGTGGAATGATGCATGTACTAACCATCCATCTCAAAACGAGATGGTCATCTAATTAAGCTACATCATGTACTCAATTTTCTTAAAATGCAGGTGATATTACGTTCCTTTCTCCTTCTTATTCTATTTGCTTCTAAAAAACTTTTTTTTTCTTCCTCTTTTTTTTTCTCATTATGCCTATTTTTCAGATTTTTCTCTTTTTCTTTTTCTTTCAACCCTTATATCCATAATTGATAATGAATATTTTATTGGGCTTATTTTTCTTCATACTCATAAATTTGCACTATTTAGAAGTTATGAAACAATTTAATTCACCATTGGAGAAAAATTGAGATACATGATGTACTTTATGCATGAAAATTATGAATGCAACTACATGGCATGCACCTAAGGGTAATGTGCATGTATCACTATTCTAATTTTTTTTTCTTTCTTTTTATGCAAAACATATGGAAATAGATTCAATGAAGGACCTATCTATATGAAATGCTGTCAAAGAAGTTAAAACTGTAAAGTACTTCCAATTCTTGTGGTGGATTGTGAAAAGTAAAGAGGTGGAAAGATCACAAGACTAGATGACTGAACCTTAGAGAGATATTATGTGTCCCTCCTTACTGACATGTGTAGTAGTTAAGAGGTTTCTCTCTCTTACATCCAATTAGAGTCTCATTACCATTTGGTCAGTTTAGGCTCAAACAACCATTTCCGTCCACTTTCATGAATCATTAGGAATGTAATGTTGTGAAAGTTTGTTTTAAAGTTGACAAAACCAATCATTTTCGTAGGATATGTGCCCAAGGTTAAACAAGACAAGCTTTCCAAACACACACAAAAATTTAAAATTCCCTTGATTTTCCCATGCACAATTAATGAGATGACACAAACTTTATGACATCCACGATTACACGAGATAGCATGTGGATCCTACAAAAACTAGATAAAACAAGAACAAAAACAATAAAGTTAAAAAATAAAAACACTAAAAGATAAAGCTGTTCCAGCTACCCCGCTAAGCTTGAATCCGACTATGGCCTCATAGTCAAAAACAAACTTAAGGATTGGAACATTGATACCGGATCACTCCTGTGGTGGAGGCGGGTACTGCGGCGCCGTGGGGTCCCAAGACGGGTACTGCCCCTGGAATGTCGGATCATACTGGGGCATCGGTGGAGGCTGTGGATACCCCCCAAAATAATTCTGGCTCCAGTAATGATCGGAGAATGGCTGTTGTTGCACCTCCATCCTGTGCAACCTATCATGGATGTTCTGCTGATTCTCGAAAAGAAGGCGCTCATTCTCAAAAATCGCCTGCTGATTGACAAAGAGCCGGTTGGTAGTATCTTGAATACCGGCATAGGTGGCTGTGTGGCTATGCTGGGTCTGCTGGATGTCTTGCAGCATCGCGCACATGCCCTGCATCGAATAGACATCCTCGCTCGGCTGTGAGGGCGGTGGTGGTGGCGGCGTAGGCTGTGATGATGAAGATGCACCTGGATGCATCCTAGGGCGCTTTCGGGGTGCCACTTGTGCTCGAAGAGGTGTGAATGCCTCCTCTTCTTCCTCAGCCTCGTCGTCATTTCCGTTGTCGCCGCCTTCTTCATCGGAGTCGGCGATGGCTATGATTGGCCATCAAAAGTGTTGTGCCCCGTCAATGTTGAAGACTGGATCGGGCAGCGAGCACTCCTGGTAGGCGTGGTTGATGTGGCAATGCGCATACGCCATTCCATCTCGAAGAAGTAGGAGATTGGACTGGTGTAGATGTTGCAAGTTCACCTTGCTCCTAGTAGATAGAGGAGTGAGGGTCTGGAAATTCAAGTCAAGGTATGAAGCCAGCTTGGTGATGAGCCCGCCGAAGTGAATCGACGCTTTCCTCATACTCCTCTTCACCGCCAATACTCTCTGCAGAAAGAAGGTACCCCAATTGCACTCTTGACGTTTCAGGAGCTTATACAAAAAGAATAAGTCTATCTCCTGAAACTTGCTGAGGGCCAAGTCACCCCGAGCAAATAGCGTCGAACTAAGCATCCGGTGCAGAATCCGGACGAAAGGGTGCTCAAAATCGGCTACCGCGGCATTGTGGTAGCTCACCGACTTTCCTTGCGGCACCGTCACCAAGTTAGAGAAGATGGCGTCGTAGTCGGTGCGGTTGTCCGGCCGCCGGTAGTCGTACTGCGAATGGTTCCAGTTGAAGATCCTGTTGAACTGCTTGAGCGTGAGGGTGTAGTCGTGGTTGTACAGCCGGAAAGACACCCGACCCTTGATCCACTCACAATCGGTAGCTATTATGTCGTTGGGCACGACACAGACGTCCAGCGACGCCATGAACTCGGCTACCAACTCCTTGTACGTAGGCCACTCGCCGAAGAACGTCTGGCCATCTGCATGGAATTGCAGCTCATCGGGCCTTCGCCCCGTGTGACGGGCTTGCCCCTGCAGAACGTAGGCCAAGTTGGCCTCAAATCCGAGATCTCGGATCATCTCCCAGTCCACATACCGGGTGGGCTCTATCTTCCTCTTTAAGATCTCCTCATAGATCTTCTTTATCTCCGTGAATGGATGAACAAGCCACGGCCATGCGATAGAAGCAGGAGGAGGTGGCACGAACTCCGGGATATCCTCCGGGTTCGCACATGAAGATGATGCACCAGCTACGTGCACCATGGTTGCGAGAGAAAGAGAATTAGAAAGGAGCTCGGTGAAGATTGGAGAGTGGAATCTCCGCTCGATGAAGACCTTCGCTTGGTGCTTCTCGTCGTTGGGCTTGAACGGCTCGGGAGATCGCTCGGCACAAGAGAAGGAAGATTGTACTTGAGGCGGGACGTCAAATGACGCAATCACTCCCCTTAAATAGATGTGGCCGGTGCCACTGTTGACCCGTCGATGCTATCCGCCCCCGCGCTGGTATCGACGGTCGTCGATGGCTGGATCTTGAAAACCCGGATCGCTGACGTGTCGATACTATCGACATATGTCGATGGTATCGACGCTTCACCCGGATCAACCGCCTAGTTGCCGCGATTGCCGCTGATTTGTTCACACATATCGGTGACGTAGATGGTCGATACCATCGACACGACTTTACCTTTGGTGCAACACCTCCTCTTTGCGTTTCAACCTGTACCTGTGTCGATACCATCGACGAGGCCGTCGATGGTATCGAGTTGACTGAGACAAAATCTTCTGGTTATCTTCAGAGATCTCGATAGTATCAACGCCCGTGTCGATACTATCGACTTTTTCTTCGCGACCTGCCTGTAGGTATGTCGATACCATCGACGAGGCCGTCGATAGTATCGACGCAGAGCAAAATCTGTAGTCGTCAACCTGTTCCATGGTCGATACCATTGACCAGTGTGTCGATGGTATCGACTCTGCCTCAGCCTGCACAAAGAACAAACCGATCACGGTATCTTTTTTACACTAAAAATTAAACCAAAACAAATCAACCTACGAATGTACATGAACTAAACTAAGGTACCGATGGTTGGGTTGCCTCCCAAAAAGTGCCCTTATTTAACATCTTAGGCTAGACGACTTTTGAGTACCTCATGCATCTGAAAGTGAGATGAGTTTGACCTCATTCACCTTCCTCTTGTAATTTTCACCAAAGTAGAGCTTCAATCTTTGTCCATTCACCAAAAATGTGGTCTCACCATCACGCACCAAGATTGCGCCGTGTGGTTTGACCTCTTGTACCACGAACGGCCCACTCCACCGGGATTTGAGCTTCCCGGGATGCAACTTCAGTCGTGAATTGAACAACAATACACTATCTCCTTTCTTGAACATGCGCAACTGGATGTGGCGATCGTGGATTAACTTGGTGCGCTCCTTGTATATCTGCGAGTTCTCATATGTCGTCATCCTCAGCTCATCCAACTCATTCAATTCAAGCAATCTCTTCCTCCCCGCTCCATCATAACTCAAGTTGAGCCTTCTAAGAGCCCAATGTGCCTTGTGCTCTAACTCTACCGGTAAGTGACAAGCCCAACCATACACTAACCTAAAAGGCGTGGTGCCTATAGGTGTTTCGTAGGCCATCCTGTACGCCCACAATGCATCTGGTAGTAGGGTACTCCAATTCTTCCTCGTGGACGTCACCGTACACTCCAAAATCTTCTTAATTTCGTGATTGGAAACCTCCACCTGTCCTTGAGTCTACGAGTGATATGGGGTACCTATGTTGTGTTTGACCCCATATTTCTTCAACAATGCCGAGAACTTCTGATTCCTAAAATGCGTACCCCCATCACTGATGATCATTCGGGGCACTCCAAACCTGCAGAAAATGTTTTCTTTCACGAACCTGCACACTACAGTGGAATCGTTAGTCCTTGTGGGTATTGCTTCTACCCACTTCGACACGTAATCAACTGCTAAAAGAATATATAAATTTGAATTTGAGGACACAAAAGGTCCCATGAAATCTATGCCCCACAGATCAAATACCTCCACTTCTTGGAACACATTTAGGGGCATCTCCTATCTCTTTGAAATATTACCTGCTCGTTGGCAGGAATCACATTGCCTTACAAACTCGTAGGCGTCTCGGAACAAGGTTGGCCAATAAAGGCCACTCTCCAGAACTTTAGTTGCCGTACGAGAGCTCGCATGGTGTCCTCCCGTAGGTAGTGCATGGCAATGACAGAGAATGCTCTCATACTCCACCTCAGGCACACACCTGCGTAGGATACCATCCCTGCACTGCTTAAGAAGAATCGGGTCATCCCAATAATAATATCATAAAGAATGGAAAAATCTTTTCTTCTCTTGATATGACCAATCTTCCAGGATGATCCCGCAAGCCAAATAATTCACAATCTCAGCAAACCAAGGGTCTTTAGAATTACCTTTCAAAATCTGTTCATCCGGAAATGTCTCAGTTATGGGTATATGTAAATCTTTTTCATCCACCCTCTCTAACCTAGACAGATGATCCGCCACAACATTTTCAATCCCAACTTTATCCTTGATTTCGATGTCGAATTCTTGTAAGAGAAAAATCCACCTAATTAATCTAGGCTTTGCATCTTTTTTCTCCATTAAATATTTAATTGTGGCATGATCAGTCCATACGACTACTTTAGATCCAACTAAATATTGCCGAAATTTTTCAAAAGCGAAAACAACGACGAGTAATTCTTTTTCAGTAGTTGTATAATTTAATTGGGCGTCATTCAAAGTCTTTGAAGTGTAGAAAATCACGGCAGGTTTATTGTCCACCCGCTTCCCCAACATGGCTCCTACCGCAAAATCAGAAGCGTCACACATGAGTTCGAACGGTTTAGTCCAATCCGGCATTTGAACAACCGGCACAGAAATCAGTTTCTCCTTCAACACGTCGAACGCATGTAGACATTTGTCATTGAAATCAAATGCAACGTCTTTCTCAAGCAGTTCGGATAGAGGTTTCGCATTTTTTGAAAAATCTTATATAAATCGACGATAAAATCCGGCATGTCCCAAGAAACTCCTTACCCCTTTAACAGAATTTGGTGGGGGTAACTTGGAAATAACTTCAATTTTTACTGGATCCACCTCTAAACCTTTGCTAGACACCTTGTGTCCTAGCATTATCCCCTCAGTCACCATCATGTGACATTTTTCCCAGTTGAGGACCAAATGTGTGTCCTCGCAGTGCTGTAAAACTTTGTCCAGATTATAGAGACATTCGTCAAACGATGCACCATACATCGAAAAGTCATCCATAAATACCTCAAGACAGCGTTCTACCATGTCAGAAAAGATAGCCAGCATACAACGCTGAAAAGTCGCAGGTGCATTGCATAAACCAAAAGGCATTCGGCGATACAAGAAAGTCCCATAGGGACAAGTGAAAGTAGATTTATCTTGGTCCAAAGGATCAATTGAAATCTGGTTGTACCCCGAGTACCCGTCAAGAAAATAGAAGTGCGATCGGCCGGGAAGACGCTCTAGAATTTGATCGATAAAAGGTAAAGGAAAGGGATCCTTTAGCGTAGCGGCATTCAGACGGCGGTAATCAATACAAACTCACCACCCGATCACCAATCGGGTGGTGACAGGTTCATTTAAAATATTTTGGGTGACAGTAATTCCCCCCTTTTTAGGGACTACCTGTGTGGGACTCACCCATGTCGAGTCTGATATTGCGTAAATGATACCTGCAACAAGAAGTTTAATCACCTCCTTCTTCACAACCTCAATCATGCTTGGATTGAGACGTCGTTGAGGTTGGATCACGGGCTTTGCTCCCTCCTCGAGCCGAATCTTATGCTGACACAATGTAGGGGAAATCCCCTTGATATCTACAACGAACCACCCAAAAGCTCCCCAGTGGTTCTTCAGCACTATCAACAATTGTTCCTCCTTATACGCACTCAAATAAGCAGAAATGATCACATGTAACTTGTCTCCCTCAGCTAGAAAGACATATTTGAGATGCGGTGGCAGCGACTTTAATTCTAACTCCGGCGGGCTGATTAGAGATGATTGAAGCGGCGGGGGAAGGTCACCTAAATCTTCATAATGCCTCTCATAGAAGCATGGAAGCATCTGAAGCATTTTGGCGCACTCGTTGAGTGATTTGCTCCACATCCAATCATGTGTAATATTTACCAAGCAGGCCTCCAATGGTAATTCAGAATATGCATCAAAAATAGAAATTGCAATAACATCATCTTCCGTAGAAGGCGAAATGTCCTCATCCTCATCATTAGGGAACCCTACAGCTTTACACAGAGATACTACCTTGGTCTGTTCCATGATGTCCACAGCCAAAGTTCCCTTGTCCACTTTGCTCATCACATGAGCCATATCCAGAAATGGCTTCCCAAGACAGAGTGAAACATCATTATCCAGATGTTTTACCACATGACATTGTTCCTTTGTTTTAGACGACACAGTACTAGAGGGCATGACCATCTCGAATCGGTCATCGGCTATACCCAAGGTCAAACGACCTCTCCCCATCTCTAAAATCATGTCGGCTGTAGCTTGGAAAGGACGTCCAAGTAATAGCTCGTTGCCCTGTTCATCCTGCATCTCCATGACTACAATATCTGTTGGAAAAACAAATCTGTCCACTTTCACTAACACATCTTCACATATTCCATATGGCTTTACCACCGAGTTGTCTGCCAATTGAATAGTCATGTTGCTTGGTCATGACTCCTTCAATCCCAACTTTTTGAATGTAGAAAGGGGCATCAAGTTGATGCTTGCCCCTGAGTCACATAATGCTTCACCAAATTTGACTTTTCCAATATAACAAGAAATGTTAAAGCAGCCTGGATCTTGCCTCTTTGGCGGTAAAGTACCCATGATGAAGGCACTCACTTGCTCCTTGAGCACGACAACCTCTGTATCTGGAATTTTCCTCTTCTTGGTAATGATGTCCTTTAGAAATTTTCCGTACGATGGGATTTGCTCAATGGCTTCCAATAGAGGGATATTGACTGAAAGCTTCCTAAAACTATCTAAGAACTTCTTAAATTGTGCATCTACCTTCCTTGCCTTAGCACTATTTGGATACGGGACCGGGACCGCTTGTGCCCTTTGATGAGGTGGCACATAGGGTGTCCTTTTCTGAGGTTCCTCCTCTGCCACATGTTCTTCAGTATCATCCACGGCTGTGTCATCCACCTTCCCTGTAACTGGTGCGGGCAGCTCCTCATTGGCTTCATCTTCTACTTCAGCTTATGGTGTGCTTGTCGCCTCGGCCCTTGGATTTAACAATTTCTTGTCGCTTCTTAGCAAGATGGCCTTTGCCTGCTGGTTTCCCCCTGGAACATTGGTGTTTCCCGGAAAACCTGGATGTGCCTGTTTCTTCAAACTGTCTATCTCTGCTGCCATCTGTGCCATAGATGTCTCAATGGTCCTCATTTGCACCCCATGGCTCTGCAGTGTTTGCCCAAACTGATTCATAAACTCCCCTTGCTGTTTAATTTGTTGGCTGAACGTAGTCATGAGTTCTTGATTTTGCTTTATCACCTGATTGAGCAGCTCTGTGCTCTTATCCTTTGCTACTGGTTGGGGTTTGGCATCCGGATCCTGCAGAAAATTGTTTGGATCCTTCCACAAGAACTTCTTGTCTTTTCTCCATGCATAGTCGTTGTTCCTGTAACATGGCTGCTGCCTCATAAATTTAACTTGAGCCTCGTCCTCAGACTCAGTATCCTCCTTTTCAAGCAATTTCTTTGCAAGAAGATCCATCTTCTCATTCAGTTCTTTTATTGCCTTAGATTCTCCTACTTCTCGGACCTACTCCACGGCGCCTCTTTCGCCCCATGATTGTTTCCTAGCCATGTTCTTTAATATCTCCCAACACCTGGTGTCCATGTTGTTCAAAAAGAATCCTGACCCAGCTGAATCAAGGTTGCTCCTATCGTGCTCGGAGAGAGCAAAATAGAAGATCTTTACCTGTGTTTCTTTATCCATCCTGTGATGCGGGCACCGTCTCAGCATGACCTGAAACCTCTCCCAGGTCTCAGAATATGTCTCACCTGCCTGTTGGGTAAAGTTATGGATCTTCCTGATCATGTCGTTGGTCTTCTCAGGAGGAAAGAACCTCTCAAAGAAAACCTCCACCATATGGTCCCAGGACTCCACAAACTCATCATCTAAATTGTGTAGCCATTCTCACGCGGCTCCTGCCAATGAACTCGGGAAAAGCTTAAGATAAAGTGCATCTTGTGGAAACCTGTCGATTTTAACCATGTCACAGTTCTCAACAAACCGACTTATGTGCGCGACGGGGTCCTCATTCTTGAGCCCATGGAAAGCATTGGACTTCACCAGATTTATCAACGCCAGATCAATCTTATATGTAGGTATGTTGATTGATTGTTTCTTTATAGGCCCTTTTGAAGCGGATGCAGAAGAAGCCTTGATCTTCTCCCATATTGTCTGTGGCTCGTCCATCTCTTCTTGTTCAGGTTCTGACTCTGTTTCTTCTAAATGGCCTTGATTGTGGCTTTCCTCGTCTTCTGGTCCCGGTAGCGGAACCTCTGGTGCACGACCTGTGTATTCAGTACTACGCGTCTGCACCATGCACAGTACCTGAAAATAGAAAGATTAAATTTAGTACAGTGCTTGACGACTGCAAATATTTAGAAAATAGATTATGAATTTTTAGAATGATAAAAAAAATAAAAAAAAGTGGCATAGAGTGGCCGCTCACAGCACTCGAAGTGCCAACAAATTGTCATATCCCCGGCAACGGCGCCAAAAACTTGACGCAATTTTACTGTGCGCTGAAACGTAAGTGAACGCGTCGAGTAGTATAGGCCTTTGTGAGGCCCGAGTCAAACTCAGGGATACGTGCAATTGTCGGGGACTCCTACTAACTACTCGCGATCAGCTAAGCCGATTAACAAGTTGAGAGTTATTATTAAAATTAAAAGAAAATAAAAACAAAACAAAACAAACGATCGATTAAATGTTGAGTTAATCAATTCAAAAGGGTATCTTTAGGAGTGCGGTTTCACTGCGGGTTTTCATTGTATTTGATTTTATATAATGCCTCAATTTTTATCTCTCTATCCGGGTAGTGGCCTGAAAATAGAATTGCCCACTGTCGTGGTGCAATTCACTACCTAAGTCTAGGTCGGTTCCACCGTCGTAGTAACCTATACCCTAAACTAGGTGCATTATGAACGATATTTCAGTATCCACCATTAATTTTACACCACCTTGTTCAAGGGATTTGTCTATTAATGTGAATTCCGTCTCTTTTCAGCCGTTAATCCTTCTTTCAAAGTGATTAAGAGCATTAGGTTATTATTATGGTGATCAAGCATAACAATATATTGAGAAAACGAAATTATACCACGGATTTCAGAGATAAGATATGAATTACTATTATAAAATAGTCATACAATGAATTCCTGGGCTACTCCCGGTCCTAAAGACGAAGGGGATTAGCCCCGCATGTTCATCTCAAACAAGTACATGGTAGAGATAAGGGAAATCATATGAAAAACGTGAAATGAAAGGTTAAACCCCTGAACGAAGAAGAACCAGTTGATCCTCGGCGTAGAACACGTGCTCTCCCACCTTTCGGTGGTAGAATCCATCTTCCTTGGCGTCCGGATCAACTGGTATGAGCTTCTGGCCTCTGTTCTCCTCTCTACTGCTCCTCAGTACTCGTGCAATGGATAATTCCATCCTCCTCTTTTCTAGGCAGACGTCATTAGGTATAATCCCACAATAAGGTCGTGAATTAACCACAACCGTCCGATTTAGATCATTACAAAGCAAACGCATATCTTACGGTGTCGATACCATCGACACGAGTCGATGGTATCGACCCAGTGTGGTAGCGGCCGGCTACAAATTCTTTCTTTGTCGCGACTGATATCATCTCGATACCATCGACGCGGTTCGATGGTATCGACTTCCTTTAGGCGTCGGTTTTTGTAGAATTCCGTCACTGTAGCCTCCATGGGTTGATGGCATCGACTTGGTGTCGATACTATCGACTGCTTTCTTGCCAGCAACCTGATGGTAGCTCGATGGTATCGACTTCGCTGTCGATAGTATCGACTCTTTGCTTATACTCGTGGCTGGCAACCTGTGGTGTGGTCGATGGTATCGACTTCCGTCGATGGAATCGACGGAAGCAGATACTTGTTTTACCTGAAATTCCAACACGAAACCACATAAATTCACACAAATAATAATATTTTGACAATTAATGCTCAAAACCATGAAATAAAGGGGATTTGACATAAAATAGTAGCAAAGACCAAAGTGGATGAATTATGCAACATTAACCATAAAAATGACTAATAAAAGCATAAAACATATATCAAACATGTCTATAAATGTGACTCAAAATCATCGCATCACCCATCGATGGTGGGTGCCTTGGTGCTGTTTGAGCCTTCTGTTGGTTCCTAAAACCTATGGCTATGTTCCCTTATTTGGATGGATTTAATGCTCTCCTCAAGTGTTTCTAAATGATGGATTTTACTTACGGTCTTGAGGATGTCTTCCTTCTTGTTTTATCAACTGATGGTGTGCTTTCTTGCTAGAACTGATGGCTTGTTCTTTGTGGGTTTTTGATGCCTTACCTATGCTAAATGATGGTCATGGCTTAAGTTCTGGTTTTACTCTTTTGGTGCTCAAGAATCAATGGTTTTAGTACCTAGCGATGGCCACATCTGATGGTTATATTACATTCACCAACCGATGGTACCCCTTGAGTTAACAACTGATGGTACCCGTTGAGTCAACAACTGATGGTACCCCTTGAGTCAAAAACTGATGGTACCCCTTGAGTCAACAACCTATGGTGCTCTTTGTGTTATCAAACGATGGTTTATCTAGGTTTGGATGGTAACTCTTCCAAGGTCACAACTCGATGGTTCTTTAGGTGGTTTGTTCAAGGTGTTTACTTATGATACAACTGATGGCTTTATTCTCTCATATAGGATGGTTGAGATGATGCTCATGGCATGATGTTTTGGATTTAATGATGTAGAACCAATGGTGTTTTGACTTAATCAATTTGTCTTACCTTTTCCCTTGTATGGAGGAAATGTATAGTCACCATATGAGTGGATGTGTAAACTTAAGGTAGCATATCTTGTTACACTTAACCTTAATGCAATAAGTGATGGTTTAGCATTGTGTTATGCACGGGTCCATACTTGAGGGTAGTATGGGATTTGATAGTGATGCTTTACCTTATGCATCCATGATCCAATGGGGATGCCATGAGTTAAGGTTTGTGTTGAATGTTGAATTGTAGCTTCAACGTATATTATCTCGCTAAACCTAACTCTAGTACAAATAGTTGATGGTGGTTAGTCATCTTACCCTTCCTTGAATGATTAATATAATGATAGAATGTAATTCCTAATGTTGATTGTAACTCTAATGTGTTAACTAGTTTTTATCATAACCCTATGATTGAAGCTTTCTGATGTTAAACAAGTGCACTATAAGTATAATGGTGGTCAATCATACCTAGCCTTCTTGTTTGTTGATATAATGAAGGAATGCTCTTAATGCTAAGATAACCATAGTTTGTTATCATGTGATAACTTTAAGTTCTTTAATGCAATCTCATGTTGATCCTATGTCACGTGTATGGTGATGCTTATTGAAGCCTGGTTATAAGGCATGGAAGATAATGACGATCTTGCAGGGAATGATATGATGGTCAGTAATGAATTTTGGGCATGGTTGAGCCCTGAATGAGATGTAATCCTCTTCATGATATGAGAAGGGTTGAAACCCTAGAATAATGTGATGATGATGTGTATCCTGTGGTGATGATGTGATTTCAAATATGATCTCATGAATGGCAAGTGAACTGTACCTTGTGATGTTGAGATGAGGAGTTATGTCTCACATGTTTTATATCTTCTGAAGTTGTTATACAGTAATGTTTGCCAAAAATGAATTAGGTTTTGTATGTCCACTTGTTTGATGCAGCTCGAATTCACCCAATTGTCAATAACGGATAAAGTGAAACCCTAATCATGTAGTGCCCTGTACCATAGAACCATCTTCAGTGTTAGAACTTGCTAACGGTGAAATGAGTATTCCTAAGGGAAACTCGGAGTGCATACTAGTGAGTATGTGGGGGTGGCAAGTTGAGTGTATATGCTTGTCATCCACAACTGTGGGTTATGGAGGATGGCTGCAGTCATGCCTCAAATCATTTATATATATGATGTAACTGAGTAAACTGCGGTTGTACCTTAGGTGGAAGGGTTTTTCTTTACATATCCTGTTGTCTAGTGTCGCGGCCTGTACTAAGGGTAGACCAGTTGTTATCAACCTGACTATATGTTTTCATTGATAGTTTGACTATATCTCACTACTTTCGACCCATACTGATCGGTCATGAATGAGATCTTAGGATTGCAAGTCTCCTAGATCTATTATAGAACTTATGTCAACTTCACAGTGGTTATTTGGGCTTTGAGTGGTACAAATAAAACTCCCCATGTCCTAATAAAAGATGTAATACATTTGTGCAACATATTTGTTTAGGGTTATACCTAACGCTTCACATTTGATGATAACCCTTGATTTATCTTTTCACATATAGATGATGTATAGTGGAATAAGGGAAGAAGCCATGATTATGTTGATATATACTACTACTATTGGTTATGCTTATGATGATAGTTATCACATGCTATTAGCTATGCTTATATTGCTAGACATGCCTTTGTAATTAGAGATGCCAATACTGCTAATCATGCTTATGCAGATAGTTCTGCTTATATTGTTAGCTCTACTTATGATTTAGATCTACTCAACCCGTTAGATATTCCAGTATCGTTAGTTATGCTTATGATGCTAGACTTATTCATGATGTCAGAGTTGCTTATGCTTCTAGACTACTTGTACCATTTGCAAAGCATATGATGATACTCAGGCTAATGCTGATAGTTGTTATCTGATCCTTTATGAATCTTGTAATCATACCTTTTCTATACCTGCCTGTTTAATATGTTTACTCTGCTTAAACTATTTAATTACCTAATCTGCTATAATGAATAAGCGATGTTTAGAGTTATATCTCTCGCTGGGAAATGGGTCTCACCTAGTGGGTCACCACATCGTTTTAGGTGATCGGTGGCAGCGACAACGAACCAATGGTAATGAGGAGGAGCTAAGGTGATGGACCTTAGAGATGGTTGTTTAGTTGTCCAGTGTGTCTTAAAGTCATTCCTATACTCTCAAATCTGAGTGGGAAAGTTTGTATATGATGTTTCAATTGAATTGAGTTTTTGGTGGCATGTTGATGCTTGTACATGTAGCATATGTGGATGATGTTCTTGTATATGTATATGTGGTGGTAGAGGCCATAGATCAGTTGTAAAAGATAATTGGAATTAAATGAAATAAAGAAAAATGTTAGTTTCTTATGTAAATGTTTTCGAGCATGTTGGTGACACTAAAACCAGTTTTAATTTAGCCTCTTTTCTTGGTTTGTGTTTAATAAGTGATCGTTTGTGCTTTTTGTTTTGAGTAATCTTTTATAATGTGACAAGCTCTCTCAACTTGGTATTAGAGCTCTAGGTTCGCTGAGTCTATAGGGACACAAGGACTTCGGAATAGGATGATGCCTAAGGAGTGAAAATGACATGAAAACATGATGCATACTGCCTTATCTTAGTGCCTGGATGCCTTGGTCAGGTATTCAACTATTGAAGAAAAGATAAGTGTGGAGCTGTTAGATTGTTATCTTTCCAATTTCTCTGATCAAGTAGTCATTTTGAAAAAATCTAAAGAGCATAACGAATCATAAATGATGGTACTAATATCTCAGTCTTACCCTATAGAAGATGAGGATTACATCATAACCCATCAAAACTTGAATGTTTAGTAACTACAAGAGAAAGATAGGACACCTTGAAACCTAAAGTCAAACACAAATATGCTAAAGAGGAGTTTTTAAAATTATTGTTCCAGAAGATAATGAAGTAAAAGAGAGATGAATCTATGCTAATGAAATAATTCAAGGTATAAAATCCATGTAAGGAGAAGGGAACTCCTAAAATAAGTGTGATATGTGAAGATGAATATGAACCTAAGTAAAAATCATACCAACTTATGTGTATAAGAAAGTATTAAAGTAAAATCTTCATGATACATGAAAGAAACTAAAGGGAGATGATCCTGTTTAATGAATAAAATCTAGAATATGATGATCTATTTCTTGATAAGTGATTGAAAAACATGATAACATGAGAGGACAAACATAAGAATGATGAACAATAATGTGAAAAGAGAAATGAAATATGATAATCATGATAGTTCATATGTTGATGGCAATGAACCTGAGCTGATTAAGGTAAAATTACACATAAATAGTGTAACCTTCATGAGGAAGATAGAAATGGTTACCCCTTGCAAGTGACACCCCTGGATAGTGCTACTGAGTTGTGTGAAGTATGTTTCCCTTTGTTTTCTTTCTTTTCGGTGCACAACCTTCAAGTGGATCTTATGCCACTTGGTACGTGTGGATTAGCTATAATCCTGGGGATGGATACCTTGATATGACATGTGGTTGCTGGGACTATGGTTAGAAAATCTTTATGTTTTTAATGAGTATGGTTTTTGAGCCTTCCAAGAGTTAGGAAGACTCCTCCTATATGATCTTAGTCGGTTATGATTTTGAGGAAGTGGATGAGACCAGAATGTGAGTTCCTCTTGACACATGAAGTGGATACCAAGGTGATGAGTCCTAGTATCCATGGTATACTGGTAGTATATGAGTTTGAAGATGTTTACTAGATGATCTTCTCTATGTTACTCTACCTTAGGGAGAGAGAGAGAGTTAATATTGATCCTAAAAGTGTAGTAGATGGGATACTGATAGCTGGATAAGACCAGTGCCAAGGATGGATAGTTTGTTGACCATTCAACATGTGCTACAATGTTTCTTCAATAGACCAGAGGTCATGATATAATAAAATAAGAACTGGAGTGGATGACATCAGTTGAATAGTCACCATGAGATCATAACTATTCCGTTTAGACTAATCAATACATCAACAAAGTTTATGGACTTGATGAACAAAGTTCAACTCCTGTTCTTATGAGTTGTGGCAAGTTTTGGTTGATAACATCTCAATGTAGTTCAGAGATGGTTAGTATCTTTGCTAAGCCTTAGGATTCTTGAAATAGCAATGAGTGGGTATCAAGTTCAACAAGGGTGAGTTTTAGGTTATATGAAGTGTCTCCTCAGGGTTATGATATATCTTCTAAGTATGTGCATGAGTTCAAACAGAGTGGAGACAAGTGCTGGAATGGGACCGAACCCAGACACCAACAGAGATATGAAGCTCCTTAAACCTAGCAGGATACTACAAGAAGTTCATTCCAAACACCAGTACCGTTGCTTCACCCTAGAGAAGGTGTTCCTTCCTGTATGGAATAACACGTGGCAACATTAATGCCAACATTCACTCTATATGCTGAAGGCGAAATTGACAAGTGATCCGATGTTAGTGTTGTTAAAACAAAAAGAAGGATACGTCACCTTTTTTAATGCTTCAAGGAATGGTTAAGGATGTTTGCAAATATGAGATATAATCAAACTGGGAGTCATATTCATTGATGTATCATGAAACAAGACATACCAACATCACTTCACCAGGAGGATGAATAGTTGGAAGTATCTCTTTTGGTAAGATTATTGATACAACTACAAGTCAAGTCAACATTTCTACAACAAGATAGAAATATAGGTGAATGATACCATGATTGAGGACATCAGATCAGAGGAACACAATAGGAGCATGATAGCTTCCATAGGCTAGGTGAAAATATAGTGTATGACTCTACAACCAAACAATGGTTGATTTTTATTGGTTTAAGTGAGATAGTACACGAGGAGACTCAGTTTTGACACATATGACATATCATGAGTTGAATAAAGTATAACGGAGGCCAAGTATGGTACAAAGTATGACACATGTATGGTCGAGTGTACAATAGTCACCAAGAAAATGAGAAATGATAGAAGTTAAAAAGAATAAGGATACATAGGAGGTTTAATACAACCTTACATGGAAGACATGGGGTCAGTCCACCATTGAGATGATTGAGAGAATCTTCTAAGAACTTATGCCTTATCATTCTTGATAGATAGGGGATATCATGACTAATTGAGTTTCTTACTACAGAACCATCAAAGGAGAATAAATATGACACCTTGTGAAGTTACATATGGTAAGAGGTACAAGAAATTCCATGAATGGTAAAAGCAAGCAAGTATAGATTCTGAGTGATGATTTGATATTACAAACTACAATGAAGGGCATGATAACTCAGAAACAGATGGAAACAACTCATAACGATAGATAGAGTTCCAAGTTGAAAGTTACTAGAGCTGCACAGGTGGCACAATAGTTTTCAAGTTCCATGTCATTTCATACTGAGAAAGTCTCACCAGGTACATGACAAGTGATATAGGAAATGGAGATGGTGTTGCATGAGGACATTTCTTATGTGGAGATTTCTGTGCAAAACCAAGATGTGATAGGAAAAAGTTAAGGGAGAAGAACATGAGTCATATGAGAGCAATGAGACATCACCATGATATGGGAGTAACCATGTAGGATGAGGTGCATCATAAGTACTCATCTTTGTTTGCATTGGATTCTGGGGGCGAAATCCCTATTAGGGGTTTATGGTTGTGAGACCCCTAACCTTTCTTAAATGGTTGAACATGATTAATCATCATAATTAAGTGATTTAAAATCTTAATAAACCTTAATATGTTCTTTTACATCATGTGACAAACTTAGTTTTCAAGTTTGGTCTAGTTTGGACACTGTTTGAGCAAGTTAAGTAATTTTTTGCATGTTTTGGACTTTCAAGAAAATTACCCATATTTGAGGTTTTTATTGCACTTTTCCACATGATTTATGTTCCTTATATGTTTTCTTATCATGATAGGTTGCCTTGTTCCATGGGATGCTTGTTTGTACCTTTCTTTGGTGGTGATGGCTCTCTAGGGTTGAATTAGGGTTTACCCCTCATGAATGAGCTACCTTTGAGGCCATAACTCGATGCTACTCCTATTTGGTTGGGATCCTATGGTCATCACCAGGTGAGGACAAGTTATGGTGATATCTATAGGTGGTAGGTCAATGTTTGTCTCTCTTGGGGTCCCTTGTACTGGTGGTTTTCTTGGAAGGGGTGATCAAGCGATGGTTTACCACCCAGTGACCTAGGGCTTCAACAAACGATGGTTACCATGTGTTGGAAACTGATGGAAACCTTGGGAGTTCGTCATATGATGGACTCTTAGACTCTCACAACCTATGGATCTACTTCTTGCATGGCCATGATAGCTATATGCCATGGACAAATTGCAAACATACTAGGACACCTCAAACTTCTCTTCCTTCTTATCATTAGCTTTATATACCCTTCCTTTAGCACCCAAACAAAAACTTTGGATTCTTATCTATTCCTAGATGTCTAGAGTTTCGTTCTCTCATGTTTTGTGGTGGAGAAGACACCCAAGGTATAAGAAGGTGGGCGATCTCCTTGTATGAGTGGCTAGAGCTAGGATCTGCTCTTCTTTAGAGTTTGTGGAGCTTCCTTTCCTTGTTCCTGACCTAAGCAAGTAAGTTCCTCCTTCCCTATTTCATTTCCCTTTCTTTTCTACCTTCTTTCTCCTTTTTATAGTATGTAACCATGGTCTTTCGTGGTAAATCTTGCTCCAGAGCTTAAAGAACCCTTCTTTCTTGCTTCCTTAACCTAAGGTTTTGTCTCTATCTTAGAGAAGAAGCTTGCTTGACCGTATGGAGTGCTAAGTTGTGGTTTTCTTCCTCCTTTCCTCAATCTTTCTTTCTCTTAGGAGCATCATATTCATCCTAGAGTCGAGTCATGTAACTTTTCTCACGTCTATTGCTTATTACTACCGTGTATGCTCATGATCTTGCTCTAAAATGATCCCTAGGGTTTAAGCTTATATGATGATCCTTAAGTAAGTTTTTCTCCATGAATGGACCTTAAAAATTGAAAATGTACCCTTCTTGGTAGAAGAAACTCTAGACCTTTCTTATATATGCACATGCGATGGCTTTTCTTAACAAACAATAGATAAAACTTAAGGTTTATGAGCTATTTACATCCCTTTCTTTGCAATCTAATTGGTTTGGTTCCTTTGTTGTTTTGCTTGGCCTTGATGTGCCAACTGATTGTGGGTACCTTGGTGCTGTTTGATCCTTGTTATCATGTCTAAAACCTATGGCTATGGTTCCCAATGTGGATGGATTTAATGCTCTCCTCAAGTGGTTCTAAACGATGGGTTAAAGTTAGGGTCTTGAGGCTATCTTCCTTCATGTTTTAACAACCGATGGTGTGCTTTCTTTCTAGAACCAATGACTTGTTCTTAGTGGGTTTTTGATTTTTTACCTATGTTAAACTATGGTCATGTCTTAAGTTCTGTTTTGATTCTTTTGGAGAGAAAAAATGTGCTATGTGCAAATTACAAAGGGGATTCTCTTACTTAGGGAATTTGCACATAGACCCTCAAATTAAACATTAACCTACTAAACCTAAACTCAGTCAAAGTATGTCATCAAGCATACAGACACATGATTAAGGAAAAATAACATATATATGAGCTCAATCTAGGTTAGGGGTCTTGGATAAATCATGTAATTTAATATATTTGGTATTTACGTTAAATATATGTGTCTTAAAATCCAACATCATAACAAATATATGGTTCGATTTTATCCAACATGTACACATGACACCATCGGAAACATATAAAACCATGACAAGAATGATGAAAATTTTAAATTGTTGAATTGACTTAAATTATCAATCTTTTCTCTTGAGATAAGGAGTCAGACATGCACATTACTGTCTTGAGTCTACCAATGTAAAGTAATTCATTATCAGAATCCATGATTATAGCACTTAGAGAAACTTATTAATAGCACTAACCCTATTTGTTTTTGTATAATTGGTGAAGAGCCTATAAATTTCCCACTTATTATGCTAACCTAGATCAAAACACTGATTTGGCCATGATGGTTAGGTGCTTTTTCAAAACTTGAACTGAAATGTAAATCTTTAAAATTGACAAAAGAGGTAATAAAAATCCACTTGGTATGCCAATCTAGTTTGAAATATTGACATGGTCTCAACGGTTGGGTAGGTGTCAATGTGCACCAATGTGAACATAAGGACTAGTTATGCTTTGCTGAGGAGTATCTAGGTGCGGGTAAGTCTTTCAAGTTGTTGTTTGGGGGTAAATCGTCTGGAGTGTGGGATTTTTAAGGATGGAGGGGACTTGGATGTATTACCTCATTTTTATAGAACCACACCCTTCATAATAATATATATTGCTCATGTCAACAATCCATTGAACACATTGGTTGATATGAGTTCAATATATCTTTTGAACACATGTAATATTATTTGAATCTTATTGTGATTTACCGCTTAAGGAAAAACAAATGTTTAAGCTGGGAGTGATTTGATGAACGTAGTTCACACTACTTTTTATCATGTATTAATGCATTCAATGATTCAAATTTCATGCTTTGGCTACATTTGAAGCTTGTAATTTCATAATTAAAATAATTTTTTTTATGTTGACACTTAGAATAATCAAAGGTATATTAATGAAAATCTTATGAAGGTTGGTGCACCTAGAACCAATGCCACTGTCAACATGGACAAAAGATAAAAAATAAGAGAAGGCTAATCCACACAGAAGCATGTCGTTCAATCACATGTGCATGATGTGCACAATTCCAAACACACACTCTAATTCTCCTAGTTTCATGCAAGACATACCACCACATGTGCATGTTGTTCCCAATCTTAGAATTTTCTAGAAAAATCAACCTCAAGGTGTACTACATCATACATTCTATCATGTCATCCATCATATAACTAGCCACAACTTTTTTGATCATTAGAATGCACAATGTGTTCAATCAATTTCATACCATGCAATTTCATTAGTAACCACTATAAAAGACCACTGACATGAGGTGCACCCACAGTGCATAACATGTTGAACAGTTGCAAGTGCAATCCTTTGTCAACTACTAAGGTGCATGGTGTGTTGCGTCCAGTGCAAGACATGCACTCTCACTAACTTGAAAATATAAAGAGATGGAGGGCGGTTATACAAAGATGCATTTTCATTTGGTTCATTCTCACTTGGGGAATAGGAGAGGGGGTGACTAAGACTGTGACTCAACTTCAAAAGAGGTTGCAACGAAGAAGAAGACCCTAGAGGTATATTTCTTTAACTCTAATAAGCTTACAAAGCTTCAAATGGAACTCCGTTGTAGATTATTCCTCCTCTACAAATGTTTTATCTCATTACTCCTTCTCTTCCACTATCTTCTTCTCTTTACTCCATTGAACTTGTTAATGTTATGATATCCAACTTTGTTTGCGCATCACCTACATATATGGAGTAGTTTTCCTTGTGTTTGATGCCTAAATGACTCATATTAGTCGTGTGATGAACAATTAATTTTAGTTTTACGAGTTGCTCTTTTTTTATCTTCTATTTTTTGTTACTTTTCAATGAGAATCAAATGTCAAGATTATTTATATCACCTAATTCATATCTTGAGTGGGATATAAATTTAGTGTGTGATAATTAAAAGTCTAGTTCCTATGAAATTCTAGTGAATATGAACTCATACAATTGGTGAACATGTGATCCATAAATCTAATCCCCATTCTAACTTAAAGTACTAACATTTTCCTAACTGGCATATGATTCTATTCTTCTAACAATAGATAATAAGTATTTCCAGCAATAACACACATGCCTATTGCGAGGCGGTGGGGAACTAAAGCATTTCAATGTTGTTGCCATCCTTTCAATTTTAGTGTTTCTACTATTTTAAATGGTGAGGAATCCTAGTGTTGCGTATAATATGATGTGATTGCTGTGGTGTTCAGATTCATTTTCCAAGGTTTTGAAGGAGGGTCAAAATATAAAAATAGCATTATTTAATAAAAGAAAATGACATGGACTAGTTAACCAAACCAACTTGTTGATTTGAGGATATAAAGAACATATGAAGGAGAACATACATAATGATTATATTTACAAAACCTCAAGATGTTTTGAAAAATGGAAAGCACTTGCCATGTTCTCAACTCAATCATGAATATTTCTTTAACCATGAATGCATGAAAAAGATGAGTACTTGGAAACATATTAAATTTAGACTGTAATGATAACATAAAAAACTAGAACTTGTTTAACTCATTGGGAACTTCCTCGTAAGGGTTTGGTGTGTAAATACAAGGAACATATTGTGAATATCCAATGCTATGAATAGAAGCAATCCTAATGTTAAAAGACCTATTGTCATTACATAATGCAAGAAAAGATTATATTTATTCACTTTTATTTTAAAGTCTATTTATAAATGTTTGATGGTTCATACTATTGTACTATTGGTTACTTGTAATCAGACAAAAAAATTAGACATCTTGGTTAACAAAAACTAATAAATATATCAAATTAATCCATGCACACCTTCTAGTAGTAAGTAAAACAACACAATACCTTATAGTTATAGAATAAGAACTAAATAAGAATTTACATGGAGGAAGATGAGAGTAACTCTGAGACATGTAAGACATTGTGGGGAAATTGATTTGTTGTACAATATATGCTGATGGCACCCGATGCAAAAAAAATCATTGGATTGATGTATGCATAAAATCCCATATATTTTCAAGCTAGTGTTGAGTTGGGTTTGGGTTGCATCAGTGCCAATGTGGGATGACCTAAAAAGATAATAAATGAGGTGATTAATACCTCACTCAATAGGCTGCATAACCACAAAAAGGTGGTACCATGTAAAATGTGTTGAACCATAAATTAATTCTATCATTTGATCGAAGTTATGTACATGCTTCCATCACAATTATCACTACTATTATAATAAAAAAAGAAAATTGTATTAGATAGAGGAATACATTAGACTAATGATTTGGATTGTTATTTGAGAGATGATATTATTTACTTAAAATAGATTGATTCACAAGAATATGATTGTAGACGAGTGTTGTGTGGTGGGACTAGCATAACTCAAAAGGTATGCATGGATATGGTTGATATTTCAATGCCAAAGAAATAGTGTAGGTGCATTCCTACAACCTATAGAGAACCTAGATTATTTTAGTCTATGTTATGATGAATTGAATTTGTCCATTTAGTGTCTAATATGTGATGTTTTAGATTTGGTAATATCCATATTAATAAGGATTTTGGTACCAACAAGTTGGAATATAAAAAATTTATAACCAATTAGTAGAAATATGCCCACAATTGATAGTTTATTGCCAAGCTTTACGAGACCATAATGTTGGGTTTCAATTTTAACAAGTACAAGGAAGAAAACCCAAAATTGACAGTTGAACCAAAATGGATTGCAAGGAGTTTGACATCTAAACTGCATCTAGTTTTGCTACTTTGACATGTAAGTCCAAAGTACTAATTTAGAAACCATGGTTTGGATTGAACCTTTCCCCGTTTAGGCTCTACACTGACCTTATACACAAACCCTAATCTCATGCTAGACATAGCTCAAGCATGTTGGGTCCATTGGCTATTTTAGTGTAGTTGTCTGTCCTCTTGATTTTTGAATATGGGTAGCCAATCATCAAATGATAAAATATTGGCACATTGTCAAGAATGACAATCACACACACAATTGTTGAGTTTCAATGTCCCTTTGTTTCTATAAAAGAACTTTTTGGTATCCTTTCATAAGGCTACCATAAAACAATAAATACATGATAGTCTTCATAATAGTTTTTGATAGCTTTCTTGCATGTAAACATGACATCTATATAAGTGGCTAACATCATTTGGTGTTTTGATTAAATAATAAATAATGTATCATCCAATAGATATTTAGCTACAACACCCATAATAAAATATATTAAAAAAATTATGTTAATCCTATTGAATCTAACCTTTGTTTTTATTATGACAAATAATTGGGGCCTCCCTTTAACTCCTCATGGACACTAACAATATTACTTTTGAGACATATGACATTTTATAAGGACATATGAAGATAGGTAGACACTAGGAATACTATTTTTTCCGAGTGTTTGAATGTCTTGAGCTTCATGACCGTCAAAAATCTCAAGACCTTGGAAGCTATTTCCAGAAATAGGTTTATTAAGTCCTTACCTTCAACTTGTTTCTTACCTATCTGATTCTTCTTTTTATTGTTAGAAAACTAGAAGTCATCAATCGTTCAAGTGTAGATGACAACTTCATGTATAATAACTACTTTAGTGGCAACTTTAGTAGAATCAACAATCACACCATGTTTTATATTTCTTGGAGGAGGTTGTTGAGTAGATGATTATATTCCTTAGTTATAAAATGAATTAGGATCGAATAAAAAAATATTATTCTTATAGGTACTAGACATGTTATTCACAACCTAAGTCATCTTTTGTGATTTAGGCTACATTCATCATGAACACTGAGATCACATGAAATACATTTCGTAGGCTTCCACTCATATTCAAATTGGATTGTACTTATGTAACCTTCTCCCTTGCTCAACTCCAAAGGTATTGGGAAAGATGATGAAGACGTAATTAGAATATGAAACAAATTACATTCCCATAGTGTCCCTTATTAGTCTATGATAACCCATAGTAATTTCCAATATGGATCCAGTTTGCTCAGACAACTTCTCATCCCTCAATTCAAGCCATAGATAATGATTTTTTTAGCCATATTAGCAATTCAATGAGCTTGTACTTTGACATAAAGTTATCAAGCTTCCATTCTATGGGAACCATTGGCTTACTTCTGGAAAACCAAGGGCCTCGTTTAAGAAGATCTTTCAAATATACCTAACCTGAGAATATGACAAGAGTAAATTTACCTCACCTAAAACGGTGACGGCCGCTATCAAACCGACAACCAAATCACACCATAATTATGCAGAATGACCATTAGTAGTGGATTAATGAAAATCATTAAAAATTAAAACCATTTTGCAAAGAGATCCATTTCCAGGAAACTCTTAAGGGAAGAACCAAAGAAATATAAACATCATGGTTCACAATGTGCATACATTGTACCATCTCATCTCGAGGATATCATATACCAGTTTCTTTGCCCAAACATATACATAAGCAACATAAAACCTCGAGGTATACAAGAAAAAATCTCAGATCGTTCATAAAACCATTATGGACTAACTCCCAAGGGCTTGAGAGTATAGAGACGACATATTGGACTTCTATCTACAAGACACGACAAACAACACACTCAACCTGAGCTATTACTACTGTCCCTATTGCTATTGTCCTCCCTCTATAGTACGGTCTCTACCTCCTTGTCCGCGTCCACCTAAAAATGTTGGGACCAATGGGGTGAGACAAAAGTCACAGTGAGAGATATAACTCTCTGTCAACAACATTATTATCATAGGTAAATAGTATAAAACTGAGTAGAGGATCTTTTATATTAATAATCAAGATTAATCATTGTTTATAAGCGGAACAGAGCAATATCATCTTTTAAAGAAATGCAACTATCTATGATAGATCAATAAATCAAATATTCACTTTATAAGGAATATAGAGAACACATATAACATCTATCCATTTAAAATGTATAAAAGTAGTGTAACATGAATCTATGTTTCCGTATTCAATCCTCAATCAAATACACTACATTGTTGATTACATATTTACAATCACACTTATGCCCTGAGGAGATGAGGTATAATTCTCATGCTCCAACTGACCACGGCTACGTAAGCATCAATACCATACAAGGTAAAAGGAAGATCCAGCTTCTAAGACCTCACCCGTCTCGGTCCGAATGAGACCATTGATTGTGACATCACGTGTCAAACTGCAATTGGCTTGCCAGGGTATAGTGGCATCTTTGTTATAGAGTTACATCCGCAACATGCACTCTCTTCGAGGAGATCACATAGCAACCCCGGTATATTCTCTTCAGAGAGATCACACAACAACTCTGGTATATTAATATTGAGTCATGGCACACATCCATACTCTTATGATGATGAGAGAGATCACACATCAATCCCTAATTGGACGTAGGGATATTTTTTCCCATTTCCCCACATATTCAAAAATATGCTCTCCGAGTTAAACTCATTTCACCATTCAGTAAATTATGACACTGAATGGATCAATGACCAGGGAAACTACATGATAAGGTTCCTCTTGATTAATTAGGTGCATTACAATATCTTTTAGCATCAACCAAATTACAAGCATGAATTATAACAGATGCCACAAAGAAAGGTGTAATACATTTATCAAGTACTTTCATAATCTTTGGAACACATCGAGTGCATAACACTCAGGATATCAGTCCCTTATCACATTACTGGGGATTCCCATCCCTTAACATTATCATCATCATGATTGCTAGATCTGGGTATTCAAACCCTTAGTTCATCACTGAACATTGTCACCTCTTATTAGGTAACTATTACATCTAAGTACTCAGACCCAAATATACATTATACTTGTTGCATAAGTATTTCACATGGATCACAAGGCCCATTTAATCTGTATCATATGAAACATCATAGCTCATACATGGCTATTCTCATCATCTCATGATACCTGTATGGTTAGTATTTTATGATAGAAACAATATCAAGTACATATCATCATCATGCAATACAAGAGAAATACAACCTTCCCATTATTAAGATTAGGGTTTCCGTTTTTAGCCGATTATGGTTTCAAGTTCATATTATCAAGAATAAAAACCCTAATTTATAGCTCCACACATATTAGGAGCATACATTGATATCTTAAGTATTCAATCATACTTTTTTATTCTCATCATTTAACGTTAAATGATTATCACACAAAGTATTAGTTCCTCTCTCATCCTTACAGGATATTGATTACATCGTACTTTATTAAGTTGGCTCAACCCTTTTTCAAGGTACATTGGCCTACACTTATCAAAATGCATTAAACTCTTTACATCTTAATGTATCATTTGACATAACACACTTCATGTGTTACTCAATCAAGTATATCGGATTTGAGGTGCTTACCTCCATATTGGTTTTGAGGTGCTTCCACCATATCAGGCTAGACGTGTGTGCTTACCACCATATCGGACTAGAGGTGTGTGCTTACCACCATATCATCCAAGAGGTGTGTGCTTATCACCATATCGTCCAAGAGGTGTGATCTTATAACCATATCATCCAAGAGGTGTGTGCTTATCACCATATCATTCTAGAGGTGTGTGCTTACCACCATATCATCCAAGAGGTGTGTTCTTGCCACCATATCGTCCAAGAGGTGTGTGCTTACCACCATATTGTCCAAGAGGTGTGTGCTTAACACCATATTGTCCAAGAGGTGCTTAACTCATCATGGACTTTGCCAAGACTTGACAAAATAATATGGGACCTCCTCTATGGCTTCTTGGCTGATAGGCATTCCCATATAAGTTCTACAACTCAATACAACTAAATACAACTCATTTTAGGGCTTCAACTATACAACTCTTCTTGGTCTTTTCATCACCAAGAATACCATCACTCAAATTTGATTCAAACATGGTACCTATTTATTTATCTCTCCTCTAGATGATGATAAGAGAGAGTAGGGACACTCTAGAGGTGGTAATTTTCATATCAACCCTACATTTAGGGTAAATTGCAATTTGCACCAAAAGTTGTACACAAGGCACAAGCATTATTCAAACAAGCTCCAATTTAGGACCCAGAAGTTGGTATTCTCCTGTCTCATACCAGCATAATAGAGATCTACAACGTCTACCATATAATGCTTCATATGGTGCCATATCAATAATGTTCTGGTAACTATTATTGTAGGCAAACTCAATTAAGCTCAAGTGTAAGTCCCAACTTCCTACAAACTGAAGAACACATTCCCTAAGAAAGTCCTCTAAAGTCTGTATAGTCCATTTAGATTGTCCATCTATTTGAGGGTGAAAATCTATGCTAAACTTTAACTACATACCCAAGGCTTTATGTAGTCGTTCCCAAAAATGATTTGTAAACTGGGACCTCTATTAGACACAATTGTGGCAGGAACTCCATGTAACCACACTATCTCATCTATGTAGATCTGTGCAAGTTTTTCAGTAGTATAGGTTGTTTTAATAGGGATAAAATGAGCTGACTTAGTCAAACTATCAACTATCACCCAAATGGAATCATGACTTTTGGCTTTTCTGGGTAGACCAACCCCAAAGTCTATTATCATGTGACCCCATTTCCACTGCAGTATAGGTAAGGGTTGCAATATTCCTGTAGGCTTGTGGTGTTCTGCTTTAACTTGCTGACACACTGGACACCACATAACAAACTCTCCTACATCCTTCTTCAAACCAGGCCACCAATACATTTCTTTTTAAGTTATGATACATTTTAGTACTCCCTGGATGCATTGCATACATGGATGAATGAGCTTCCTCCATAACTATTTTTCTTAAGTCATTGGCATCAGGTACTACCATCCTACCATGGTAACAGACTACCGCATCCTATGACTCATGGAAACCGTCCCATTTCTCACTAGCATACTCTGATCTGATCTGCTAAATCATAGTATCAACCTGTTGTGCCTCTTTAATCTATTGTTTCAGAGTAGGTTTCACATGCATGTCGGCTAGCAATCTAGCTAACAAAGATACTTTTAACTGTACATTTATTTGTCTCAAAGTGACAAACATGTCTTGTTTAAAGCACATTAAATAATTCAACCGTACTTTATCTATGGATGGAGATGAAGATTTTCTACTTAGTGCATTTGCCACTACATTAGCTTTTCCTAGATGATAATCAATTGTACAATCGTAGTCCTTGATTAATTCCATCCAGCGACATTGTCTCATATTCAACTCGTGCTATGAGAAGATAAACTTTAAGTTTTTATGGTCTGTGAAAATCTGACACATTTCTCCATAGAGATAATGGCTCCAAATTTTAAACACGTGGACCACTGAAGCTAACTCTAGATCATGTATCGGATAATTCTCCTTGTGTTTCTTAAGCTTTTGGAAAGTAAAAGAAACTACATGATCACTCTGCATTAGCACACATCCTAGACCATTCTTAGAGGCATCACAAAAAATAATGTATCCCTTTCCTTGCTCAGGTAAAACCAACACAGGCACACTAGTCAATCTTTCTTTCAACAACTGGAAAGAATGATGACACTTGTCATTCTAGACAAAAGGAACCTCCTTCCTGGTCAATCTAGTTAGGGGTAATTCTACATAACTGAAGTCTTTAATAAACCTTCTGTAGTAACCTGCCAGACCTAGGAAACTGTGAATCTCAGTTGGTGTCTTTGGCTGTTCCTACTCTAAAATAGACTCCATTTCTTAGGATCAATACAAATTCATGAAGCAGATATGATGTGTCCTAGGAAAGATACTTCTGACAACCAGAACTCACACTTGCTTAACTTAGCATATAGCTTGTGTTGTCTCAACAAAGTCAAGGCTTGACGAAGGTGTTGTTAATGTTGTTGACCATCTCTATTGTATATCAGGATGTCGTCTATAAAGACCACTATGAACTGATCAAGAAATAGCCAAAAGATTCTATTCATCAGCTCCATGACTACAACTAGTGCATTAGTTAGTCCAAATGACATAACTACAAACTCATAATGACTGTACCTTGTCCTAAAGGCTGACTTAGGTATGCCACTCTCCTTAATACATAATTGATGATATCCTGACCTTAGATCTATCTTAGAGAACACTACTGCACCACGCAACTGGTCAAACATATCATCTATCCTTGGCAGAGGATATTTGTTCTTTATAGTCACCTTGTTAAGATGTCTATAGTCTATGCATAATCTCATAGACCCATCCTTCTCAAAAAGAACTGGAGCACCCCATGGTGAAGTACTCGAACGAATGAAACCTTTCTCAAGCAACTCCTGTAACTATTTCTTGAGTTCTACCATCTCATAAGGGGCCATCCTATAAGATGTTTGGGCAATGGGTTGCATACCTAGGATTAGATTAACCTTGAAATCAATCTATCGAGGTGGAGGAATATCTAGAAATTCTTTAGGAAACACATCCTTGAATTCCCTGACAATAGGAACTTCAGGAAGACTAGGACTTTCTACTTTAGTGTCTACCACATGTGCCAAGAATGCTTCACATCCTTGTCGCATCAGTCTCTCAGCTACCATTACTGATACTAGATAGGTTGGAAGAATCTTTCTGTCCCCATGAAAGACCCATGTCTCATCACTATCTGTGAACATAGATTGCTTGGAACCACGATCCAAGACAACCTTATACTTTTTTAGGGTATCGATTCCAAGAATTACATCAAACCCGTGCATCTCAAGTGGTATAAGATCCACATGAATGCTGTATTATGAAAAAGAAAGAACACAGGGAGAACATGCCTCCCGTAACACTACAGATCTGATTAATGAAGTTTCTAATAACAAATTATCTTCTCTACGACGGATAGTCATATTACAGTCATGAATCACTTCTCGAGTGATAAAGGAATGTGTAGCACTCAGATCAATCAAAACAGATATAAAGCAGGATGAAGACATATCATAATGAAACAATTCCATCTGACCTGTCACGACTCGTGGATTGACAACTGCCTCTGGCTGATTCATAGCATAGAATCTCACCGTTTCCTATTTTCGACTCCATGCTCTATTGTTTGGTGTAGATGAAACTTCTTGGGATGCCTGTCCATGTCCTCATGTGCCACTGCTGAACTGTTGCATCTGAGTGCCTTGTTGACTCTACCTTAGTGGTTGGGTTACCTCCATGTCTCTAACTGGACAATCCCTTATCATATGTCCTGTCTGCCCACATTTGAAGCAATTTCTGTCCTACTGTGGTCTATATGGTCCTGTTATTGATATTGATGCCATACTATGGGCTGCACTTGGCAGAAAACTACGACCTCTACTCTTGCTTGACATCCACTGTGTCTATGCATTGAACCTCTGTGGTGCTAATGGTGCAGGAAACCTTAGTTTCTTGAAACTTCCAGACCTATGTCCATGGAATTGGGCAGGTCCTTTCCTACTGTTGCCTCACCTTTCTCAGTCACGGTCATCTCTATCTACCTAAATGACTCCAGAAAGGTGGTAAACCTCTCTCTATTCTCTAGAGCAGCTATAGTTGTGGATAACTCAGCGTTCAGACCCTTCTCAAAATGTTGAATCCTCTCCTCCTCTGTAGTAGCCATGTGTGGATAAAACCATAGAAGCTCCATGAAGTTAGCTTCATACTCACTAATCTTCATTGGTCCTTGCTTAATACGCTCAAAATGTGAGATTTTCTCATCCAGATAAGTCCTGGGAAAGTATCTACTGACAAACTCACGTCGAAACTCCTGCCATCTGACCTCAACACCATGTCTTTTCTCTTCTTCAATGGCCCACCAATGGCCATCTCTTCCTTTTAAAAGGTACACAACATGCCTGACTTTATCAGTTTCTGGGATGTTAAGGATTCTAAAGGATTTTTCTAGCCCAGTGAGCCATAAATCTGAGTCTACTGGATCAGCTATACCGGCATATTTGGTGGCTCTTACCCGACATAACCACTTAAAGGTGTTACTAAACCCATATCCCTCATTGGGAACTGGTGCCCTAGGTGCTGGTGCTCGCATCCAGTCTGCCATATGCATTATTGTGGTCATGAAATGCCTGAAAAGAGCATGAAAGGTTGGGTTTTCTAGCATGGCTTCATCAAGATGGGGATTCTTAGGCACCGATTCCTCTCCTGCCTGATCCCTTGCACCTCCTTCTAGTGTAATCATACTACTCTCAACAGCATGTTCTTCGTGTGTTCCAGCCATCTTTCAGCTTTAATTCTTCTTCTATATGAGCAGAAGTCACTATAAGATAAATTGGAGGACACTAGAATAGACTCAACAACCTTAATCTGATGTCTCTGTAGACTCAGTAAACCTTAGGCTCTGATACCAAAAACTTGTGACGACTGCTATCAAACTGACAACCAAATTGCACAATAATTACACAGAATAACTATTAGCAGTGGATTAATGAAAATCACTAAAATTCAAACCATTTTTGCAATGAGATCCATTACCAAAAAACTCTTAAGGGAAGAACCAAAGCAATATATACATCATGGTTCACATTGTACATACATTGTACCATCTCATCTTGAGGATATCATATACCAATTGCTTTGCCCAAACATATACATAAGCAACATAAAACCTCAAAGCATACAAACCAAAATCTCAGATCGTTTATAAAACCATTACGTACTAACTCCCAAGGATCTGAGAGTACAAAGATGACACATAGGACTTCTATCTACAAGATACGATAGACAACACACTCAACCTGAGCTGTTACTACTGTCCCTATTGCTATTGTCCTCCCTCTACAGTACGGTCTCTACCTCCTCGTCCGCGTCCACCTAAAAATGTTGGGACCACAGGGGTGAAACTAAAGTCCCAACAAGATATATAACTCTCCGCCAACATCATTATTATCACATGTAAATAGTATAAGACTAAGTAGTGGATCTTTTATATTAATAATCAAGATTAATCACTATTTATAAGCAAAACAGAGCAATATCATCTTTTAAAGCAATGCAACTATCTATGATAGAGCAATAAATCATCTATTCACTTTATAAGGAATACAAAGAACACATATAACATCTATCCATTTAAAATGTATCAAAGTAGTGTAACATCAACCAATGTTTCCATATTCAATCCTCAATCAAATACGCTACACGGCTGATTACATATTTACAATCACACTTATGCCCTGAGGAGATGAGGTATACCGCTCATGCTCCAACTGACCATGGCTACGTAAGCATCGATACCATACAAGGTCAAAGGAAGAGCCGGCTTCCAAGACCTCACCCGTCTCAGTCAGTACAAGACCATTGGCAGTGACATCATGTGTCAAACTGCAATTAGCTTGCCAAGGTATAGTGGCATCTTCACTATAGAGTTACAACCACAACATGCACTCTCTTCGGGGAGATCGCATAACAACCCCAGTGTATTCTCTTCGGGGAGATCACACAATGACCCCAGTATATTAATATTGAGTCATGGCATATAGACATACTCTTATGATGATGAGGGAGATCACACAACAATACCTATTTGGACGTAAGGATATTTTTGCCGATTACCCCCACATATTCAAAAATATGCTCTCTGATTTAAACTTGTTTCACCATACAACAAATTCTGACACTGAATGAATCTATGGCTAGGGAAACTACATGATAAGGTTCCCCTTAATTAATTAGGTGCATTACAATATCTTTTTAGCATCAAACAAACTACAAGCATGAATTATAACAAATGCTACAAAGAAAGGTGTAATACATTTATCAAGTACTTTCATAGTCTTTGGAACACATTGAATGCATAACACTCGGGATATCAGTCCCTTATCACATTAATGGGGATTCCCATCCCTTAACATTATCATCATCATGATTGCTAGATATGGGTATTCAAACCCTTAGTTCATCACTGAATATTGTCACCTCTTATCAGGTAACTATTATCTCTAGGTCCTCAGACCCATGTATACATTATACTTATTGCACAAGTATTTCACATGGCTCACAAGGATCATTTAATCTGTATCATATGAAACATCATAGCTCATACCTGGCTATGCTCATCATCTCATCATACCTACATGGTTAGTATTTTATGATAGAAACAATATCAAGTACATATCATCACCATGCAATACAAGAGAAATACAACCTTCTCATTATTAGGGTTAGGGTTTCCCTTTTTAGCCGATTAGGGTTTCAAGTTCATATTATTAAGAATCAAAACCCTAATTCATAGCCCCACACATATTAGGAGCATACATTGATATCTTAAGTATTCAATAATACTTGTTTATTCTTATCATTTAACATTAAATTATTATCACACAAAGTATGAGTTCCTCTCTCATCCTCACTGGGATATAGATTACATCATACTTTATTAAGTTGGCTCAACCCTTTTTTCAAGGTACATTGTCCTACACTTATCAAAATGCATTAAACTCTTTACATCTTAATGTATCATTTGATATAACACACTTCATGTGTTACTCAATCAAGTATATCGGATTTGAGGCGCTAACCTCCATATTGGTTTTGAGGTGCTTCCACCATATCGGGTTAGAGGTGTGTGCTTACCACCATATCAGAGTAGAGGTGTGTGCTTACCACCATATCATCCAAGAGGTGTGTGCTTATCACCATATCGTCCAAGAGGTGTGTGCTTATCACCATATCATTCTAGAGGTGTGTGCTTACCACCATATCATCCAAGAGGTGTGTGCTTACCACCATGTCGTCCAAGAGGTGTGTTCTTACCACCATATCGTCCAAGAGGTGTGTGCTTACCACGATATCATCCAAGAGGATCTTAACTTATCATGGCCTTTGCCAAGAGTTGATAAAATGATATGGGACCTCGTCTATGGCTTCGTGGCTGATAGACACTCCCATATAAGCTCTACAACTCAATATAATAGTATGCAACTCATTTTAGGGTTTCAACTATACAACTCTTCTTGGTCTTTTCATCACCAAGAATACCATCACTCAAATATGATTCAAACATAGTGCCTCTTTATTTCTCTCTCATCTAGATGATGCTAAGAGAGAATAGGAACACTCTAGAGGTGGTAATTTGCATATCAACCCTACATTTTGGGTAAATTGCAATTTGCACCAAAATTGGTACACCAGGCACAAGCATTATTCAAACAAGCTCCAACTTGGAACTTAGGCTTTCCACAAGCCACCCCTTAGCATAATTATCTCTCTTATGATGATAAAGCACTTGAGGCACGTTCAAAATGTGACATATTGTAATATAATCCCTCATCTTGGGTAGATTGCAATTTACACCCAAACTATCATATAATGCACAAATAGTTTGCAAATAAGCTCAAACTTGAAAATTAAAATCTCCTTGAGTCTTAATTACTTTTCAAAAGATTAGAACAAATTTATAAATAACTTACTTCAGAAAAACTTCCAGAGTTATGGCATAACACAAGTTAGGGATGTTACAAAAAGCTCAACCAATCCTCTGAGTTTCTAGATCTCCCAGAAGTAGTCCTTGAGAGTTGGGAGACAATGATGTCAAACACTCAACAATTTTTCCACTAATCTGCATTAGTAAAATCTTCAACTTTAGGGAAAACCACTATTCCTTCATCAATGACAATATTAGCCTTATCCAAGGCCTTATTAGACAACTTTTAGTGACACTAGGTGAATTTACAAATGATTTTATGCCAAAGAAGGGGGAGCAAAGGAGGATAATTCTATTTGCCACATGGCGGCTCATTTGTTACTAGTTTGAGAGGAGATTGATAATTCCCAGAATTGTCTTCCCTCCATATCTCTGTGAATTCAGTTGGCTCCTAGAATATTAACTTGTATCTACATGATTGAACTATTTTTCAAAAAATACCAATATTATGTCAATTTACTAAAAGCAAATATCCAATTTTCTATTAGAAAAATGTAGTAAAATGAATTTTAGTACTCAAAGTCCACTAAGAAAGGTAGACACAAGTTAATACCTACATATTCATTAGTAGATATAATTTATCAAACATAAACTAAAGAAAACAAACTTCAAATAATTGGATGGGAGAATTACATATAGGGTATGATGCATTTAGAATTAGGTGAATATAATCAATACATGAAATGTTCACTATGTTATAATGTCTTCGTAAACATAAAAACTTAGAGTTGCAATCATTTTTGCAGGGTCAGAGGTGGGTATTAAAATATTCCTTTATTACATGATTGACAAAATATTGTCCAAGTAAGAGTATCAAAATTTAAAAATATGACACTTATACGGTTCATGCATCATTACTGTCATTTATACCTCAAAAAATGGATCACACTAGAATTTTATCAAGCTGAATCAACTTCTATACCAAACTAGGTCAGTTCCTCACTTCTTGAATTCATAGATTTGTCTTGGATTGACTTAAGTCAAGCATGTAATCTAAGCATAGTTGGCATGATAGTGGAGTGGTTGAATGATGAGATGATCCCTAGATTGGTTTTCTCTAGAACTTAAGTAAACAAATATAACTAGCACTTGCAAGCATGATATACATACTTACTCCCAATCCATATTCAGTCGAGTGCCACTTGGAGGTTAATCTTGTTATGCATCAGTGTTAAGAACACTCCTTGGATATTTTTTGGTAAAATTATTCCCCAAAGTGATAAAAAACTTAAGTAAGAATTTGAAACCTAACTTGTAATATTTGATTTTGGAAAAGCTGTCGCAAGGATGATAGATGCAATTATAACATTGATCGATACCCTAATTTAATGGATAATTTTACTTATTATGTTATTTTTAGGATCACTATTTTACCTTCCCTACCTCATATGATAAAAATAGATCCCTAACTGACACAATTATTTTTTCTCCTAAAAAGAAATAAAAACCATTTATCTTGTATGCTTGATTCATATCAAATTACTTGAATAAAATGTAAAAAGTGCAATGTGTTCATTAGGAACTCATTTAGATTTGATGGACCAATCCAGCTTCTCTAACTCACTAGGTCAATTCCTCCCTTCATGGGTCCATTGGTTTGTCTTGGATTGATGTAAGTTAAGCATGTAAGCTTAGTCTACTATGTATGATAGTGGAGTGGTTGGCGTGATGAGAAGATCCCTCCTTGGCCCTTCTCTAGAGCTTAAGTACACACGTATACAATGTCTGCACAATTGTACTTGCAAGCATGTTATGCATCATTCACTCAATTCAAGTTCAACTGGGAACCACTTGGAGGTTAGTCTTATTATGCTTTCATGTAGAACAGACTCCTTGAAGTTTTCGGTATTGGTATTCCCAAACGTGACTTGAAAATTTAGTAAAAAAACATCAACTTGACTTGTAATATGTAAGTTTTTGTATAGTTGTTGTGAGGAGTACATCGATACCCTAATTTCAAGGATAATTTTACTTATTTAGTTATTTTAGGATTACTATCTTATTTAGCATACTAGTCATGCTCTAAAGAGATCTTTTTGTGACATAGTTATGTTTTCTCCTGAATAAGAACTTTAACTATTTTTTCTGCATGATCGTTTCATCTCATATTACTTGAGTAACAAATAGTTATTTTCATCTGTTCATCCATTTATATAGATCCTTAAACTCGTGTTGGCTCTTAATCTACGTCTTCTAACCGCCCCCACCGAAAAAGGGATATGAAGAAACCCTATACCACTACCTATCTTGCTTGATCCACTACATTTCGAGTTCCCTTTTTGAAATCTAGTTTATTATATATAGAAAGTCCACATATCCAACTCACTTTAACTTAATTGCGAGGAGTGTGACGTCTAACATCCGGTGTTGCTGATTTGACATGTAAGTTCGAAATCCTAATTTTGCAGCCATGATTTGGATTCTTTCCAAACAAATGTAGGCTCTACGTCCAACTTATATCACAAACCCCGATCTCATGGTAGACGCATCTCAAGCATGTGTGGTTCGTTGGCTATATTTAGCGTAGTTGACCGTCCACTTGATTATCAAATATGGGCAACCAATCATGAAATGATAAAATATTAGTTCATTGTCATGCATGACAATAACCCGCGCACGGCTGTTGAGTTTTAGTGTCCCTTCGTTTTTATAAAAGACCTTTTTGATAGCCTTTGGTAAGGCAGAAACGACAAAACAACGGACTCGGGAGTCGTTGCTATAGTTTTCAATAGCTTGCCTACGTGTAACCATGACGTCTACATAAGTAGATAACATTATGTTGTCTTCTAATTATTAATCAGCAATGTTTCATCCAACAAATTACCTATACACAGCAGTACCAACAGCTAGCCACAAGTGTGGATCAACTCCGTGGTACGTCTATCAAGCCAATCAGTCAACATGCAGAACAGAGAGCCAACCTTTGGATCGTTCCGGTTGCAAACGGCAACAGCAGCGGCAATTGCCGCAGCCTCGCCGTCACCGGCCACTAGCGGCAGCGGTGAGCCGGCGGAGGCCCGCAAGTACAACTACCTGGCCAAGTTCCGTCGCCGGCTCCAGAGCTGGGAACACCACTCCATCTACAAGGTCCCTCCTCGAATTCGCGACATTCACCCGCAGGCCTACGAGCCGAAAGTCGTCTCTATTGGACCGTACCACAACGGGAAACCCCACCTGGAGCCCATGGAGGAGCACAAGCACCGCGCCGTCCGGCACTACCTTAAGAGGGTCGGAGGGCTACGGGTGGAGGACCTCGTGAACCTCTTCCGAGAAGAGGCAGGGTTTTTGGGGAGGCTGTTTACGTCGTACGCAGTGGCGCTGGGCTCCGAGTGGGTGGATGCTTACACCTTCCCCCACCTCATGGTGCTGGACGGGTGCTTCTTGTTTGAGCTGCTGCTGACGGCCGCCGGAGATGGCAGTTGTGCGAACTCATCGAGTCCTAGTTGCTACTCTGGGGAAGATCCTATCTTTGGGGCACCCGAGGGCAGGCATGCGGTGTTGTCATACATAAGGATGGACTTACTCATGGTCGAGAACCAGATTCCTCTTGATGTCCTCTATAAGCTCGCTGCCATAGCTGAACAAGTACGTTCTTCGTTTCCATGAAATTTTCAGCTCGAATATATGTTGCTAATTCATTATATTATATACACCCGCAAGGGTGCCGTCGTAGACTTGACAGTGAATTGGAAGAACCAAAACTCTCCTGATATCTTGGTCGAGATGAACACACACCTAAGGTCGTCGTTTTTATATTTTTTTAGATAATATTGGTTGTAGACTGTTTGCTGATGTTGAGCGGTCGTAAGTAAATTTGGATGGATATGGGTGAAAGATAACTACATCATTGCTTTTGAGCACCATAACGAGCAGGTTCTCTGGTATTGGTTAAGTTTGTAGTCTGAGCAGGAAATCGTTGTTTCATAATTTCGCCCAAGAGATTTCTTATTCGAGTTTACTTGTCTGTACCGTACACTATTTTCTCTTTAAATGTCTCATATTTAGGTCTGGTTTCGATCCCGCGTTTTGATGGACACTTGAACTTTGATTATTATGAGTAACTCATATCTATTTAAATGGCTAGTCCAAAATATATTTCTTTTTGAATTGTCATATTATTAAGCTTGCATAGTCTTCTGTTCACATTGATGATTTATTCCCGAATTTACAACCACCATATTGCTCCCATCGAATATACTTTAGATAATTTTGGCTCCTCCCATCATTCTTCAATTGTTTTAGGTAGAACTACTATTTTGAAAGGCGTGGTCAGGAAAGAAGTATGGTCAGAAAAACAAGTGACGTTATTTATCTGTTCAGAATTGGGATAACGATAGAAATGTGTCTTAGTATAGAACGAAATAACAAAGTGAAGTATGTCACATAGCAAAAATTATTCGTTAGCTATTGCTTATTATTTTTTTCTCTAACAAAGTTTTTTTTACCGTTGAGAAAGAAAAATCATCATACAGATGACACACTTCTGTGTGTTCTTTCTTACTCTGTGAAAGCATACTCGTAAAATAGTCAGTTTTACTATCGGGAAATGCAGCACAACACCTGCAGTGCCAAAAATTTAAGGGAAAATTGGAAATCAACAAAATGACTAGTTTTACAAGCAGGAGATTTGAGTGAATGTTAGAAATCCTTCAAAAAGACCATCCAAGACGCTAACTTGAGGTTTTGAGACGTTAACACCCCCTTTAGCTGGTTCGTGTGCTCGACCATGCAGGAATATTTGATTTCATGGGAAGCCATATCTTATCTTGGTTCATCAAACCAAAATAGATAGATATTCATGTGAACCATTCATAGTAAAATCATTAGACAAACAAGACAATATCATTAAAAAAAATTGATCTAGAGGAGTACCTTCTTGTTGAAGAACCAATGTGATAGCAAACATCAGCTAATGGTGGTCCACAACCAAGCATATTTTTAGTTGGTTGTAGTTGAATGGAAAACAATAAACTTCCAATGTATTTTACAGAAAAACTCACAATTTGTAGCCTGACAACATCATACCGAGATAGTCATAAAAACATACCAATCTAACTTGTCTTGATCAATCCCTTGAAAGTAATGCAATATTCATGGTCCATCCCTTGAAAGGAATGCCACATTCATGGATGCATAAGTGAAACCAAGAAACAAATGCAATGATGTGTGTGAGAGAGAGAGAGTGTGTTATTCATACAATAATTATATCTAGAATACATGTTAGGAACCCAACATTTCTTCCATAATTAAGAAACAATGAGGTAAATCTTAAGAGACATGCTCTCTTTATTATTTAGAAATCATTTCAAAAGATTTTCTTACAATGTAAAAAATAACCAAAATAATGGATAATACAAAAGTATATACTACTTGGAAGCTAGCCAAGATTGTTTGACTCTGAATATCAAGACAATTAAGGAATCCCAAAAGTTATGCGATTCAAAGTAATCAAGTTTGGTACATTGTCTAGAATTCACATACATTTTCTGGGACTACACATCACATGTGTATAGATATCCTTTCATCCTTCCATTTTCTACAAACTTTGAAAGCTAAAACACTCAAGACACACAATCTATACAAGAATAATTGCCTTGATAAGTATGACATAATGCTACTTGATATAAAAGTTTTTTTGATATTGATATCATTTGAGCAAAAAAAGAGGATTGACTAGACAACACATGACATAGTTGGGGTCATGGACTTGACTATTCTTAAACAGAGCTATGGTACTAGAAAAATAAATTTCTTTAGTGGAAAAAAGAACACACCCCTTTAATCAGTTTGAGATAAACATTTGTAGACACTATCACTAAAGTGAAATAACATCCCTTATCTATTAAGAAAATAAGACGTGAATGTTTCCAGATGTATATGATATACACACTTTTAAATAGATAAACATTTTCCACATTCCTTCCAAGTTAACACACACCCACTATTCTACCATGGTTGCTAATTAAAGAATTTTGGAAACTCAATCAAGGACCTTTTTTATGGACACACCCAAAATATAGATATGCATATAGAGTTTAAAAATCATCAATGAAAGATTTGGTCAAACAATGATGTAAGCTAATGTTGATGCATATCAAGAATGTTTTTAATTCGATTTTTCTATTTAGAAATCTTGAACACATGTAATATATGAATTGTATGCAAGAAAGAATCTAGGTAAAGAGATTAGGAGCTTATGATGGAAAAGCAATACCTCGATAGGCGGATGCTATAGGAATAAAACTTATATTTTGTATGTTACAAATATATGAGGAGAAAGAAGAATAACATTGCTTATATTGTAGATTTAAAAAGTACCAACAACTTGTCACAAGGAAGGCAAGATTTAGGGAACCTAGACAACTGTGACTCAACATATAGTGATACAAATGAAGACATCAAGATATATGGTTGTCCAGGATAAGGAAATCAAGGACCTATTTTGCACCAGTGACACAAGATAACATATGCTTCACTTATGAAGAGTTCAACATAATTATAGAAACAATGTTTCTCCTATTCACTCGCATGCTTGAATAAATGCAGAATAGACCCTCCCAACCTACAAGATAAGGATGAAGATACACTAATTTCCCTAAAGAGAGTGGTGGGGTTATTAGAGAAAAATCAACATTAGTTATTAGTAATTACAATTAGAAATGGACTTGCTTTTCAATATCAATTCAACTTACTTGAAAAGATGTCTATAAAAACAAAAACAAAAATGTCTTTCTGATGAAGGTCTTAACATTATCGAGGAAAATTAGTGGACTAACGCATCATTGATGGAAACATAAGTTTGCTCAAGCTTCATTACAAACTAATATAATTATATATGGAACTATATTATACATAATATATACTGTACTTTGTTTGGAGGCAGTTATATCTTATTCATGAAGTTTCCTTTTTTAACAACATGTAGATGAGATATTTTTGGGTTCTTAGGAGAGAAAAATGCAAAAGAAATAATTTTTTCTTTCCATGAATCCCCAATGTAGGATCCTTCAAATGCATAGATTTTGGATTAGGTATGCACATTTTACCTTATCGTAGAAGGGATTTCAATTATTGAAATTCATGTTCTGATGAAGATCATACCTACCGATCTACTACAAGTTCTAATCTTGATATAATGACATTGGGATGTGACCGGCCTAAATCACGCGTCCAAAAGGAGCGGATTTAAAGTAGTCGGACTTTTAAATAACCCGAATCTTAGGCCCCCGCAACGATGACGGGGTCTGAAGTAGCGATTGGGGTCGAACCAAAGGGACAAGGGTGGTCGTGCTAAGAACGCGGAATCAACACTCTACACTCCGGTAAAAGAAGGGTAAGAACAAATTTCCCAAGGGAACGACAGGTGAAGATCAGTAAAATAGAAGAAAACTATCTCCAACTGGAGTTACAAGGAAGATTAAGGTTTTTGGCATTTATCAATTTTTAGGAGTTTTGCGCAACAGAACCAAAGGAGATAACGTGATTGCCTCGGTAAGGAACGAAGGAAGAAAACTTCGGCATAACAAGCGGCAACAGGAAACATCCAGTACCCCTTCTCTCGAAGTGGGTACCTCTAACTAAGCACCACCACCTTCTCTCAAAGGTGATGGACTTGGGTTGGACTGAAAGATAACTCAAGCAACTCCAACCTTGGGTACTCTCGTACTCCCTGATTGGACCAAACACTAGAGTTACAACACCTCTCTCGAGGGAGTTGCAATGGGAAACACGATTCGATAGCTAGTCAAAACATGATCCAAGCGTACAAGCTAGAGTTCGGATGCTAAACAAAGTAATCATCCAACAAAAGGGGACCAAACATAGAGCAACATATATTAAAACTCCTCTTTTTCCATTAGCGTAAGCATTGTATAAAAGGTTTAGCTACATTGCGTAAATAAAGAAAGTAAATGACTGAAAAAGAGAAGATAGGTATCACCTCCTTGATTTAGGAGGGCGACGTACAGCAGCAGATCCCTAAGGTGCCTCTAACCCGATACCGGGCGAGAGCTCTGCCCGATACGCCTGTGTCGGGCGATAGGTCGTGACGGGCAGACGTATTGATCAAAGCACTCTACCCGATACGGTCGTATCGGGATGCCACCCTCTCGTGCGACACACCGTGACGGGTTGTCCGTATCGGGTTCGGTATCATGTTGGGTTAGAGAGGCCTTAGGTTCACATGTTCCTCGTATCGGGTGTAGAGGGCGAGCCGTCTCGGGCGAGAGCCCATCTAGGAACCCGGCACATCGGGTGGCCTTCTTGGTCGATATCGGCTGTTGCGGCTACCGGGATGGGTCCTAAGTGAACCACTCCCGCCCCTCTCGGGTGGGGGGGTGCTCACCTAGTATCGCCCAATACGCTTTGGGTGCGCGACACACTAGCTCCATGTGCTTCCCAAAGTTAGCTTTCGCGGGGGTCTGTCCTGTCCCATCGAGGTCATGTAGCTGCTATTTATAGGCAGCAGCTGGAGGAAGTTGCGGATCTCCAGACGCCACACATCCTTCATCGATTCCCTCTACGTGGCTTCGGGGATGGATGACACATGGGTATCGCCCGACACACCTTGGCTATCGCGTGTCGGGCTGCGGTGGTATCGGGCGACTGTGACGGGCAGACGTTTTTCCGGTGAGTGGCTCGTGTCGCGCGATATGTCCGTGTCGGGATGACTAGTCATGGTGTGATAACGACTCTCTGTCAGGTAGTAGCGTGTCTCTTGTCAGATTCCGCACTGCACGATACGCCAGTGTCGGGTTGCTGCCATATCGGGCAGCGACCACGACGGGTAGTGGACGTGTCGTGCAGCTAGAAAAAGGCTGATTCTTTGTAAGTGGGTTTGCTGATTTTGAGTGGAAAAGCGAGGAAAACTCTGTAAAAGATGATAAAAATGAGTTAAGAGCATAGTGTGACTCATTTATTCAATAACATGACAAAAAGGAGAGGAACATAGTTTAAAAGGGCGATTTTGACAACAAAATATGGGCCATAAATATCACAAAAATGGGTGTTATCAACTCCCCAAAACTTAGCATTTTGATTGTCCTCAATCAATTTTAAAACTTTGTTTTGTGATACTACTTCTTAGCCCAGTATAGTTTTCAGACAAGGGCTTTGAGCGAGTATTGAGATTCCTTAAAGAGAATACTGCCTGACCACGAACAACAAACTTTATTTTTCCTGCCTTATTTAAGCAAAATTTTCTCTTCAGCTTCGGCGAGACTTGGGTGCATGATTTTGAAGTTAGCTTTCACACCAAACAACTTTTGGGAACCGAAAGTTGTGTTTTTGGGTAGGCTTAAGGCTTTTTGGATTTTTCTTGTTTCCCATCAGTCCATCCAAGTACGGGTCCGTTAACGGGAAAGTGGTCCCTACAGTCCAAGCCAGTTGGCTTTAGAGCAGTGATTTCACATCCTATGTACCACTGCCCCGGATCTACCATGCCTAAAGATGGGTACTTTTGGAAAGACAAGTGTGTATATTTTTTTTTCATTTGGCACAACTCTCATGCTTTTATTCACTCTCATAAGGCTTTTCTCTCTTTTTTGGGATTTTGTTGGGTAAGGGAGAACAAGAGAAATTTTTGCTGTTTGGGCAGCTTTTTCCTTCGCATACACATCTCTTAGCTGAAATTTTGGCATGGAAAGTCATAGTCTTTTGTCATTTCGAGATAGCATTTCCGAAAAGAGCATAACGAAACGAGCACCACCTTAGACACAATGAAAACAAGCTGGAAAGAAGTCGTATCAGGTTTTTAATATGCAGTGTTTTTGTACAATTGTATATATATGCACAATTTTGTATGAGACATGTATATGTATATGTATATATGTACACATGTTATGTTATAGGAAAAAGAAGAAATAGTGAACTTCAGAGGGCTTTTAGTACCTCCCTCACGGATACATAGTACCCCCCCAAACTTACTCCACACTCTGTCCCAGAGTTGTGAAGTAGATAAGGTAGGGTAATGTGAACTCAGTGAGGGTTAGCTGGTGAGCGTGCCTTTGCCAGATAGAAGCTCCCACACATATTCGACGTGTTTGCTGTGGTAATTGATGTGGTGGAGTTGGTCAGGTGTCTCTTGGTTTGATATCCATTCCAACACAAAGATGCCACAGTCGTTGGATAGTGGAATCTATTGTGGACTGCAGTGGAAGAACTGAAACTCGTGCCATTTGCTTGCTGCTGTCTCCATGAATGGATGTATCAGCGTCACCACCTCCTCATAGTATTTTCGTACTAAGCGCTCGAGGGGTGTCAACATTGTCAATGTACACTGTACTGGGTGATCTTTGTTGCTGTCCGAGCTGTTGCAGAAGATTCCTGCTCGTTGGTGAGTGTACATCGTCAGGAGCATCCAGTGGTTGTAGTGCAGAATCGGCAAGAAGATGATGCGTGGAATCCTACTCTGCAACTCTGCCAGAAAAGATTGTTTCGCTCCTGACTCGTCGACAAGGCAGATGTCGTTGAATAGTATTGGATGAGCTATGTATGCGTGTTCAAACTTCTTTTATAGTATCTGGATGTAGGCGGCCTCCACTAATATCGCCAAACATCCTCCTTCTTTTACCATGTCCCTTAAGTAATCAATAGGGACTATGACACTGCCTGCCTCGTAGATGACGTCTGCGGGGGTAGAGTCAGCTAACTTCAGAAGAACTTCATGTACTTGTTCCTGCGTGAGTGTAGAACACGAGAAACAGTCGAAGTTGTTGATCATTTCTTCTGAAGTTTCAGGCGAAGCGGGGTCTTCGATTCCGCATACTTCTCACAGGATTTCTAACTGCTTTCCTGCCCCGTAGATGTCTGCTTCTATCTCAGCGTCTTTTTCTAGAGTGCTGCTGGGTTGCAAAGATTTGTCTGCTTGGTCACTATCCAGCACCTTTTCTGGTACCCCTGCGTCTTGGAAATAGCATTTTCCTTTGATCAGCAACAAGGAGTAGGTGCTCCTGAGATGGAAGAAATCTTGGCCCTGGAGATGCCTTATGTTTCCAATTATGTTAAGCAGCTCCATGGCGCGCAAGATGTCAAAAGTGCTATTCCCGCTTCCTGATTTTGCTTGGACGGGGAAGTCTCCGATAGAGAAGAAGTTCTGAATGCTGCTATGGCGTTGGACTCCTTGCTTGATAGCTCAAAGAAGATGCAGCGGGAGAAGCCTGAGATGTTTGTCCTCCGGGACACTGAAGATAAGTCCTGAGCGTGGCACCTCCTCATTGCAACAGCTAAACAGCTGGACATCATGGTTCCGGAGGTCTTCCACACACAGGAACCAGTTGTTGCGGTGCTTGTATGGGGCCAACACGAGGTTCGTGTTGTGCTCTTCAATATGCTGCAGCATGTTGGCCACCGCGATGGAGTCTGATACTCCCATCATCAATCTTCTTGCCAAGGTCATGGTGGCATTGTATATTGTTTGTCGACCTGTCCTAGTGCTGATATTCTGGATTATTGCACCCTCTTGGACCCTGAACAACTTTTTTCCGACGACGGATGGCGAATGGAAAATGCTTTTGAGTGCTCCCCGTCATACGGAGAAGTAGTTGTCACTCCAGACGACGTCTTCTTCATCAGCCTGTGACCTCAAGACCTTGTTCAGCAGTTTCTGGTCCCTGATCATCAGATATCTGATGGTCCTTCTGTCGAAGTCGGCCATCTCGAAGGAAGGTATCTCCAACGGTGCAGAAAATGCATCTGCCGTCGAGCTTCTTCCTCTAGGGGGTGTCTTTCGTTAGCGGCGCAGATGTCCCCCCCTCTCCCTCTGATTCGTCAAAAGAGTCCTCCCTGACGCTGATTGCTTTGTTGTTGTCCTCAGCTTCGTCTAAGGGGACTGAGGGAGAAGCTTCTTTCAAGCCGCGGGAGCTCGCTTGTCCGGCTGGAGCTCCGTCAGCTAACTTTTGCGGCGTCCCTTCCTCGGGCGTTGTGGATGGCCCGTTGGAGGACAAAGTGGACGATGTCCTTGGCGATGATGCTGACGAGGAGGGTTGGGAGCCTGAGCCAGGAGGTGACAGAGACCTCCTCGGCTTCCTTAGACGCGGTCATCCCTCCTGTTCAGCCTCTCCTCGATCACGTCAAGGCATTGGAGGGCCTGCTACAGTGTGGCATTGAGTGCCTCTAGTTGGCCGGGAAGGCCAACTAGAGTCAGCAGTTGCTGCTCCTGGCTACTTAGCCACTGTTAGAAAATAGAAAACTTGCGGGTTAGCGAAGTAAAAGTAGCCGAGTGGCTTCCTGTTACCTCCCGCAAATGATCGAGTTCATGACCCAGCATCTGTCCGAGTGACGGAGGGGCTGCTGCAGATCTCCCTCTCGTCCTCGCGACACTCCTCGCATGCAAAGATCTACCCGACGAGTGTGCAGATTCACTCGAGGTAGTATCAATCTGGATTGTTCGTGAGGTTGTTGCTTCTGGGCGAGGCATCAACACTTTCGCGGCTGTCTTTGCCTCGCCTGCTTCTGGTGGTGGAGAAGGGCGCGGTGTGGGTGGACGCTGCTCCACCTCTCTGTTGTTGACGGCCTCCTATGCAGCTTCCACTGAGACACCGGCGGTAGTGTCGGCGTGGGTTGCTCAGCCCTGAGCTCCCTCTCAAGGATCTCAGTGAACGCTCCATTACTAGCGTCCGACTACACCACTTCTTCTCCCACTAGAGGCGCTACAGAAAGCTCGGGAGCTACGGCCATCTCTTCCGCGACAACTTCCCTCGGGGCTATCGAGGTTGTCTCAACCCCGGTTGTCACGACGACCTCCACGATCGCTGGCACTTCTTCATCCGTGACATCTATTATTGCGGTCGCGGCTGGTATGGTAGGAGAGACGACAACTCTATCAATGGCTGTCGTCGGTTGCTATGGAGCGGTGGGTGGCTCGGCAGGAACTGTGAATGATTTATCCTACCGAGCATCGAGAGGGACATGCCTTCCTATCACGGCTGCCCTCTCTTGTATCCTTGTGGTGGCGGCGTAGGCGGCTTCGACTACCACAACTTCAATCTCTGCTGTGGTGAGGACCAGCTTTTCTGCGTCGTAGTTGGCACAATGTGGGAGCAGAAGGAGGGTGTTTGTTCTGGTGAATTTGTAGAAGTAGCATCGCCCCTCCTTTTTGATGATGATAGCCCTCATCAGGAACTTGAGGTTGATCCTGTCGTCACCCCTTGTCCTTGAAAGGCTTCACAGTTCTCGTGGGTATCCTAACCCTACCGCAATAAGATTCACCAATCCGCCCATGTTGTAGTCTTTGGTGGCATCCTTTATCGGATGAAGGCGGTTGAGGAGGAGCCTCCCCAGGTTGATCGTGCGGCCTTCAATCATATGCCACATTAGGTGTAGCTCTTCAGTGTAAAGATTGCTAGATTCGTTCTTGCTGAAGAGAAGGCACGCCACGATTTTGTGCACTATCCTCTAGAAGCAAGAGTGCACTGCCGCCACCTTGCTTCCCGGCTTGAATGATGACTCACCGGTCAGTTTTCTCCAGAGCTCCACCGGGTTGAACCCATCTCCTTCGGTGATTCTTACACCGTTATTGAGCATTTCTTTTTTTTGCTTCGCTGGAAGAAAAGATTCCATTGAGCAGGTTCTCTGATATGACGTGCTCAACATTGTACAGCCATCCTTGTAGTCTGTCTTTTTCGCCAAATTCTTCGATTTCCTCAGGTTTATTCTGTACCCGGTGGAGAGACAACATGAACTCCTTGGTGAGTTCAGTGTAAGAGGCGGAGTGGCTGAAGCAGATCTTCCTCAGCCCGGTTGCTTCTAGGACTTTTCCCAGCCTGTCAAAAATGCCTATTTGGAAGAAGGACGACTGGTGGCAGAATCTGCTTGGTCTGTAGACTTTGGTCACTAGTTCTTTGTATCGACGCCTGTGCTCGTTGTCTCTGGGCACGAACCTGCCTGGTGAGTAATCTAAAGGTTCTGCTGCCGCAGTTGAAGCAGTCGTTGGGGCCGTTACTTCTTCCGTCCTTGGTCTCTTTTCGGCCATGGATGGCCCAGCTACTTCGGGGTTTGGGCATTTCTGACCGACTATTGTAGCTTCTGTTGTGGCCTAGGAGTTGATCCTCCGACCTTGTTTGTCTACTTGGAAGACAGTTTGCTTGGTGCGGGCCATTTCTATTGTAATAAAATAAAAGTTTAGTAAGCATCTTGGATGGTTCGCCTTACCCGATATCGGGTGGCTGGGTTGTGTCGCCCGATAACGGTTTGGTGATATAACGAAAACTTAACAAAACCTGAAGGCGTTAAGTCGATATCGGTGACAAAATCATGATAGCCCGACACAGTCTAAAAGAAAAGTTGTTTGCACGATAAGTCAAAAAGTCTGGCCCGATATAAGAGCTACCCGACACAACTGTACCGGGCTACAAAACTGGACGATACGATGCTTGCCCAATATGCCTGTGTCGGGCGGTACGAATTTCGGATCGATATCGCCACAAGTCTATCGTGCAACATCGGGCGTCACTGCGAACAACTATATTGTCCGATACGGTAGCTTAGAAAAAGGGTGTCACCCGACACGTGCAAGATGCGAGGCGATATAAAACTGGGCGACACGGTCGTTGCCCGATATAGGGTATTGGGCGGGTGCACGAAAGAAGTGCGTCGCACGACACAGTCAAAAGATAATAAACCCAATAGGTAGAACCCGATACGGGGTGATTCCCGGCGCAAGCTTGTATCGTATGATACATAAGAACTAAGGTCTTGTGCCCGATATAGCTAAAGTACAAGGCGTGTCGGGCGATACTAAACTGTCGGGTTCGTGCTCGATAAAACAAAGACACACGATACGAAGTGCTCGATACGTGCTACGCGACACGAGTGGCATGTCGTGCAACCAATGCGATAAGGATATCGGGTTATACCTTCAGGTTGTTGCGCGACACGGGAACTGAAGTAGAGATGCCCGATACGAGAGCTAGAGCGAGAGTTTAACTGCACGATACGGGAGTAGGTGAGAAAGTAAATGCCAGTGCCCGACACAGTAAACCAAAGTTACTATATATAGCAACCGAGGGCGGGGTTAAAACATGTAAAGTCAGGGCACGTGTCGCTTGAGGAGACAAATCATTCCCGAGACGAGTAGTAAAATCAGTCCCGTCCGTCAAATCAAGGATCATTACCCCTGTCGCCCGACACGGATCCCTGCTACTCGGTTTATTGCCCGACACGGCTCACAGCCTAGGTGTGTTGCCCGATACCATAGCCCGATAAAGGCGTGTCGCGCGATGCGCCTGGGTGTTTGCCTGATATCAGCCATGGAGTAAGGCATCTCAGCCCAATACAAAGCTTCAGACAAGATAAGAGATGAAAAACTAAAACTAAAGCGAAGGAAAAACTGATTGATGGGTAAAACATCATTGGCCTAAGGTGAGGCCCCCAGCCTCCGATAGTATTCCTCATCAATGCTTATAAAACCGAGCGGTGGCCCATAAAATGAGGGCGTCTGAGCATGAGGTGCATGCACTGACTCGGGCCTTATTACAATCATAATGTTCATAATGTTTTTCTTGTAGGAAAGGAAATAACGTCCTATTCTAAGAAAAGTAAAGACTCGGGCTACCTCCTGAGGAGCACTGTAGTTAGCATCGTTAGCTCGACATCTTCGGATCCTTCACTTTGCGCCTTCTGTTGTTTCAGTATCCTGCAAACTTATCTCTGACCTTCTCATGAACGCTTCATCTTCATAGTACCTTTTTACTCTGTGCCCGTTCACTGGAAAAACCTTTCCTAGATTGTCCTTGTCATACAGCTCCATCATCCCTGATGGATATATCTTTGCTACGGTGAAGGGTCCAGACCACCTCGTCTGCAGCTTACCTAGAAAAAGACGGATAGAGGATTTAAATAACAAAACTTTATCACCTTCACTCACATCCTTCTTCTTTAGGTGGGCATCATGCCACACCTTGGTCCTCTGCTTGTAAATCCTTGCATTCTCGTATGCATGTATTCTCAGCTCTTTGAGTTCCTATAGTTGTAGATATCTCTTTTCTCCTGCCTTTTCTAGGTCCATATTTAGGAACTTGATCGCCCAAAGAGCCTTGTGTTCAAGCTCTAAGGGTAGATGATAGGATTTCCCATAAATCAATTTGTAAGGAGTAGTGCCAAGGGGTGCCTTATATGCAGTTCTGTGGGCCCAAAGAGCGTCATCGAGCTTCATCGACCAGTCTTTCTGCGTGCGGCTGACAGTCTTTTCTAGGATCTGCTTAATCTGTCTATTGGAAACCTCCACCTGCCCAGAAGTTTGAGGGTGATAGGGTGTAGCAACCTTGTGTTTAACCCCATACTTCCACAGAAGTGCTTCGAACTGTTTCTCCCTGAAATGCGATCCGCCATCGCTTATCGCAGTACGAGGTACTCTAAAGCGAGGAAAGATAGTTTTCTCAAACAACCTGATCACAGATTTGGAGTCGCAAGTTTGGGTGGCAACATCTTCCACCCATTTAGACATGTAGTCCACCACGACTAAAATGTATTGATACCCTTTTGATGGGGGAAAAGGACCCATGTAGTCTATTCCCTAGAAGTCAAAAATCTCGACTTTGACCCAGTCGGCCATAGGCATCTCGTTCCTTCTTCCAATGTTTCCTGTCGATTGGCATTCTTTACAAACTTTTACATAATTTGTAGCATCCTTGAACAACGAAGGCCAGTAGAACCCTGATTGGAGCACCTTAGCGGCGGTCCTTTCACTTCCCAGATGTCCTCCATATGGTGAGGCATGGCATTCCTTCAGTATCTGTGGGGCTTCTTCTTCTGGTATGCATCTCCTATACAAATTGTCCAAACATTTCTTGAATAGTAACGGGTCGTCCCAATAGTAATTTCTCACATCAGACAGAAGCTTCTTCTTCTGGTTGTATGTGATATCTGACGGGAACTACCCGCAAGCAAGGTAGGTGCATATGTCCATGTATCATGGCAAGTTTTGTTCTTCGGATCCTATCATGAGCAAAGCCTCATCTGCGTAGTTATCATTAATGGGTGGCTCATTTCCATCTTCGACAATGATCTGCGACAAATGGTCGGCCACTACATTTTCTGCTCCTTTCTTGTCAATGATCTCATGATCGAACTCTTAGAGTAATAGGGCCCACCTCAGTAACCTAGGTTTAGTGTCCTTCTTTTGCATTAGGTATCTGATAGCTCCGTGGTCAGTATAAACTCCTTACCCTTGCTTCGATCAGATAGGACCTGAATTTGTCAAAAGAAAAAACAATTGCTAGCAATTCTTTCTCCGTGGTTGTATAATTTACTTGCGCCTCGTCCAAGGTGCGGCTGGCGTAGCAGATAACATGATGTTTTTTGTCCTTCTTCTGCCCTAGGACCGCCCCTACGGCATAGTCACTAGCATCACACATTAGCTCGAAGGGTAACTCCCAATATGGGGCTCGGAGGATAGGTGGGGTTACTAGGGCTTCCTTCAGGGTTTGAAAAGCCTTCAAACAATCATCCGTAAAATCAAATTCCGCATCTTTAACCAGTAGGTTTGAAAGGGGTTTTGATATCCTTGAAAAGTCCTTGATAAATCTTCTATAGTAACTGGCGTGTCCAAGAAAACTTCGCACCCCTGTTACGGACTTTGGTGGAGGCAAATTAGAGATAGCTTCGATCTTTCTTGTATCTACTTCAATACCCCTCTTGGAGACCTTGTGCCCTAGGACTATTCCCTCTTGCACCATAAAATGGCATTTCTCCCAGTTAAGGACTAAGCTCTTCTCTTCACAGCGTTGCAGGACTAACGATAGGTTCCTCAAACAACCGTCAAAATCTCTTCCGTATACAAAAAAGTTGTCCATAAAGACTTCCACGTTGTCTTCCAAAAAATCTAAAAACATTGAGATCATGCAACGTTGGAATGTTGCAGGGGCATTACATAGTCCGAACGGCATTCGTCGGAAAGCATAGGTACCATATAGACAGGTGAAGGTGGTTTTCTCCTGATCGTCGGGAGGATGGGAACTTGGTAAAATCCGAAATAACCATCTAAGAAGAAAAAGTATATGTGGTGTGCCAGTCTTTATAGTACTTGGTCGATAAAGGGAAGAGGATAGTGATCCTTCTTCGTTGCTTGATTCAGCTTTCGATAATCGATGCACATTCTCCATCCGGTAACAGTTCAGATGGCAATTTCATCTTCTTTATCACCTTTTACCACTGTCATCCCTCCTTTCTTTGGTACAACGTGAATTGGGCTCACCCAATTGTTGTCGCTGATAGGATAAATAATACATGTGTCTCTCAGCTTGATGACTTCCTTCTTTACAACTTCCTTCAGCATTTGATTCAGCTTCCTCTGGGGTTGAACCAGAGGTTTTTCTGCCTCTTCTAGATTTATGCAGTGCATACATAGAGCAGGGTTAAGCCCCTTGATATCATCCACTGAATAGCCTATAGCTTTCCTATGTAGCCTTAGCTCATTAAGAAGTCTTCCCATTTGCTCTTTGGTCAAGCTAGCATTGACTATCACAGGATACCTCTCTTCAGGATCAAGAAACTCGTATTTCAAACCTTCCGGTAATTTCTTAAGTTCAGGTTTGGGTTTTTGGACTTCCTCTTCTTCACTTGTTAATTCTAGAGAAGCATACTTGACGGTCTCTACAACCTCCTCTTCATCGCTTAGATCTTCATCAAATTGATTTAGGAAGGTCTTGACAACCTCAGGATCTTCGGAATCAGAGTCATGACTGTTCAACGCCCTCATAAGAGGGTCTACCATTGCAAAATCTTCTTCTGCTTCTTCACAAAACTGGTTATAGCTATCCACGAAGTAGGCGGACTCTAGCAGGGACGGCCCTTTCATCGCGTCTTTTACCCTGAAATCTATGTGATCATTTCCAATTCTCAGAGTAATGATTCCTTCAGTAACATCAATCAGCACTCTTCCTGTAGCTAAGAAGGGGCGCCCAAAGATGATAGGGCAGTTGGGGTCTTCAGTAGTGTCTATGACAACAATTTCATAAGGAATGAAGAATCTTCCTACATGAATTGGAACATCCTCAATGACTCCCACAAGTCTTTTAAAGGTATGGTCTGCCAATTCGATCCTCATGTTGGTCCTGACCATATCAATCAAACCCAAACGTTGCGTGAGGCTTAAAGGCATAAGGCTTATGCTAGCCCCTAAATCAGCAAGACCCTTTCGCTCAATGTTATCTCCAACAGCAAAAGGAATGGTGAAGGCCCCTGGATCCTTCTTCTTGGTAGGTAAATCTTCCTTCACGAAGGCAGACAACATACTGGCTAGGTGTACCATCTCAATCCTTCCTCCTCTTTTTTTCTTGGTGATTAAATCCTTAAAAAACTTGGCGTAGGTTGGCATTTCCTCCAAAGCATCCAGAAATGGCACTTTGAGGTGAAGCTTTTTCACCGACTCCATAAACCTTTTGTAACGCCTTTTAAGATGTTCTTTTATGAGTTTGTAAGGGAAAGACAAGCTTGGAGAGTAAGGACTTCTTTTACCGAATAGGTTCTCCACAGATCTTGTTTCTGGCTCTCAGACATGAGCTTGTTGGTTTTCTTCCTCTGCTGGATTCTCTGCCGCAATCCTTGGTTCAGGTTCATCGGGTCTGGCCGATTCAAGGTGTTCTACTGTCTTCCCTGATCTGAGTACCGCCATCTTAGCAGATTCAGTGTTGGAGGGTATCTTACCCGAAGGATTCTTTATTAATTCGGCCATTTGAGCCAGATGCTGGTCTATCTGGTGTTGGTGTGTTTGCATATCCGCCATTTGAACCTACATCGTATTCAGAACCCCTGAGTTGGACAACGCGCTTTGTGCCAGCTGGTTGTTGATAGTATCTTGTCTTTTGACAAATTCGAACAGTTGGCCCACCAAGTCCGGTTGATTTGAGTTCTTGTCCTGACTTTGCTCCTTAGGTTGACCCTGGCCTTGGCTAGGGTTAGCTGCTTGGCGGTTTTGGTACTTCCCTTGCCCTTGAAAGTTTGCATTGTTTGATTGGAAATTGGTAGTTCTGGTGAACTGACTTTGTCCGCCTCTTTTCTCAAAACCTTGCGGTTGCTTGGGTGGATTATTCAACTGATGCAAGTTCTCCGCCGCATCCTTGTTGCCATAGCTAAAACCAGGGTGGTCTGGTCTTTTAAAGTTGACAAAAGAGACGTTCTCATCTTCTTCTACTTCGGATTCACTTTCACTTGAATCTTCGGGTCGGGCGTAAATGCAGTTAATAACACCGTGTCCACCTTCTCTGCAGGTGACACACTTCATCACTTTCTCAATATGTTTCTTTCCTTTCCCTCCTGATTCTTTTATTTGTCTAACGTCAGTGGCTATCTTTTGGATTTGAGTGGTGATAGCTTCAAGAGCCTTGGATTCGACCGAAGGTCCTTCATTAGTGGCCTTCTTAGCATATCCTCTATCAGTCCTGTCGTAGTCGGTACCGACTTGTAGTTCAGCCATGTTTTCGATGATCTTTTTGGATCTACTGGGCTTATTCTCCAGAAAGTCACTTCCTGCTACTGCATTTAGCGATACCCTTTCTTCAGAGGTTAGACCATTGTAGAAGGTGGTTATCAGGAAACCCTTCTTGTAGTTGTGATGAGGGCAGTCTCTCTAATACTCATGATACCTTTCCCAGGCTTCATGAAGATTCTCATTTGGCTTCTGCATGAATGACGTGATCCTTTGCTTGTTCCTGACAGTTTTTTCTATTGGGTAAAACTTGTTCACAAAAGCGTCTGCCAGTGTGTTCCATTTGTTCGGAGCTTGATGTGGTAGCCCAAGGTACCAGGATAGGGCCTTGTCCTCCAAAGAGAAGATGAAACCCTTGCAATAAATGACTTCTTGTGGAACTCCCCGCATTTTGATGGTGTCACAGATATTCTTAAAAGCGTCAAGATGATGGTAAGGGTTATCGTTCTTTGAATTCCCTCAAAAGCTCTTGTTCTGGATCATAGATATGACAGATGGTTTCAATTCAAAGTTTGTTGTATTGAATCTTGGGATGATAAGAGGACATCTTGAGTTATTGGCTTTCGTGGAAGCCAACTCCCTGAGGGTCTTTTCTTCTTCGTTAGAATTCTCACTGTCGTTGTCCCCATGGTTCTGCTCTTGATTATGTTGATTTCTTCTGTGTCTATGGCGATGACGACGTCTCTCATGACGATGATCATCCTCGAATTGTTCTAACTCAGGTTCTTCATTATTATAATGGTCATTGTTCCCACACGGAGGTGATTGTTGTTCAACTCTAGCATTTCGGTCATCCTCGGAAAGAGGTGGTTCCACGCGGGGTGACATGACCAGTGGTGCTGAACCGAGCAGAGTGCTTTTTCCTTGAGTACCTGAATAGAACATTTAATCCATTTAGAAAACTTGTGTTAATGAAACTAACTATTCTATACTCATTCAGGTTAGAAGACTAAAAGAAACAGTACTGTCAAGCTTATTACTAAGCTTGAGGAACAGGAGTGTAGTCAGTGGATTCGGTTTCGTTAATAGTATCGTTTTGCCTTGTCCCCAGCAACGGCACCAAAAAGTTGACCGACCTAAATGCGCATCCAAAAGGAGCAGAAAGTAGTCAGACTTTTAAATAACCTGACTTTTAGGCCCCCGCAACGATGACGGGGTCCGAAGTAGCGATCGGGGTCGAACCACAGGGACAAGGGTGGTTGTGCTAAGAACGCAAAATCAACACTCTACACTCCGGTAAAAGAAGGGTAAGAACAAAGTTCCCAAGGGAACGACAAGTGAAGATCGGTAAAACAGAAGAAAACTATCTCCAACTAGAGTTACAAGGAAGATTAAGGTTTTTGGCATTTATCAATTTTTAGGGGTTTTGTGCAACAGAACCAAAGGAGATAATGTGATTGCCTCGGTAAGGAACGAAGGAAGAAAACTTTGGCATAACAAGCGGTAGCAGGAAACATCCAGTACCCCTTCTCTTGAAGTGGGTACCTCCAACTAAGCACCACCACCTTCTCTCAAAGGTGATGGACTTGGGTTGGAGTGGAAAGATAACTGAAGCAACTCCAACCCTGGGTACTCTCGTACTCCCTGATTGGACCAAACACTAGAGTTACAACACCTCTCTCGAGGGAGTTGCAACGGGAAACACAATTTGATAGCTAGTCAAAACATGATCCAAGCATACAAGCTAGATTTCGGATGCTAAACAAAGTAATCATCCAACAAAAGGGGACCAAACATAGAGCAACAAGTATTAAAACTCCTCTTTTTCCATTAGCGTAAGCATTATATGAAAGGTTTAGCTACATTGCGTAAATCAAGAAAGTAAATGACTGAAAAAGGGAAGATAGGTATTGCCTCCTTGATTTAGGAGGGTGACGTACAACAGTAGATCCCTAAGGCACCTCTAACCCGATACCGTGCGGGAGCTCTGCCCAATACGCCTGTGTCGGGCGATAGGCCGTGATGGATAGACATATCGATCAAAGCACTCTACCCGATACGGTCGTATTGGGATGCCACCCTTTCAGGTGACACACTGTGACGGGTTGTCTGTATCGGGTTCGGTATCGTGTCGGGTTAGAGAGGCCTTAGGTTCTCAGGTTCCTCGTATCGGGTGTAGAGGGCGAGTCGTCTCGGGCGAGAGCCCATCTAGGAACCCGACACATCGGGTGGCCTTCTCGGTCGATATCGGCTGCTGCGGCTACCGGGATGGGTCCTAAGTGAACCACTCCCACCCCTCTCAGGTGGGGGGTGCTCACCTAGTATTTCCCGGTACGCCTCGGGTGCGCGACACACTAGCTCCAGGTGCATGCCAAAGTTAGCTTTCACGGGGGTCGGTCATGTCCCATCGAGGTCCTGTAGCTGCTATTTATAGGTAGCGGTTGGAGGAAGTTGAAGATCTCCGGGCGCCACGTATCCTTCATTGATTCCCTCTACATGGCTTCGGGGATGGACGACACCTGGGTATCGCCCGACACACCTTGGCTATCGCGTGTCGGGCTGCGGTGGTATCAGGCGACTGTGACGGGCATGCGTTTTTCCGGTGAGTGGCTCGTGTCGTGTGATATGTCCGTGTCGGGATGACTGGTCATGGCGTGATAACAACTCTTTGTCGGGTAGTAGCGCGTCGCTCGTCAGATTCCACGCTACGTGATACGCCAGTGTCGCGTTGCTGCCATATCGGGCAGCGAGCATGACGGGTAGTGGTCGTGTCGTGCAGCTAGAAAAAGGCCAATTCTTTGTAAGTGGGCCGGGACAGGCCATTTTGCTGATTTTGAGTGGAAAAGTGAGGAAAACTCTGTAAAAGATGATAAAAATGAATTAAGAGCATAGTGCGACTCATTTATTGGATAACATGACAAAAAGGAGAGGAAAACAGTTTAAAAGGGCAGATTTTACAACAAAATATGGGACATAAATATCACAAAAATGGGTTTTATCAGGATGCCATCAAAACACTATGCATTTTTCCTCATAATCCACATATAACTTGACTTACTATGAATGGTATATTTAGGGGTTCTATGAGAGTGGTTAGGTGGCAAAATGCACTATTTTTTTATGAAGGCACAATAAACACACGGTAGTTCCTTGTTGTTGTTGTGTACCTTCGAGAAAATATCCTATTTCATAAATAATTCCTATGGAGGAATTAGACATTTTATAGGGAGGAACTCCTCCTCAAACTTTGTTTCACTCTTGTTGTTTCTCATCTACTATAGTTTCATTGTGCAAACTCATCTTCCTAATTTCCACACAAGCACTCAAATTTGTTCCAGTTGCTACTCTCCTCCTTGATCTCATGATCTAGCTACTTCTAGAGTTTATCGAACCTTGAAGTCGATAATAAGGAAAAAATATTGCATCCATTGACAGATACCTTTCATTTAACATATATAGATGAGTAAAGAGGCCATAGTTTTCTAAACCCTATTTGGGCATGTATGATACTCTCACGAGATGATGGATTCTGTCATCCAATGGGTCTTACAAAATGCAACCCTTTTCTATATCTTTTGATAAGGAGCATGTCCCAAGATATTGAAATTGAATTTCCTCTTTTTGATATATTTTATATTAGATCCTCAAAAAGTAGTTCTTGGACCTTGCTATTGTAACAATCAAAATAAAACCCACACTAGCCTTTTTCAAGAGACCTCTATGCGTTTGACCCTATAGGGACCATACCACACCTGAAATGAGTTTAGATTCAATATTACAATATACAATAACTAAGAATGTACACTTTCACATCATTACTACACATTTATGTGACTATTAATACTAGACTAAACACTTAAAAACTATATCTTTATGTAGAATAAAACCTTAATCATAGATACTCAGGTTGAACTACATGTATGGGTACATCATCCTCATCATGTCCAATCTAAGTTCCTTGACCTCCAAGTATACAAGGAAGACTTAAGAGCTCAACTTTACATTACGACTGAAAGAGAATTTCCATGCATTTATCTAGTATCACTTATCAAGAGGATTATAAGATCATTCTTATTATATATGCGGGACAAATTACTTCTACATTAATTATTAATGCACAACATGAATCTGTCACAAGAATCACTACCTTTATGATAATCTCAATTAAAATCACACTAAGTAGTATCAATGTATGATAAGTATCATGTCACATATGATGAGCAGACCCGAGAGAGGATCCATACATTGTTATTGAATAATAATAACATATACGATACAACTACACCATACATGTGTGAAGGATATGAGGCATTTAATTTTGAACTTGATACACCAAAAAATATTATTCAATAACAATAGAATATAAATCTATTATAATAACACAACCATACATTTGTTCCTTACACAAAAGGGTAGGATGATATAAAGCAAAAGATACCAACTAGCTTATACAAAGGCCATTTGTGAAAAAATAATCATGCCATCTCATAATATCCTTGAAGTCCATAGTGTTGGTACAAGATCTTCTCAAGACATATTATCTAGAAAACCTATATATGTACGACTTTGGGAACAATACCCATAAAAGGAAATGAAATGTACTATATGTCATTATAAAGACTAGTTAATGGCAATGTAATGATAGGAAAACATATTGTATAAAGTGAAAAGAAAGTTGTTTCAGTTCAAGAGAAAAGTATAACAAGGTAATAACCAATAAAGCAACAAGTCATCATTAAGAGGATGAGGTGATTATGAAAGAGGTGTAGATCACATGTAGTAATATTACCTTTAAACCATCCTAGAATAATAAGTAATATAAAAAGTATGCAAATTATAATATAAACCTAGACTAACTAAAGTTAGGGCCATAGAACCATCACATTCTGACCCATTGAAGGAGTACTAGTACCTCTTTGCTAATTATATATACAACATGGTAGGAAGATAAAAAACTTTAATACCCTAAACATGAGAAATAAGATTGCAGTGACTAAAATATGTATAGTTGTGTACTAGGTCCGAATTCATGGATACCACTAGTTCTATATAATATTATTTAAATAATCACACATAAAAAATAGAGCAGTAAAGTTAATACTCCAATCCAATATAATATCAAGTTCAAAAGGGATGAAAGCATACAACACATATAAGTAGGGGGTAGAAGGATCATAACAAAAGATCTTTCAAAAAATGATTCAAACAAGAATCTCAAATGGATTTTAAATGCCTCATTAAGAAGAAATTAGGGTTTTAGTCAATTACTGCCAATTTAAATAAATGTTATGCACATACCTCTCATCCGACCTTAGAATTTCTAAGGTTTGAACTGTATCCATTCTAGAGCCTCAAAATACGTACTATCGTAATTGTATTTTAAGCTATTTTAGACATTTTTAGTGATTTATTTCCCAAACTAGTCGAGGGGTCAAATGAAGACAAACTGACTTCAAATTTTGATCATTGGTTTCTTGTGGCATCTACTTCACTATCTCTAGGTTAGAATCCTTGGTTTTATAACTACTACACGAATATAACTCCATCTTGCACTTTCCTAACTTAATTTGACTAATTATCAATGAGAGGAATTTACTAATAATTCCATGATATTTAATTTTTAGTTATATTTGGTTCATGATCGCTAAAATGAAGAGGTAATAATATTAGTTCAAGACTTTACGAAAAAAGGTTGTATTTTGAAATATGGCCTAGTTACTTGATTAGGTTATTTAATATGTTTATTGGTTCTAGTTAATTATAACTTCAATTAAGATATATATCCTTTATGAAAGTTTTAAGAGGTTATGTAACCTACTTAGTGTTTTCAAAGCATATATGAGAAGAACTAGTATTTTAATTAGATTCTAATGTCACTTATTAATTCATCTAGTACAATAGACTCTATCATTGTTCTCTCAGTTTATGTTGTTGAAATGCATATACAATCCCCATACTTAAAAATGGAGCACATATATATTAAGATTATCTTACCATGAGAGGTCCCAATATTGAAAATATGTAACCTCTACCCATTTGTTATAATTCCATTTATTTCTTCCTTAAAAGCTAATTTTTGTTTAGATTCTTTGGACATTATTCAACTATTATTATTTTTGAAATAAGTATTCAAGCCCAAGCATTCTTGGAATATTACAACAAATAAATGAATATGTTAATTATGCATTTATACATTATCTATTACACGATAACTAGACCTACATATTTGTTCAAGCATAACCCTAAGATTTAAACACACAACACACACACAGATACACACACACATACTTCACTCCATTTTGTTACATTCTGATATATATGCTATCTTTTTATAATATGAAAGGTGTCATGTAGTTTATATCAATGCCATATATTGAATTTAGGGTTGACATTCAACCTAAGTATACATTATATGTCCGAATTAGTTACTCAAGGGTACATGCACGTGTCTTAGTGTGTAGTTAGAAAAATGAATTAGTTATTTGTTACTAATTACATTTAAGTCTAATCATAAAATTAGGATCTAATGAGTGGTTTAATCTAGATTTAGGTATGCTATATCACCAATGTAGTAACTCTAGGCTAAAAGACCACAACACCATGTTTGTGTTGATAGCTAACTATGACTTTCATATATCGCACATGAATCATTCTCAAAGTGTGTTTGACTGCTACACTTATTGCTTACCAAGTAGCTATATGTCTGACTTGGTATCCAATATCAATTACTCATGAGATATGATAATCATTACCACACATACTAGCCTAACACACATTCTTGTTGCCAACCCATAATGATAACCAAGTAAAGAGATTTAAAAATGTTATATATCATATTCAAGTCTTGTACTTGAAGTCCCATTCTATTGAGAAAGTTATTATAAGGGTATTTATTATGTACATTGCCACGATAGAAAATACTACATAATTAAAAAGATGTCTTTATTAATCAAATCAAAAGTAAAAAATATCTCTATATCATCATCAAATGATTGGTTTTGAGTTCACATATACCAACAACATTCACTTGAAATCTAGAGTTTATTTTGGTGGCAGGGCTTTTGGCAAGCCAATTGTGTGGGTGTTTATTTCCATTGAAAATATCACTCATCCTTTCAGACTAGCACTTAAATCTAATATTGTCGTAACAAGCCAATTGTGTGACTATGATTGAATTCATTCAATTTTGTCTGAGTTGGATCTCGTTCGCTTTAGCAGTCTAATTAAAATTGACATCAATATGAAGCCAACAAATTATATACCAATAAAACATTTATAATACTAACTAATTTCTTTGTCTTAGTATATACATGCATGGATACATAGATGTATACATATATACATTCTAACAAATATCAAGGAATAACGTGGTTGACGAATTTTGATAATCTCAGTGAACAAACCAAGTTCAAACTACATGGACAAGTATTTTTTAATTTATCACTCTCTCGCATGTCTGACCTCTGTAGGAGAAGGGGAGGGAGGGGAGATCTTTCTCTCTTTATCCCATACATTCTAACAAAGGGTACTGCAAACCATTAAGATTGAGACTCTACAAGGGACCCTAATTTCATCCTCATTGCTTCTCATACATGTGATCTTCAACTTAATTTATAGGAACATGAACAATCCCCTCAACATATACACACAAGCATACATACATTCTGTAAGGACCCTGACCTCTATTTTGGGCTTATCCTGTTTTCTTTGCCTAACCCTGGTGTTTAGTTGCTTGCTAATCACCTTTAGTGGTGATTAGGGTTTGCTTGTGCTTGTTGAGTGTTGGAGGTGCTACTTGCAATTTACCCAAGTCTAGGGTTGATGGGCAAGTTGTCACCTTGAGAAGTGTTCTTATCTCTCCTTGTCTCCTTTGGTGTTGAGAGGAAGGGTTGGGCTCGCTGCTTGAGTTGCTTTGGGTTTGGATGAGCTTTGTTGGGCCTTGTTTTGCCTTGCTTGGGCCTTGCCCTTGCCTTGTTGGACCTTGTGTCGGGCAAGAGTGCCTTGTATCGACCATAAGTGTGTCGCCCAGGGAGGTGTGTCGGGCATGGAGATGGGGTGTATCGGCCATGGACCCCTTTGACCCTTTGACCTCGTTTGTGTCACCACTCTAGTGGACACTTGGTGCATGATGCTTGCATGTGGCAATGGCCTTGGACATGTGTATGGGGCAAGAAGTGAGGGTGGCATTTCCCATGAACAAGTGTCCCTAGGTGGGTGACACTTTGCCTTATTTTACCTTGGTTTCTCCTCCACCCTCTCCTATATATGTACCTTCTTTCTCTTGCTAAGGATCTCTTTAGCTCCTTGGTTTCTCTCTTCCTTGGTGGATGACACTCTTCCTTTGCAAAGCTTGGTGGCCGATCCTTCTCCTTAGAGTCTTGTTCTTCCTCTAGTGGTGGCCGAACCCTAGAGTGCTTTGTTCTTCTTCTTGTGGTGGTGCTTGAGCTTGGAAGCTTGGTGCTAGGAGCTTGGAGCTGGCTTAAGGCGGGTTACATAACTCCTAACCCTAACCATACTACCTTCTTCTATATTCTTGTATGTTTTCATATGATCATAATCGTCCATGTATGTTGCTAGATATGTTTCTTGCTTAGTTACACCTTTAGTCTTGCGGTTATAGTAATCTTGTTGTTATGGTTGAGGTTTTGTACCTTTGTACCCTAGTTGGCCGAACCATGGTTTAGAGTTTCCTGGTTGAGCAATACCCCTCTTCTCTCCTTTGGTCTTGAGAAGTGAGTCTGACCCTAGTGATATAGACAATATCCCTCTCTCTTGGTTGTTTAGAGGTGAGTCTATACTCTAGTTTCTTGGGTAATACTCTTCTCTCACCATGGATTTGAGAGGTGAGCTTTGGTGGAGTGATGGCCTAGTTGTGGTTGGCATCTTGGCCGATATGGAAATAATCCGTCATGTTGCCCAATTAGTGATGGAGGTTGTGCAACACCCCTCTCTCTTGGTTGTTGAGAGGTGAGCCAATTCTCTTGATCTTTAGGGTTTCTAAGATGGTGATCTTGAGGTTAATGATGATCATGTCGGGATGAGTTTGAGCCTTGTGCGATACCCATGTAATAGTGCTGCCCGATACCCTCTCTTGGCCTAGAGTTCTGGGTCGATATGATGATGTTGGGTTGGGTGTTACACCTTGGCCTTTGCCTTGTGTGTTGGTCGACAAGATGAGGCTATCTTGGTTGGACGATAGGCTCTCCCTTGGTGCCCTTGTATCGAAGGAAGATGTGTACTTTAGTGGGCGATATAGGGTTGGCTTGGGCGCCATAGCTCTAGCCGATATGGTAGCTGTTGTCTGATATAACCCTAACCCTAAACATGGTAGGCCGATAAGGCCTTGTCCAGTTCAGTAGAATGTTGTCACCTTTGATGCACGACATGCCCCATAGACTTAGCTGCACGATGTGCTTTGTGTTCTTCCCAGTTGCACGACATACCTTGAAGTAGTAGCCCGACATCTTTGCTTTAGGTTGGGCCGATATGTGGCTAGAGTGCTTGGGCGATATGATGGAAGTTACCCTGCCCGATACCACCTCTAGTGGGTGGAGTGCCCTATCCGTCTGTAAAGACCAAGTCTCTACTATTAAACATGATAAACAAATACACCAATTGTGTGGCAGCGGAAGAAATTAAACTTGACTTTATTCAAAATGTATAAAGAGTACATTATAAAAATTTCCATTAAGGAAGTACAACTTTATACAAAACATAGGAACTAGGTAGAGGAAGACTTAGACTAAGCCAACATTGTCTCCAAACAAAACAACTTAATATGTAAAAGCAACTATGATCATGCAAGCTATATGTTTCTTTTCTTCTTGTCCTATCCTTAGCCTTAGGTTCACCAAGCTTCCATGCGCACTCTAATCCTAGCCTGGATGGTTGGGGTCATCCAGCAAGAGAAAGATAAAGGTGTGTGTTATTAAAGAGAAATAGGACAATTAAATAATCTAAAGCATTGCAAAATAAAAGATTCTCTACAATAAGATATTTCAAAAGAAATGAGGCAAGTACATGTATAAGAGAGAGAAAACTGCCATAAACAATCACCACAATAATAATCACATAGCATGAATATATTAAGACACAAAGTCATCTCAATGTAGGGTGAGGCACCTACCGGACTTCACCAGTGGCAGGGGGACTAAAACCCCAGTGCCTAATATATAAAATGGCAGGGGGGACTAAAACCCCAGTGCCCGGCAGGAGGACTAAAACCTCAGTGCCCTATGGGTGATTTGTACTCATGTACACTACATTGTCATTTGACCTAAAATACATCATGCTTAATAGTCACTTGGCAGTAGTGAAAATATAAAGGTAACATTTGCATCATAGCATTTGGGAATAAAACCCAAGATATAATCTCAATAAATGGGTCGTCATAGGCAACAACATTATCCAAGTATTTCAAAAAGATGAGCCAACATAGGCAATAACAAGATTCACATAATTCAAATAGATGAGTCATAATGGCAACAAAAGCATCAAATAAGTAAAGAACCAAATAAAGGCATTTAGGAGGATATCAAGGCTAGAACATAATGTTTGTAGGGTTGGAGAAGACCCAACTGAAGGATAGGTAATTTGCACATATACATTCCACATTCATCATTCATTGATAAATAATAGGATTCACATACATAGGAGCCACATACAAAAATAGGCTTCACATACCTGTTTTAATTAATTATCATCACATTCACCAATCTGATTGTATCACCATTCCATATTTCCCTAGTTGCAAACATTATCATGTATTAGTATTTTTAAGGCTTAAAGCATAAGAAAACCCTAATTTTGGATCTTACCTACAAAATCACGATTTAAGGTTTAAAACCTAGTCTAAAAGATTAGTCATATTCTCCTGAATAAGAAAACATATTTTATTTTACAAATTGGAGTTAAAATGAATTAATTATGTATTTTAGAACATTTTATATACTTAAAAAGGAATTCAAAGCAAACTTCGAAAAAGGAATCCAAATCATGACTCAAAAACTTCAGAATCGAATTCTATATTAAAAATCCTTTCCATCGACTATTTATTCGAATTTTTCTGACATGGGAATGATTTATTATGAATTAAATCATCTCATCCAATCAGAATTTAGGGGAAAGCCACATCAGCAAAATAAGGGGCGATGAGATAGGGCTCATTCAAACCGTCGTGAAGAGCCGAACTCAAAGGAAGAAGAATCACGCTAAAAGGCGCAGAGGAGAGGGAGAACAGCTCCGAGGAGCCTGGTAGCCCGAACGGCTGGAGGTAGGAGAAGGTGCGAGCGTCGTTGGATCAAGTCCAGATCGAGTCTTGACCATCGGATGGCGAGTAAGGGGCGCGTGACAGAAGAATAACCTGAACCTTAGCGTTGCAAATAAATTAAATGAAATCTACTAAAATCCCATAGTTATACTTTATTAAAACCTTATAAAATAGATTTGAAGGGTCAAATGAAGTCCAAAAGCCACCAAATTTTAACCACATGTAGATATTAAAGTCTAGAACCATTATATGCAATTAGATTCTCATTTTATTCATTATTTGGCCCTTAATAAATATATTTCTCATTAAAGTGTTTATTAATATATTAAAATGAATGAATTATATGAAAAGACTTCTTTCTATGAAACATGTGAGTAAATTTCGAGATATTAAACACATTAAAATTTCAATAATAATTTCTCAATTAAATAACATATTTTCATGAATTAAAATCATATTTTGAGGAGAGAGAAACAATTAAGGTTAATTACACCCATAATTAATTACATTACATATTATTATTAATATATTTATCCAAAAAGCTCCAAATTAATATTATCTACTTATATTCTCACATAAAACTCCATTTTGCATTATTAGACCTTAATTATTACCTTAAGTGGGTTATTTGTGCAAACACCCCTCCAATTAAATAAATGAGGGAAAAAGGTAATTTTAAACATTGAATTGTGCTCAAATTGCACAAGGAGTCCAAAAAGAATATAAAACAAGGAAAATTTATGAAAAAGGTCCAAATGGGCTAGAAGGAAAACAAACGATCAAAAGTGGGTAAATTGCAGGAAAGACACTGAGATTTAGTATGTTACACTGTCACACTTCTTGTGAGGGTAGTGGGCACTTCTAGTGAGGGTCACGTTCCACCCGGAAACCCATCTGATAGATGTTTATCATGTAATCACATCCTTGTTGATAATGAATTATGGATTATGGTTTGTGAACCTTTGACATGTTTGATACTTAAAGTTGATGCCGGATACTTTCACATGTTTTGAATAGATGCCCATGATTTGATAGTAGTGAGGTAATTGATATAGTAGGACGCACCTATGTAAACATGGCATGATAAATAGTGGAGTTAGATATATCTGGTAATTTTAAAAGTTATCTGTTTTGTTGTGTGTACTAACCATGCAGGCTATAAGATGAATTCATAGCCAGGAAAAAAGCTATGAGGCTTATGTGTTTGAATAATATTGTATCATGATGATAACTCTCGTTGATGAGATAACATGTATCACCAATATATTAAGATAGGTCTGTGAACCTGATGAAGGTCGTGTGCCTAGTGAGATACTATCCTCTTGTTGATGAGATAGGGATTTTATCCCAAGTGATGATGTGAGATGGTGATGATGCCTTGAGAGGCAGTGGCTTTCTGCGATAAGGGATTGAGATCCCAGGACAATGTGATGATGACAATAATAATATAACTCGATGATTTCATGTTATACAACTTGGTTGCCTCAACAATTCACTTAAAATATACTAATTAATTACAGTGAAATATTTCATGTAGTTTGCCCTGGCCATAGACCCATCATCGTCAGCAGCTGGTGATGGTGAAACGAATTCTCCTGCGGGTTAACCCAGAGCGTATATTGTTGAATATGTGAGGTTTCTCCTAGCCTAAAATAGAGAGGATTTGAGTGCAACTTCGGTTGTAGACTCAAGATGTGTATAAGAGCATGGTGAACAGGCCCAAGACTCAGTGTGATAGAGCATGAATGCGTTCATGGCTCAGGGAGCACGGTGAACTGGCTCGTGGCTCACATATACTAGCGTCGAGACTTGTACCAAGGTGGGCTAGAGAAAGTATAGCCTACGGGAGCTGACCCTGTGGCTGAGGCCACTTCAGCATGAGACTGCGGTCCTGCTTTGGTTCTCGTGTACTGATCACGAAGTGGTGAGGTCGTGGAGTCCGGCTCTTCCATTGACCTTGTATGGCATCGGCTCCGGGTTTCGCAGCCGTAGGTTGGATCTGAGTGGTGCGGCTCACTTCCTTAGGGCATAATAATACGTAATCCAGCCGAATAATATTTATTACTTAAGGCAAAACACAGAACATTGGTTGAGACCCTGCTTGTGTAGTTGATCTTGTTGTACCTTGCACGTTCCTTATGTTATGTGGTAAGATCTTATAAATCTTATCTTTTCAATCATGTTCCATAAAGAAATACTTGGTTATATGCCTTCCGTACATCTTGCTCAAAATGCTACTCTTATTCTACGCATTATCAGTTATCTGTTGTTATTGCTTTAACTTTCTGAGGTTTTATAGTTTCAGTGGGGAGTTATGTTTCTCGCTGGGACTGTGTGTGTCACCCCGTTGGGTTACAACCTTTTTAAGTATTCGCGGTAAACGAGGTGGTCGCGAGGTTGTGGCTGAGCAGCAAGAAGAGGATCAGTAGAAGGCAAGAGATGGATACACTGCTGTTTTGGTTGTTTTGTAGTAGAGTCCTAGAGTCATCCCTGTACTCTCAGGTCCTCAGAGGCGTTTTGACGTTGTTTTACGATGTATTGCTGGTGAAGCTTTGTATATCCTGCTGCTGGCCGGATGTGACCCGTTATGTATGTATTAACAGGTGATGAACTCATGGGATGACAAGATAGCTGATCTTATAAGATGTGAACACATATCAAGACTTGTAAATATTTTTATAACATGTTTTCTTGCAGGATGAGGATCTGGATGTAATAGTTTCTTGATTTATCTGCTTCCCAAAATCGGTTTTAATTACCCCGTGTTTCTGGTAATAGGTAGTTTATGGTGTTTTCCGCACGTTTTGCGTGGCACCTCATTGTCTGTGTGATAGCGAGATGTGTGGCCACACATTCTACCATAGTACATTTGACATTGCAATAATCTATCTTCCTTATCTTTTCTGTTTCAATTATTGTTCACTAATCTGATATTTTTATTTCCCACCGTAGGATTGCGACATCACCGGCCTGATTCGTCAATTCTTTGACTGCGAATACAAGGGTGTCGAAGTCGATCCTAGTGAGCCGCCAGGCCTGCACTTGCTGGACGTGTACCGCCGGAGCCGCCTCCAGATCGGCAGCTACTCCCGATGGACTTCCCCCATGCCGGCTAAGATGCTAGACTGCCACGGCGTGAAATTCTATCCTAGCGCCGGCCTCGGGAGCTCCACAACTGCGAACAGCCTTCGAGAGGTGGAGTTCCGAAGGCACAAGAAGCGACACTTCCTCGGCTCAGTCTACGACCACTTCATGGTACCGATCGTTAAGAGCGTCCCGACGTCAAGGTGGCGGCTCCCGCTGGTGCCGAGCCTGCTGTGCGCTTGGCCATTCGGGCGATGGACTGCGGAGTGGTACGTCACGAGGATGATCCTGTACATCGTCACAAAAGTCCTGACGTTCTTCTTCATTGTGACGGTAGGATGGTACCTCCCACTGTGGATCGTGACCGGGGACCTCTCTCTTCCAGTCCTGGTCATTGACGAGTCTACCGAGGCCTTACTGCTAAACCTCATGGCCTTGGAGCAGCTTCACATGGCAAGGTTTGGCAACGACGCCAAAATCGACATGGCGGTCACGTGCTACGTGATCCTAATGTGCAGCCTCCTCCAGAGCAAGGAGGACGCCGCCTTCTTGCGGGAGAAGAAGGTGCTTTCATTTGTGCTGCCGAAGGGTGACGAAGCCGCGGTCGATCTCTTCAAGAAAATCATGAACGGTGTGATGATTGACGCCCGTCATGGAGTTGGGACGGAGAATAAAGAGATTCTCGATCTCTGCCAACGCCCATCTAACAAATTTAAAGCCAGGTGGTGGACTACCTACAGCGACGATTTGAAAGCGCAGATACAGAAATTTATAGTGATTTACGGTTTCATTGTGACCACAGCGTACACCATCATGAAGATCGTTAACACATCCAGAAAGTCTCCTGGAGCTTAAGCTAACGAAAAAGGTTTCTGATGAAACACAACTGTGAAGACCCCCGCTGTGACGTTTTAACCCCCAAACGTGATATACAAGACACCAACTGAAATTTCTAATAATCAAAGGTTTATTTTCACGTTATGGATCTCAGTAATGATATTATAAGTATTAACCCATGTAAAATAGCTTGAATGCATTGGGCTTCAAAATCCAACCACAAAAATAATTTTCTCTGATATATCCATACGTGTCTCGGTCCAAACCACAACCCCGTTTAAAAACTGTCCTACCGTGGTCAGCAGACAAGGAATCCTTGCCGTTTTCATCATGGGAAGACCGTGGAAAGGTTGCCAAGGCCGGTATTGGCACCACAACACCCGCAGCTACCAGTGCATCTAACGACAATACCTAAGATATTTCCATTTGATTTCACATTTGTTGTTCAACGCATATTTGTACATGGAACAAATGCAAATCCTACCTGATTTTGACTTTCCCTTTTGATCGGAATTTTCATTTTCGTGACTATTCATATTTTCATCTATAACCAAAGAGGCGTATGATAGAGAAAGACATGGAGAATTTAGGGCAAAATGGCATCAAATTCACGAAATCTAAACCCAACATCTACCTCTTCAGTTTGGAAACAACATTAGCCTATCAAACATCTTTTCTAAGGTTGTGAGAACTGAACCAATGAAGAAATAAGGGAGGTTTGCCTTTACCTTTTCCATCGGGAGCAGACTGCAGAAAGGTTGGCTACATCGCTGCCCTTAGCGTCATTTTTACTAGAATAACCGACTTAAATACACTATTGCATCCGTTTTATCATGAAAACCGACCCATTAGGTTTCCCGCGGTGAAAATTCACACGATTTAGGCTTCGCGCCTCGATCTATAGGGTCAATTTTTCCAAATAATCGACGCTATAGGGTCAACAAAAAACGCGGGCACCGCTTTGGACCTGTTGGGTTAGTTTTCTGAAAATAACCGACCTTGTAGCACCACTCTATAGGGTCGGTTTTTAGGTTACCCAACCTTACAGGTGGTCCTGAAAAATGCGGGCACCACTTCACCTGTAGCGTCAGTTTTCTCTGTTAAACGACGCTATAGGTTGCATTTTTAGAGTTGGTTTTGTTAGATAACCCACGCTTTAGGTCGGGTTGATATTAGGAGCAAAGCGTTGCGTGTTTTCAATTGAGTTCGATCAGGAGCAAAGCACTGGAGACCAAAGACACCCCCGACTCCGTGCTGCCCGACCCCATGCTGCTGCTATCGTGCCCCTTTCGACGAGCCATCCCTGACGTCATGTCCCTTCCGACGAGCCATCCCCGACGCCGTGCTGCTTCTACCGAGCCGCCCCCGACGTCGTGTCCCTTCCGACGGCTATGCTACTGCTACCGAGCCGTGTTGCTGCTACCGAGCCGCCCCCAACGTCGTGTCCCTTCCGACGGCTATGCTGCTGCTACCGAGCCGTTGTGCTATTGCTCGAGCTTGACCTAGCGGTCGTGCTGTTGCTACCGAGCCGCTGTGTTGTTGCTTGAGCTTCCGTCTGACCTAGCGGAGGCTCCCTCGACTTGTAGGCGAGACCAGCAAGGAAATTCCGAGCCCAGGTCAGTTCGCGAGTTCCTTCTCTTCGATTCACTCCAATATTTGTTAGGTAGCATAGCTGTGCTGGGAAGCACAACCGTGTTGATGGAACGACCGTGCTAGGTAGCACGGTCATGGTGGTTGAGTTACTGAAACTTCAATATTTATCAATCTTGCATTTGTTAATTCTCCCTGCTCCTCTAAAATTGTTGTATATTGACCCCTAATTAATACATTATAATAGAATTGAATCGTGCATTTTTGTTGTTGCATGTGTTGTTGACTTGCTATTGACTTGCATATATTTCTTCTTCAGACTTCAAGTGAGGTATAATATTCTCACTCTCCCATTGTGATATTCGGCTTCATTTTGATTCAAATAAACCAATAATAAAAATATGTATTCTTTCATATCTACATTTTGTTATCAATCACATATGTAATCATTATATACATTCCAGAAATATGAGGGTAGACATTGTGTAGTATTTGATTGACACTTTAGAGTTTATAGATGAGATCATCGATGCATGATGTTTAACTTAATATATAAATATGACAATAATACATTTATGTATCAACTTAGAAACCAGTTTAAAATTTGCTCATTAGGAGTAAATTTTGGATAGTCCCCAGTCTGGGACTATTTTTAGATATTTAATCTCACTTAGGATGTAACCGTATAATGTATGTTTAGTTTTGAAGAAAATTTCAATAGGATTTCCTCATTTGTTCTTTGGGTACATATGTGAGTGGTTATTTGTCATTTACATCGGTGTACTTGGAGAACTTAGGGGAAATGCTGCTGAAATTTTCTTCAAGACTAAACATACATTATACATTTACTAGTGAGATTAAATATTTAAAAATTGGATAGGTGGTACACTTTAGGTTAAAAGTAATTAACTTCCTATCAATAAAAACATACAACTTATAGTATCAATATTAAATTCTTAATTTTATAATTAATTTTAATGTGATGTAGAAAATGGATCGAAGTTGGATGTATATCAAGAACCATTGCAGTCTAGAGTTTGCCAAAGGTCTTGATGAATTTATCAGATTTGCTGAGGAACATAGGAAACTACCTATAGATAGGCTATATTGTCCATGTAGAAATTGCGATAACAATTTGAAAGTTGATACTGGTGAGGAAATTAAGAATCATGTCATATGCAATGGGATCATACAAGGTTATAATGAATGGTATTGGCATGGAGAGAAATTTAATTATAGATCAGAAAATGTCGATACTAATAGTTGTGGCATAGAAGATATAGATAATGATGATAATGTCAATGATGAACCGATTTTGGATGACCCGATTCAGGATGATATGGTTGATGAGATGCCATGTAGTTGTTGGGATAATGTCATTGATCCACCTTCTTTATTTGCAAACATTATCCATGATGCTGAAAAACCATTATATAAGGGTTGTACTAAGTTTACGAGGTTGAGTGATGTGATGTTATTATATACTCTTAAAGCTCAAAACCGGTGGAGCGATAAGAGTTTCACTTCACTGTTGTCTTTGTTAAAGGAAATTCTTCCTGAAGGCAACAAGCTTCCAATTTTAACATATCAAGCAAAGAAAATAATTGCCCAATGGGAATGGAGGCTAAGAAGATTCATACATGTCCAAATGATAGTGTGTTATTTCAGAAGGACTATAGTAATTTGATAAATTGTCCAAAATGTGGTGCGTCAAGGTATAAGACCACAAATTCAGCTAAGGCTAAAAATGGCTCTCCTGCCAAGGTGATGTGGTATCTACCAATAATACCATGATTTCAATGCTTATTTATTAATACAGAAGATGTGCAAATTTTGTCTTGGCATGGGGAGTTAAAGGCCAATGATGATGGTGTCCTACGACATGCATCTGATTCACCACAATGGAAGAAAATTGATTTATTGCACCCTCAATTTGGTAAAGAACCAAGAAGCTTAAGACTTGGACTCTGTACAGATGGAATGAATCCCTATGGTACATTAAGCAGCAAACATAGCACGTGGCCTGTTATGATTATTATATACAATCTTCCTCCTTGGTTGTGTATGAAAACTAAGTATGTCATGTTGTAAATATTGATATCAGGGCCCAAGCAACCTAGAAATGATATTGATGTTTACCTTCAACCTCTAATTGATGACCTAATGAAACTATGGGAAGAAGGTGTTATGACATATGATGCTTCACGTAAAGAGATCTTTAGTTTGTGTGCTATGTTGTTTTGCACGATTAATGACTTTCCGGCTTATGTAAATTTGTCTAGATATAGCATAAAAGGATACAAAGCATGTCCTATTTGTGAGGAAAATACTGATTCAATCTGACTTAAACATGATGGTAAAATCATATATCTTGGTCATCAGAGATTTCTCCCTCCAGTGCATCCTTATCGAAGGCAATGCAAAACCTTTAATGGGTCAACTGAGGAACGAAGTGCTCCTAAACCTATACCAGGAAATGTTATATATGATAGGGTGAAACATATTGTTAATGAATTTGGAAAGAGTTCAAGTAGTCGTACTCTCACATGTGACAAATCTCTATACAAGAAGAGGTCAATATTCAGGGATCTTCCTTATTGGAGATCTTTGGCAATTAGACACTGCATTGACGTCATGCATGTTGAAAAAAATATTTGTGATAGCATCATTGGTACGCTATTAAACATACCAGGAAAGACTAAAGATGACATCAAATCTAGAAAAGATTTAGAATTAATGGGTATAAGAAAAGAATTATCAGTGGATATCAGGGGTCGCTGCACATATTTAACACCAGCTTGTTACACTTTATCAAAGTAGGAGAAAAAGACTTTCTGTGAGTGCTTGTATAATATTAAGGTTCCACAAAGATACTCTTCTAATATTCGTAGATTGGTATCAAAGAAGGATCTAAAGTTGATAGGTCTCAAATCTCACGATTGTCACACCTTAATGCAACAAATTTTACCTGTGGCTATTCGATCTATATTGTCAAAGCATGTAAGGTTTGCAATCACAAGACTCTGTTTCTTCTTCAATGAAATATGCAACAAAGTGATACATCCTGATACTCTCGATAAATTATAAAAAGATGTAATTGTTACCATGTGTCAGCTTGAAATGTACTTTCCTCCTTCATTTTTTGATATCATGGTTCATCTTGTAGTACATATTACAAGGGATGTGAAGATGTTGGGTCCAATTTTCTTACACTGGATGTATCCATTTGAACACTACATGAGTATTTTTAAAGGTGATGTTCGGAATCGTTATCATCCTGAAGGGAGTATTATTGAGGGTTATGTGGCTAGGGAGGTGATGGACTTTTGCAATGATTTTTTGAATTGCAATGAAACTTCTAAAAAATTCCCATCACACTGAATCTTATTGTGGCAAAGGAACTCTGGGAGGACGAGTGAAAGGAATCAGTCGTGAGTTGCGGGAACAAGCACATTTTTATACTTGCATGTTCTAAAATGGCAAGCGAAGATGAACATTCTGAGCATAAGCACCATGAGGATGGTAGTGGTTATGCTAAGAAAAGTAGAAGTCCCACACTAATGCATAGGTTGCAGGAGCTTAGGACCAAAGGGGAGAAATTGGCAGTCCTGTTTGATGTCACAGGAGCACCTATTGGGGAACATGCTAGTGCTTTTAAGCATTACGTAGGGGTGACCGCGCGCAGTAAGGTGGCAATAGATATAGAAAATTGGTATGATATTTCTAATGCCTTAAAAAACCTCCTATGGAAAGATATATCTGTGAGTGGAAGTGATATTATTTTAATATGTTTTTTGTTTATTGATTCTAATTTAGTTTGTTTGGAAAGACATATCCTTTTTAAGACAACATTATTGCTTCTTTTGTATGTATAGGATGTTTTTCATCTAAATGAAAAAGATCACAAGAAAAAAGTGATACAATGTTGTGGTGTACGATGGAGGGCTTTTAAGACATATCTCAAAAGGGAATTCATAGATAATCCTAAACAAACAACAAATATATATGTTTTTATAGATCCTGAGGTGTGGGAAAGATTTGTTACAGCTAGGAAATCAGCAGAGTTTCAGGTAATAAAGATTGTAATATATTGTATGAATCTTTAATTTTATACAATTAAGGAGGTGAATCTTTTTATATATATTTGCCAAGTCTAAATTGTAATACCTCATTTTAAATGATCAGGCTATTCACGAGGCCCAAAAGGAAAGACGGGCCAAAAATGTGCATGTCCATCACTTGGGACCCAGTGGTTATGCCTTCTGCCGTCAACTATAATAGAAGCAACTCTCTTCTGGAGAAGAGTCTAGTACAACTCAAGTTGAGTGTCCACCCCGACACTTGCAGTGGATTGATGCTAGAAAGAATCGAGCAGGTGGAATTGTCAACCCTGCAACTAAGGAGGTGGCACAAAAGATGGTAGGTTTATCCCAACTAAGTAAAGAGTAACTCCCACAAACTTAGATTTATTGATATCTAATTGATATTGTGATTTAATATTTTATTAACCATGAATAGATTGATCTCCATGAGCAAAGGAAGGAAGGAAAGTTCATCCCAACTGGCCGTATGGATGAACTATCAGTTGCTCTTGGTAAGGAGGAGCATCCTGGCCGTGTTAGGGGATAAGGAGCTGGCATAGGATTCAAGTCTTATTTTGGCCCTTCACAATCTAAAAGGGGTCGTGTAGGAGGTCTTACACAAGAGGAAGTTGAAGCATTAGTAGCACAGAAAGTAAAAGAAATAATGTCTTCATTTCAGCCTACTCAACCTTCTCAACCTATTCAAACTGTGTGTCTCTCAGATGATGACATACAAGCCCATGCTCCAACTGTAGAAGGTCATGGGAGCACTCCCAATGACCCACCACAACAATCTGTAGTAAGTTTTTGTTCTATATGTTGTGTTATTAGTATGATATATACATGATTATATATGTATACATACAGTTGTAGTAGGTATCTGGTTTACCTCTTCGTATATAACTTATATCATTTCAATTCTAGGTTGGTATGAACTGTAAACTTGCATTGGAGGTTCCAAAATATAATATTGTGCCAGCGGGCAAGGTATACAACCTTGGTGGTACATTGCATTGCCAACAAATTATTGATGACATTTGTCGTGTGTCCATCCATCTTGTGTATGATGGAATGGGGGACAAACCACTACCCATACCTAATCCTAAATATAGTATAGTTGAAGAAGAAGAGGATGCTATGGTGGGTTGGCCTAGACACTTGGTTATCAATGACAAGGTCTACTTGAATTCTACCATGTTTTTCATATTTGACTGCATATATGAACTCGTGTAATATAAGTATGTAATTTAATTAACAGGTTTGCAAACCAAAATGTAAAAATTCTACTAGTCATCCTCCTATGCCCAAGCCATCTTTTATTCCAGAATCCACATTCGATGAGTTAGGAAGTAAATATAAATTTTTGTATCGATACTTAGCCAGCCAAAGCTCTAGATTACAATTGTTGGTCAATTTAATAGAAGATGCAACTGGGAGGGACTGTGACAGGTATATTTTTCTTGATGATATTATAGAGTTGTTCCGGTATGATTGGTTGAATACTTTGATATTAGAAGTATGGATAAGGTAAGGATCTATCAATATAGAAAATTCCAATGCACATTTTTAGCTTATTTCTATATATGAAAATAATTACAAATGTTTTACAGCCATTTATATACCGAAACCATAAAATTTGATATAAGGAATGCTGGATTCTTAATTCCTTCAGTCACTAGTCAAGTGGACACACATATTAAGGATGTGAATGAGTACTTCTCTACTGCATTCAAATATTTTTCTAGTGTGGGAAAGGAAATTATCCTAATTTCTTTTAATGTCCAATAAGTATTATTATTTAATATAATTTTAATAATGAATAAATTTATTTATTTTAATGTTTGTTTTATTCTTACTCAGATCTAGACATTGGGAATTAGTGGTGGTTGTTCCAAAATTGATGACTCTTTATTATCTTGACCCAATGGGAAAAACAACAAGGGGTCACAAACTGAAATTGCCAGCTATGGAGTAAGTATAAATTTAGTCAATGCTTCAACATGATATTTCTATTTAGAATTTTTATTTTACTAACTATAGTTTAATTGATAGGGGTATATAGGATTTTCGTGAAGGTGGAGGACAAATACCCACAAAATTAAAGACATTGACTTTGAAAAATGTCAAGGTAGCTACTTTAGCAACTGCTTAGTCTTATATGTATTAATTTTCAACTCTTATATGTCAACTCTTATAGTCTTATCTCAACTCTATTTATGGTAGTTTACTAACATGAAGTATAATTTGTTATTTGTAGTGTCCTATACAAAATAATGTCTGGGCTTGTGGCTACTATGTAATGAAATATATGCAAGCTATTGTCAAACAAGCATCACATGACATTCAGACTATAGATCAGGTAATAAATAATAACATCATAAATTTACAAGTGAGTTGTAGTCATTTTATAAAATATTAGCATGTGCATTTTCTGTTACAGATCTTTACAACTCAGCCTTACACACCTAAGGACTTAAATGAATTCTGAGAAGAGTGGTCAGATGCTTTTCTAAATGAAGTCAATATAGCATTGGATTGAATATGTCAGCTCCATTTATGCATGTGATTTTGGAACTCTTTCATATTTACTTTTGTATTTGACATTTAATATCATCTTCGAATTGCAATCTATCATTTTGTAAATTATGATGTGATTATGTGTAGCTCAACTGAATATATGAATCATTTTTGTTATGAATGTGTGGTTTGGAATGGTAACGGTTGAGCATTAATGCTCCCCTCTCCCATATCCTGGTTCTTCTTGTTCTTATGTTCTGTTGTGTTTCTGTAGATTTTTTTAAAAAAACGTTGTACCCTATAGGGCCAGTTATCTTAAAAAACCAACCTTATAGGTATCTCGGCTGTGCCGCGTAGCACAGCCGTGTTGCCGTATAGAACGGTCGTGTCGTGTAGTACAACCGTGTTGGGATATGGTAGAACGGTCATGCCGCGTAGCACGACCGTGTTGGGATATGGTAGCACGACCATGCCACGCCGTGCTACCATATCCCAACACGGTGGCACGACCGTGCTACCATATCCCAACACGGCCATGCTACGCGACACGACCGTTCTACCATATCCCAACACGGCTGTAGACTCTATTGAGTCAGTTTTCTTCATATAACCATCCTTACAGAGCATCTCTAGGCTCGGTTATTAAGAAAAACCGATCTTATAGGGTCTGGTTATCAGTAAGCTAGACTCTATTGAGTCAGTTTTCTTCATATAATTGTCCTTATAGAGCATCTCTAGGGTTTGTTATTAAGAAAAACCAACCTTATAGTGTCTGGTTATCAGCAAGCTCATTTGTAGACTCTATTGAGTCAGTTTTCATCATATAACTATCCTTACAGAGGATCTTTAGGGTTGGTTATTTATAAAAACTGACCTTATATCGTTCAGGTACAATTTCTTTTCTCATTTGGGGTTAGTTTTTAACAGCCTCTTGGGTCGGTTTTTACTATACAAGGTCAGTTTTCTTTGGTTAAAAAAACTGACCCTATAGAGCAATTTCTCTAGTGACGGCCACTTAGGCATCGGCTGAAAAGTGACGCTATAGGCTTAAAAAAACCGACGCTATTGACCATTACTATATTAGTGAGATACTTCGACTACGTATAGGTTTACATAGTAAACAACTAGCTAGAGTGGTGGATGACTGGTTTCTTTGAGTTAGTGATGCGGGTTCCATTCTCAATGAAAGTAGTTTAGAGCTTCCAACACACCTAAACACAATAGCTAAGGTCTTTCTATTTGATTTTCCAATTGTCGTTCAAGACATATACATACATAGATCAAATGAAACTCCTACCTGATTTTGACATTGATTAATGATTAAAATTTTAATTTTTGTGATGAATCACATTTCTATGTATAACCAAAGAGGAGTATGATAGAGAAAGACACACAACATTTATGTCTTGCTTTGTGTTGATTTCTATCATACACCTCTTTGGTTTTACATAAAAATTTAAGTCATTATGAGAATAAATTTTTTGGGATAGAATAGATGACACCCCCTTTTCTCTCGATACTAGCACGATTCTAGTGGCTTCAAAATAAGGTTACATACACCTACAAAGATGGCTGTTGTATTTCTGCTTCCTCTTTTGTCGACAATCACAACTGACTCATCTGATGAGACGAGGATCCTCATCCTATGATATCTATCTCGGTCAACTACACAACCTTAGATAAATTAAGAGTTTCATATTTTTACTTATCAAAATATCAAGCAACAACACAATACAATACAATAGTAGAGAGATATGATAAGAAACAATAGAAGACCAACAATACACAATTCTCTACTGACATGGCCGGATCATATTCGCCTTCGGGAGTCAATGTTGGGTTTTTAGGGAGGTAGAGAAGCAGCGGAAACAAAAAAATTTCTCCCCAAAACCTTGAACAAAAGGAATCGCGTCAACATCTATACAATAGGAAATATGTTTTGTGGATGCATACCTTGTTCCGAGACTTGCTCGGCGACAGTACCTCGCGCCTTGCGCGGTCTTCACCTCCGGTCTTGGATGGTGTCTGTGCAGCTCCTGGTCACATCGGGACTGAAGACTCCTGGGATTGACAGTTGTCCTCCGAGCGACAGATGTCTCCCGCCTCTACAGTCGTCCACACGGACTACCTGGAACTCCGAACTCCTTGTCCCACAAGGAATCGGAAGGAGTCGCACCCTCCTGTTGGCGTACTAGTCACCGACACACTCCCCTACCACCAGTCGCTTTCTGCAGTTGTCTTTCCCTTGTTGTGCCTCCCTTATCGGGTAGCACTTGCTCGGGCTCTCTCGGTTACCAAAACTAGAGAGAACGACAACTTTACAGAGCAACTAGTTGCACTGAGTTGCACTTTGAGAAGCCCCCAATACCCCTATATATAGGAGGGTCATGGGACAGGGTTCTCTATCTCGGGCAATGCGGGACTAAAGCAGGAGTAGAAGGGTTCAAGATTCACTACAAGAAAAACATGATTTAACTACAATTAATTTGCTTACATTTGAATTATATGTAGTCTAAACGCACTATTCCCTACATGTCACTTATATGTAAAGAAAACAAATATAGTTAAATGTATAGTACATGATTTAGCTATAATTTTGTGTACATTTATTTTCTCCCGCCATCAAAATCCACCATTCTAAATATTTGTTCACGCAATTATTTGGCACCGCGCTCCCCCCATCGTTCAAACAATACGTTCCCTCCCGTCAATATCTTTTTCCCCATTTTACTCTCATCTCCCTCAGTAGCATTTCCTCTTATTTGCAAACTGGCAGGGCCATGAGATGAAACCCCCAAAGTAGAACGTCGTCGTACTGACAATTCTAAGGAGGGTGACCTTCTTCATGGTGGTGACCCAAGGGACCATAATGCGTCCTAGATCTCGATAAGAATCATGGAGTTGGAGTACACAGTGTGTTATTTACTAGGTCCTGGAACGTTGCCCATATCTTTAATATTGGGTTGAGGGATTAGGGCCCGTTGCCGTTTCGAGCGAGAGCGTCCATGTGTGTCTGATCTTTGCGATTTGGGGGAAGCCAAGGATGCGGCATATTGTGGAGTAAAAGGACCTAACATGTAGCACATTGGAGAGCCACCATATCTTGTCGAAGTTGGGGATCTAGTAGAGGAGAACTTGACTGCTGCCAAAGAGTATCATGCATGGTTTCTTGGGTCGCCACAGGGGTTGCGATGACCTTTTGAGTGGAAGTAACTTGCCCACACCAGGAACTTGTAGTTTGTGTAATTGTTGATATGCCATCAGTAGGAAACACACACAAGAAGGGAATTTGCAACAGCAGAAGGCAATGTGGACGACTGCACTTTTTATTGTGTGATAGATACAATTGCCTTGTTGATTACTACTCGATCATGATTACTGCCAAACGATGAAGATAAAGGTAACATAAATCATTTATGTTTGTCCTTGATTAATGGTTCGAATTCCTTTAGTATGTTGCATTTTTTCTTGAAGCCTTCCACCTGGGCCATCTAGTGAAGAAGGCAGAATGTCTCTAGTATATCGATGAAGGGGAGTAGGGAATGAAAATGAAATGTTAGGAACTCAACGTCTATAATGCCCCTTATGTCACTAGATATCTTAGCATAGCATTTTGCAATATTGCAACAAAAATTAGCATCAGTTACTGATCTTCACACTTATACTATGTACGAGTTCTGTGTCCGCCATAGAGGTGAACTCGGCAAGAATTGCAGGAGAACATTTCAATTTCTAAACTGAATATATTGTCACTTATAAATTCATAGAACTGGAAGTGAAATCACCAAGTAACGCATTTGCTATCAGAACGAGATGGCTAGTACTGCATTTGATCTCCTTGAAATCAGCCAAGCAAACATCCAGTGCAACAATGTTACCTGCCACGTCTATGCCTTCTGAGCGGCACCAAACAGAGACGAAGCATCAGACTCCAAGATATGCTAACTGGGGAATTGTTGCCCTACTATCATATTACACATTTGATCTTAGTATTTTAGACTATTATAATGGCATAAGCTACCAGCTCTTTTTATCCCAGAATTTAGGCGAGGCATGTGCCTCAGTCAGCCCATGTGTGGCTCCACAATTAACTCACATCAAGCTATTTTATGTGAGTATGGTATAACCAATGTTGGCATTGAAGAGGTTGAGATATTTGATCCATCCACACCACCTAACGCTACACACCCCCTGTGTTCATTCATCCACATCTAGCAGCAGTAGAGCAGTGAATGAGAAAGAGCTAGATCACACATATAACCAAAACAATAAACAGAGCCCCCATGTTGCACTTCCTTTATCCACCACCGAACCAACACAAATACAACCCAATTTTCAGCACCACTACTTATCCAGCAGCACCTACCTCCATCCTCCCTTTCCCATTTCCACTTTTCCTTCTTCGCTGCTGCTTGTTTTTTCTTCCCCTCTGTATATTCCCAGTCTGGATATAGGATCTGTTGGTGCTTAGTGTGGGTAGACCAGTGATGGTTTACATACTACAATGTGGTTCCAAAGGCTATGGCTTGATCCCTACAACAGATGAAGGATATGAACCTGAAAATCGTGCATGGTAACTAGTAAAATCATGACTAGAGGGTTATATATACAACAATGATGATATCCTACCTAGAAATATATGCAACATTTAATTTTGATTGTTTGTTTATAAACATTGATGGTGGCAAAGCTAACCCAGCTACTAATGTATATAGTATCCAGCTAGTCCAATTTTTTTGTCTAGTACAGGAGAAGCTTTGCTCCTTGGCTTTGGAAGTACAGGTCGTCCAGTCGTTTCTCTTTATTGAATCAACCAATTATGAGTCTACTGATGCATCATGCCCCTTATATGAACTAATGGATACAGTTTCATTGTGATTATCTCTCAGATATATTGTGATATGAATACTACATACATCTCCAACGGCGTTGAGTTATTGAAAAATATATATTTCTGTCAAAATTTTTATATGAGCAAGGTAAACAATCTCTGTCTTTTTTACAGACAGTCATCTTGGTGGTTAATTTGATATGCCAGCTAGTCTGAAACATATGTCAAGTGTATTTTGTCTTAATGAATATTTGAGTTTATCAATCATCTCTCCGGCCTCTTGTTAAATCTGTAATAGAATATTGTTTCTTTGAGATTAGATGTAATTGAATCTTTTTATGACTACTTTATATCTATAAACCAGAACACTACAACTTATTTTCAGGACCCAAACAATACTATGTTTTTTGTCTCTTGTACATTTTGAATATTTTTATCTATCATTTCAATGATAACATGGATGCTACTATCTTCAACACGTTCAATGTATCAAACCTCTCATACTTCTAGCTAAACAGAGTAATATAATCATCACGTGGGAGCAATATGTTTTCTGATGTAGTTTTAGTAGGCAATTTGGATATGATAGAGGTTGGAGGTGACTTGGATGTGGGAATTAAGTAGAGGCAGGAGAAGTTTCACTAGCCTCTATTGTGTATGCTTCCCTCCCTCAACTCTATGGCTACCTAGATACCTATTATCTCCCAGGCCGACATGGTTTCCTCCTTGCTAAAATCTTTTATCGCATCTGTTTGAATCTCTTATATGTATCTCTTTTAGTACAATGTAAAGAGTATTAAATCCCATGCCTTTTCCTTCATTTGGAAACCACACTAGATAGTGAATTCCGAATTAAGGGCTTAATATATAAATAAAATAGGTTCTCTAAAGAAAAAAGTGTACTGATCATGTTTTCAAAGAATTAACACAGTCTAAACACAGCTAATATTCCAAGCACGGGACAAGGAAAACCATCATTAGAAACCGTCAGATAACACCCATTAATCTATGCGCACACAGTTCTTCAAAACAAAAGAGCCAACAAGAATTAATATCAGGCATGCATCAGAAACATGAAACTAGCGTTTGAATATAGGGACCTATGCCACAAGAGACATAAGGAATTCATATAGGGTTCATATAGTTGTAGGTATACCATAATCTTAAAGATAGATCCACAATAACCTGGGCAATACACTCTCATTTCTCTCCCTCCATATGTTACACATTATATCAGCACATGTAAATGTATCTTTGAACCATTTCCAGCAATGAATTCTATATGATGCTTCAAAAAAGAAATGGTTTCTAGAACTTAACTGAAGTACCCAAAAATCATGCTATTTGATCACTACACCATACTGTGTCATGTACCTTCACTCTATCCATCTAATGCACACATGTTTTCTTACTGTAATTTATGATAATGGTTTAGTTTTTTTCGTACAGCTTGTAAAAACATCTAGCATATTGTTTCAAAATAGATTGGGACAACATGAAACTCATACGAGATTGTCCTTAGTGAACATCTAAAAGACATAAATGTGGCAAGATCTTTCAGTAGACATTAGAGAACACCTTGTCAGCAAGAATGGTTCAGGAGGACGCCAAGGTCTATTTCTTGCATTCCTATAAGCAGCAGGAGTGCTTAGTGATCTATTCAATACAAGTGTGTGGGACAAAGTTATGTGGATACAAATAAAATGACATAGCCCAACAAAGATGGTAGATGGGTTGTTGCAAGGTGTCTGAATAGACTAAAGTCCGGATCTATTACATCCCTATCACATTCTAAAGGGAAAGTTCACCCGTAAAATATAAATATAACAAAGTAGGATAGGGGGGAAATCGGTGGCTTAAATAATTGTCTCAAACTTAGTTGACCAGCTGATCAAACAACTTGTTTTGATGGCCACGATTTAAGTGTGAATGCAGCTTGCACTATCTCTTGCATATAACAAAGGGAAATAGGCAGGTACCACCTTAGAAAACAAAGGAATTCTCAGTTTTCCAAGCATACTCAAAAGTTAAAGGACTGAATCTGAACCAATCTTGACACCGTAGAGACAACATAAATCCATCTCATATTCTCAGCTATCCTTGTGGGAAGCTTAACATAAAAGCATCCTCTGGTTATTATGTGCAACTGTATAGGGCTTGTTCTATTGGCCTAATTCTAAAGGTACTACTTAGTCATTCTCATTACTTTTTTCACTCTAAACCATAATGAATATATGAATGCAAAGAACTACATTCTTCAGTAGCTACTGTATCAACATTTATCTATTTTCTACAGTGCTGAATTAATATTTGTGGCCAAATTTTGGTGAAGTCGCTTAGGATTAAAAGTTTACAAGTATATATTCTAGGTGAAAAGACGTTTTGTAAGTCTGATGCAATGGTTGCTCATCATATATTAGAGTTTTTAATACCAATGATGGCCAACAACAGAAGTGTTCAAATAAACCTTGTGTAGGAGTCTTAAGGAGAAAGTGATTAGGGCTCATATTGATTAAAAGGTGCAAGTCTGGCTTTTAATTGGGTCGAGGAGCTTGACCATGACATCTTGAGGAGGCAGGGATGCTTCAACACACTATTTTGATTTTTTGTGTGCAGCCCCAATTAGGTAGCCTCCTCAGATTTTCTTCTCACCTTTATTGTGGGTTCTTCATTGCTTCATGTGAGCTTCTCATTATTGTTGATGTTATTCCTTCTTGCCTGCATGTATGCTTAGTGCCTTCTTAATTTTCATGTGTGCATTCTTCATGGCTTCTAACACTGTTGATAATAAGGAATGGGGTATCCGTTATCAATACCATTTTGACAGCCATGAGTAAATTGTGTAATGCAGTTGTGATGGATCTCTTCCCTCATCTCTTGGGGGGGCATTCATAAACATTTTAAATATTTAATCGCTGATCTTCTGCTGAATTCTAATGTGGAGATTCAGCATCTGTCAGAAAATAATGCTATCCTTAGAAAGACAGCTAAGTAATCTTGTCTATATATCATTCACAACATATATGAAACGTGGTGTAGATGTCCACTAGGGATATCACTCACAACAACATGCAACAATTGTCTTCGTTAATTAGCTCAGATTGTAACAATTTCTGAATCAACTCCCTAGAATAATCTGAATGTGTATAACTCTAAATACATTTTTGAATATATATAAAGATAGATCTTTCAAGCATTCTCTCTGTGGAAATGAGTTACTTGCTGAGTTCAAATAAAGTATGAAACATGGAGAATGGGTTCGTAACTTTGATAGTTATGGCTCTACAGATTGTTGCTTTGTCTTAATAGAGAGACATATGTTCTGTAGCTACTCTAGAAACCAGATCTTTGATGGTTATAGCTCTTCATATTGTTTAAGCTACTGGAAACCATTAAAGTATGGCTTCTAGAAACGTGTGCTTCGTTGTACCATAATCTCAATCAATTGACCATGAGGTATCCATAGCTACCAGTGAGCTTGAAATTTTTCATTTACCTAGATCTTCTGCAATTGGGTTTGTCAAGCTTAACATCTCATCAACTAGTGGTGTGCAGGAGCTTCTGAATGTCCAATTTGTACAAACTTGATGTACACCCCATTCATCAGGTAAGAACTTTCTCCATTATCCTTTACTATATATCCTTATGTTTTGTTTCAGATGAGATTATTTGTATTTTACCTCAGCTTACTTCAGTTTATTAGGGTCATCTGTGATTTAGCAAACTAGAAGTATTGTGGTTGTAACTCTACAACTTCATCTTACACACATCCTGTACACATCATATTAACATCTCATCATGTACACATCACTTCACTTTCTAACTTTCGTCCAATATTTGCATGTGCTTGTGCCTCTACATTTTTGGTTGATGTTTGAACTAGAATTCGAATGTTTCGTATACTCCATATCTGTCATGTTTCGTAGCTTCTAGGTCTCCATTTGAGTTAGCCAAGAACTCAACCTTATCAAGTGCCTGGACTTGTTGTTCTCCTCAAGGTTGAAGTCTCATTGTCTGCTCAAAGAAGCACCATGGCAGAGAAGGACAATGTCTCAAAAATCGTGAAAGGTATTCTGAACAAACTGACTCCAGAGAATTATGATCTTTGAAAGCCCAACTGATTGATTATGGAATAACTACAGCTGGAATTGCGAAGGATATCATTGCTCTTATATTTTACAAGGGACTGTTGGGCCCTACTTTATGTCCCATGTATGATCGGATGTATTCTGATATCAATGATAAACTGACATCATTCCCTTTGGATGAGCATGGTGGAAAAGAGATGGCATTCAAGTTCGTCCTGTTGAACAATTGTCAAGAAGCATTTGAAGGTGTTGAGAGCTTGAGGACTGAAATTAGAAAAATGAATGATCCTATTCAAGAATTGGAGCTAGTTGACAAGGAAAGACTGTTGAAGCTCTGAACCCTTGGATATAGTCACCTCATAAGTGAGTTTTCTACAACATTATTGTCAACATGTATTCACTTAACATCCATTGATATTATATTGAAAACTTTTCAGTGTAATGGGAATTTGGAACCTGTATGTTCCAGTAAAAGGCCCTCAAATCAAGCCACATGAGAAGTTGGAGTGAGTTAAAGGTGATTTTACTTTTGCTTCAACATTTGTGTACGGAGCATTATTCAGGTTTTGCTACATCTTCTAAATCCTCGGATGGTCAGTCCTCCTGTGGTTCTTGATCGCCTACGAGCTCTTTCTTGTCGTGTTTTGCTGGGTTTAGCCAGAGATGATGCCATTGCTCATATATTAACTAAACTACAGGTTGGAACCGTGCCTCTTGCATGCATGCATGAGTTTTGACTTGTTTTGAGTTAGTTCTCTATTTTCTTGTTGTCATTGACTCAATGGTTAAGAATGTTAATGATGTTTATTTGTGGTTCATACTTGCTTATTATTTTCTGGTATTAAAGCATGTTTTATTGAATTTTATGTCAAGAAAATATTGTGCAAACTCATTGTGTTACTAACTAATCTATCTAATATCTTAGGTCGGCAAGAGGCTTTCAGAACTTATTTGAGATTTTGGAAGTCCATCACCTAGAGCTGAACAAGACAGGGGGCAGAGTGAACTGGCCCAAGTGGCTATTGAGTTGATTGCGGTAATATTTGTCACAATTATTTTAGCAGTTATGATCGAAAATGAAACTGGAATATTTGGCAAAACAAATGTTGAACCATCTACTACTCGTCTTGTTCCATTTCTTTTTAATTTAAGCACTTACAAGATTCGTGGTCTTACAGATTGTAACCAATTCTGGGTGAGCTAGCACACTGGTGGAAACTGACGCAGCTGCACCCATATTAAGACGAATAGAGAGAGCAGCAATTGCTGCTACTACTCCAATTACTTATCATTCCAAGTAACATATTATTCTTTATATAAAAGTATAGCAGTTGGTATCCTTGTTTTTTATAATGTAGTTATGTTTATCTATTTCTATTTTTCAGAGAGATCCTACTTCTCATCCACGAGCATCTGTTGGCATCCGGTCTAATTGCCATTGTTGCTCTGCTGCAAAAGGAGGCTTCACTCATGCCCCTGCCTTTTATGAATGTATCACAACCTCCTCTTCATCAAACTTCTATTACAGAGACCCCTTCTGCTTTCCTACAGTGGCCTTCTAGGCATATTCCTTGTAGATTCGCACAAAGTGGATGCTACCATCAACTTGATGATGCTTGAGATCCACAACATACAAAATTACAAAACGTATAGATTATGAGAAGAAATGCCAATATGTTCTGATCCATGGGATTCGCCAACCAAAACTAACCATACATGAACCTCTACATGAGTTGCCAACAGGAAAGGCTACAACTCGAGCTCTGGGAGTTGATGAGGACATGGCACATACCTCTATCATGTTTGGGATTGGAAGATTCACCACTAAAGCTGAGATTCATAGGGCTGTTGAACTCACTGTGAATTAGGTGTAGGAACCAAGGGAGATGAGCCCTCTTTATATTGTGCTTTGTAGTCTGCAGTGGATAGATGTAGTCAGAAGAAGATATTGTATACATGTGTCTTTTTTCCATGCATATTGTAAAACAGGGGCCAGGTTAATGTCCTCCCCATGTGTACTCATTGTTCAAATATAAATAAAGGTATCATTGGTGACATTGTAAGCACAACTCGATCTTGATTAACATTCATATGATTTCTTATTGAAAACCACTCTATATTGGCAAGCTACTGACTGGATACATAATGTCTCTCACTACATATGTATGTATAGTACATGGTGTCTTTCACTACACACTAGCTATAATTACATGTGTAGCAAGTGCTAATTTTTGCTATACATGAACTACAAATACAAATTGTAACCAATGCCATCTCTCCCTACATATCATAGGTACAAATTGAATTGTAGTCATACATTTGGCTACAATTGAAACTACATGTTTACGTGTAACGACATTTTTACCTACAATTAGGGTTACATATGAATTTATAGCTAGAGGAATAACTAACTACAACTTTTAAAAATGTAGCCTAAACAATTAGCTACACGGGTATTAGCTATATATTATAAATGTAAGGATAAATGTAGCCAAAGTTTTTAGCTACAAATTTTGGGGTTTTCGCTACAATTTTTTTTGTAGTTAAAGACCATATTTTTTGTAGTGATTTTCCACAAAAACAACCAACTGTGTAGCCTGAACCGATCGTTTCACAACTGAAATGATCGGTTGGGGATCTGAGCAGGTCGGTTGACACCTCAACCGATCGGTTGGGACCCATGAAACGGTCGGTTCACTTCTGAACCGGTCGGTTCGTGGTCCTGATTAGTTCCCGATTGACTTTTCTTCTTTTGTTTCGAATTGGTATCAAATAACAATCCTTGTTCCAATCAAATTGGGCAAGTGAAACAAAAGGAAATTTCTCACCAATCTTACTTTCCCAACTTGCTCAGTTGGACTTGAACCGATCGTTTCAAGACTTGAACGGATCGTTTTACCCTGTACATGAGCCGATCGACTCATCAGTTGAGCCAATCGATTCACCAAGCTCAGCTGATCGGTTCATCACATGAGCCGATTGGTTGGGAGTGCAGATTGTGTAGAATCAGTCAATCATAGTTTCAATCAATCTGATACTATAATTAATCAGTCCAACACCTTGAACACTATGATACTGAGCTATCAATTGATTGAGTGTTTAATTGAACTACTAAACTCCTTTAGCAATCAATCTAAACATTGTTTGTGGACAAACTCCTCTTCCAGGTTAAATCCTATGTGTGTGACCTTGCAGGTCCATTTCACGTTGGCAGTGAAAGTCCATAACACTTATGACTTCACAAGCAAAGAGCGGTGCCTAGTCACACATCAATGCTACCCAAGCGAAATAGAAAGTTGGAGAACAACTATCAATCCTACAATCCGTGAATGGTGTTATAGTGAATGTATAATTCCTTTGTCACTGATATCCTGAATGAACTCGAGGCATGGAACAATCATCCTATCAATGTTCATTCATTTCCTTGATCTCAGAGCAGACTGGGTGAGATGTGTGTGACATCAATATCACATATTGATTCACACGTGCATGCGCATGCCTTTCTCAATCCTACTCATCAAGTGGCCAAGGACATCAAACTCCCTTAGGAGGGACAAATCCCATATCTATCACTCACCCCTCAAAAGCCCCATGTGTCAAAGCCACCCAATCATCACCTTTATAACAACCCATGTTTCAGGACTGCATTTGATGATGTCAAAGTGTACCCAACGAAATGTGTTGAGTGTAGTGATTTCTGGTCTAAGAATCACACTCACCACCATCACTATGAGAGTTGACTGTGATTACCAAGTCATGGTTCCATGTGTCACTCTCACGGTGGGTCTGTCCAATACCTTGTTCTCTAACAAGTACCTATGTGCTTGGTTTGATATCACTATATCACGACTAATGAGATTCTGTCATCAACCAACACACAATCTAGTCTTCAGTGTTATTGATGTCTATGGTTATTTCCACAATAACAACCGACTAGGGACTAAACAAGAATGTATACTCTTAACATCCGTATGATCTCATCGTTTAGGTCCTGAACATAAAAGCATACACCATTGAGTAAAACCATTCTTTAGACATCTATCATGTTACACCATCATCTCAGAAACAGTTTAAACATATAGATCGGAAATTGCCTTTATTATTATTCAAATCATTTACAAAGTATCCCATTACAATCATCATATGACTTGCTCTATGGGCATACATACCAACAGACTCCCACTTGCACTTAGAGCCAGTCACCAAGGAATCTCAATCCGTGTGACCTAACATGACCATCATGCTTCTGCTGAGAAAGGGCCTTCGTCAGTGGATCAGCTATGTTGTCTTCAGTTGGTACTTTGCAAATCTTTACATCTCCTCGCTGTACAATCTCTTGTATGAGATGGAAAAGCCATAGTGTGTGCTTGGACCGCTGATGTGATCTGGGTTCCTTATCTTGTGCAATAGCTCCATTATTGTCACAATAAAGCTCAATTGCATCACAACTACTGGGAACTATACCAAGTTCAGAAATGAACTTCCTGATCCACACAACCTCCTTTGCTACATGTGAAGCAGCAATATACTCGGCCTCTGTAGTAGAATCAACAACTGTTTCTTGCTTGGAACTCTTCCAGCTCACAACTCCATTATTAAGGCAAAATACAAATCCTGACTGCGATCTGTAATCATCTTTATCGGTTTGGAAGCTTGCATCGGTGTAACCCTTTACAACCTGCTTTTCCTCGCCGACGTAACCAAGAAACTGATCCTTAGTCCTTCGCAAGTGCTTGAGGAAGTTCTTTACAACTGTCCAGTGAGCATCCCCGGGATCTGACTGGTACCTGCTCGTCATGTTGAGAGCATACGAGACATCTGGGCATGTGCACAACATAGCGTACATGATTGATCTGATGGATGATGCATATGGGATCCCATTCATACGCTCCCTCTCTTCACAAGATTGGGGACATTGAGCTCTAGAGACGGTGACTCCATGTAGCATGGGGATGTTGCCTCTCTTCGAGTTCTCCATGCTGAACCGCTTCAGCACTTTGTCAATGTATGTGCTCTGACTTAGTCCGAGAAGCCTTCTAGATCTATCTCTATAGATCTTAATTCCTAGAATGTAGGATGCTTCTCCTAAGTCCTTCATTGAGAAAGTATTCCCAAGCCAAGTCTTTACCTTTTCTAAGGCTAAGACATCATTCCCCATCAATAGTATGTCATCCACGTACAATATGAGGAATGTAGTCGAGCTCCCACTAACCTTCTTGTACACACAAGGTTCATCTTCATTTTGAATAAAGCCAAACACTTTGACTTCCTCATCAAATCAAAGATTCCAACTCCGAGATGCTTGCTTCAATCCATAGATTGACCTTTGCAGCTTACAGAATTTATTGGCATTCTTTGGATCTACAAAACCTTTAGGCTGTGTCATGTACACATCCTCATTTATATTCCCGTTAAGGAATGCGGTTTTAACATCCATCTCCCAAATCTCATAGTCATAATAAGCTGCAATAGCAAGCATGATCCTGATGGACTTAATCATGGCAACTGGAGAAAAGGTTTCATCATAGTCAACACCTTGAACTTGTCGAAATCCCTTCGCAACCAATCTGCCATTATAAGTTTGCACATTGCCATCCATGTCAGTCTTTTTCTTAAAGCCCCACTTGCACCCTATGGGTTTTACCCCTTCGGGTGGTTCCACCAAAGTCCATACTTTGTTGGAGTACATGGATTCCATCTCGGATCTCATGGCTTCAAGCCATTTCTCAGAATCTGGTCCCTCCATAGCCTCTACGTAGGTAGTTGGATCATCATCCATGATCAACTCACCATCTTCCCGAGTCACAAGGTATCCAAACCTCTCAGGTTCAAGTGGGTCTTACTAGATCTACGAGGTCCTTGTGTTACCAGAGGAGAATGAGATCCCACAACACCTTGTGAATCTCCATATTCCTCTCGTACATCTACTGGTTCAATGTTTTCTTGTTGGGCTTGAACTTCTTCAAGCTCTATTTTCCTCCCACTGCTTCCTTTGGAAATAAATTCCTTCTCTAGGAATACAGCTGTCCTGGCAACAAACACTTTGTTGTCAGTAGGGTGGTATAGATAATATCCCCTCGTTTCCTTGGGGTATCCAACAAAATAACATTTATCGGATTTGGGTCCAAGCTTATCAGGAAACATTTTCCTAACGTAAGCCTCACAACCCCAAATATTCAGAATAGACAAATCGAGACGCTTCCCGTACCATATCTCATATGGTGTCTTTTGAACCGATTTAGATGGTACACGGTTAAGTGTAAACGCGGCGGTTTCAAGAGCATGACCCCAGAAGGAAATCGGAAGATCAGCAAAACTCTTCATTGATCGCACCATATCCAACAATGTGCGATTCCTTCTTTCAGACACACCGTTATGCTGTGGTGTTCCAGGCGGAGTCCATTGTGATACAATACCACGGGCTCGTAGAAGGTCCTCAAACTCCTAGCTTAAGTATTCTCCACCTCGATCGGACCGAAGTGCCTTAATAATTTTACCAAGTTGGTTCTGTACTTCATTCATGAAATCCTTGAACCTTTCAAGGGTTTCTAACTTATGCTTCATCAGGTACACATAGCCATACCTACTGAAATCATCAGTGAAGGTAATGAAGTACTGACACCCATTTCTGGCATTAGTTCTAAAAGGCCCACATACATTAGTATGTATGAGTCCTAATAGATCACTAGCTCTCTCACCTTTACCTGAAAAGGGAGTCTTGGTCATTCTGCCCAATAAACAAGATTCACATGTCTCTATTGATTCATAATCAAAAGAGTCTAGATAACCATCTTTATGGAGTCTAGAAATGCGCTTCTCATTTATGTGCCCTAGACGACAATGCCAAAGATATGTTTTGTTTGAGTCGTGGAGTTTTTGCTTTTTGGTGTTTACGTTGTATACACTTGTAACATCCCTGACCTGGGTTATAACCTAACCCTAGAAGTTTTGCCTAAATATGTAATTATATACTTGTGAATACTCCCTGGCATGTAATTAAGTTCCTCAGGAACATTTACTTTCAATTTTGATCCTTTATATGTAAAGTTGTAGCATTGTTTTGTAGTGCAGGGACCTATGTGCAAATTACCCAGTTATCACAGATTAAGATGTTCTTATGATAATAAGACATCATATGAGTAAATATGATGAAGTATGAAGGATTTTCCAAGCTTGGGCATCAAGACGCAGCTTGTGAAATGATCCTTGTGGTAAAAATCACCTAATATGGGTATGGAAACCTTTCATGTATGTACCTTAGTTGAAAGTTGGCTTTCTTTACCCTTAGATCTTGAGATTTCATGAGCTTTGCTTAAGTTTAGATGAGTTTGGACGTGCCTTGAGCAAGGAGGGACTTAGATGTAAATTCCATACTTTAGAGGTCCTTATGGTGTAAAAAGGCCTAAAGTATATAAGCCCTTTCCTTGTAACAAGTGAACGAACCTTTCATTTCCTTCACTTCTTCTCTTCTTTCTCAACCGACCAAGGCTAGCTCTGGAGCAGAGAGGGACGACCAAGGGTTCTAGGTAAGTTTAGATCATCCCTTTTGCTTGAATTCATGGAGGAAACTCGTTTTCAAGGTTGGATTCATGGCTAGCTCACCTAGCTCTATCTTTCTAGCCTTTCCTTTCCAACGTTTCCTAGGAGAATTCACCTTGGCTGAACCTGTGGAGCTCAAAGACGCCATTAAATCTTGGAGCTTGAAAGCTTGGAGCTCAAGGAACGACCTTTAGGCGGGTTTTATAACTCTAAACTCTTTGCTTTATATGCATACTTAGTTCTTGCAAATTAGCATGATACTTCTTCTTCTACCTCCCTTCTTCCTTGCACTTTTGCAAGCAAAACGGTGGAATAACCGACCTTAACCAAGGTTGAAGATGATGGGCGTGAATTCCTATGCTACTTTATCAAACGACCTTGGACCCTTTTGGTCCAAACGGTTGCAAACCGTTTAAGGTCAAACTGTTTCAAACTGTTTGCTCTCAAACGGTCTTGCAAGACCGTTTGGATTGAAACGGTCTCAAGATCATTTGATAGGGTTGACCAAGGGACGACCGTTTGAGGGTCTATTGGTAATATGTTGAATTTCATTCCTGCAAAGAATCAAAGATTAATTCTTAACCAATTGAGAGTTGAAGGCACTTCAACATCCTAACCCTAATTGGGTTGAAATTACTGTTTTAAAGCATAGCTCTTGTTGAGTTTTGGGTTGAAGGACCCAAACGGTCTCAAGACCGTTTGGGGGTTCTTCCAAACGGTCTCAAGACCGTTTGGGCACAACCCAAGACCGTTTGAAGGTCTAGGGTTGAGATAATCTAATGGTTTGAAGGTCCAATTGCAATAAGTTGATGAATTGATAAAAATGCTGATTTTAGACCTAATTGGAGTTCAACCCTAATCCAACCGACTTGGTTTTTGGTCAAACTTTGGACAAACGGTCTCAAGACCGTTTGGATGATGTCCAAATGATCTCAAGACCGTTTGGGCCAAGTTTGGGCCCAATTGGAGGTCAATTGATAGGTTCAACCTTGAATTGATTCACATTGTTGAATATTGATGACTATCCGATTTGAAACCCTAATTGAATTGGACTTAACCATAATTGGCTTTCAATTGAGGGTTAATTTGGTGTCCAATTGATTGAGTCTCATCCTAATTGACTCAATTTATAAGTGGTTAACATGGCTTTGGCCAATTGAGGGCTTCAACATACTTAATCATAAACATTTGTAACTTTTGAACCTTGTTGGAGGTCCAAACGGTTTGAGCCCATTTAGACCAAACGGTCTCAAGACCGTTTGAGGCCAAACGGTCTCAAGACCATTTGGGACCAAACGGTCTCAAGACCATTTGGGATCAAACGATCTCAAGGTCGTTTGGACCAATCGATCTCAAGATACTTTGATCAAACGGTTTCAAACCGCATGAGCTCCAAACGGTTTGAAAGTCAAAACGGTCAACGCACCCAAACGGTCTCAAGACCGTTTGAGGTCAAATGGTCTCAAGACCGTTTGAGGGCAAACGGTCTCAAAACCGTTTGACACCAAACGGTCTCAAGACCGTTTGGTGGTTGAAGGTTGAAACCGTTTGAAGGTGTTCAAGGTGGTTTGTACTTAATCAATTGATGGTGTAATTGGTTCAATGGTGATCTAATCTAAACCTTAATGGTAACCTAGGTCATTAAGGGATTAAGTGATTAATGAGTTGACCCATGAAGGTGATCATGAGGTCAAATTACCAAAATACCCTTGAGGGGTTTAATTGAGCAATACCTTGTTCTAATCAAACCCTAATCACATGATAGTGATGATTTGGTTTATGCTAGTCAATGAGGACTTAACCCAACCTGATCTAGAGTGGTGTTATCACCATCTACTAGTAAGAGGAGAGAGAAAGTATCCTAAGAGAGAGAAAGTAACCTTTTATGGTGGAAACTCAATTAAAATGCTTTCCATACATATGAATGTGCATAATTAGGGTATGATCCACCTGTGAGAGATCATGGAAACCCTAATTATGATGTTTAGCGAATCTTAATCTTATTTAAGAGCTTTAATGATGATGTTTCTCATACATGATGATGTTAAGAGCTCAATTCACCTTGGAGTGAATAGTAAACCCTAATTCTAGGGTAATGACAAGTAATATGAATAGTAAACCCTGGTTGATGAAAATTGGGGAACTTGATTCTTCTATGAGTGTGAAAGTGTAACCTCTAGAATAAATTGCTTACTATTATCAGTTGAATTAACCTTGCAGGTTGTCATGAGATGATGATCATATCCAGGTATGGATTATGAACCTATATTCATTAAAAGCATGCTTTAGCTTTATGAATAGTGATATATCATGTTGCCTTGTTAAAGGCAACCTATGAATTAAATGGGCTATGAGAGCCACAAATACCATCAAGGTCAGGATTTAGAGATGACTTGTGATGAAGGTATTGAGAATTGATGATTGAAAAGAGTTAGGCTTGTTACATTTAGTATTCTCATTTTATAGCTGTTATGCTAATGTTATTGTTTGAAGAACAATGTTTGATGTTAGAAGAATACTGAATGTACCTAACTAATCAAGTATAATGTAGAGCCCTGATCATAGATCCATCATTGTCAGAGACCAAATGATGGTGAAACAGGTTTTCCCAAGGGAACTCCTGGATCACATACTCTTGAGTATGTGGGGGAAATGGATGCGTAAATCCTTACATCCTAGTGTAGGAATTGGTACCGTCAATCCTTCACTACAAAACCAAATGGTGAGATGTATCACAAATCTCCCAAAGAAAACACAAACACCGCATCGGGGAGAGATAAATAAGAAATCTTCCGATGACGAAGAGAGTACAGAACGCCACTGTAACTCTAAAATAGCGAAGGACCAGTTTACCCTGGTAAGCTATAACAAAAGACGTCCTGCCAGATGTCTAGCAAACAATCCTCTAACTGACTGAGGAAGGTGAGGTCATAAGAATCCAACTCTTTTAATGACCTATGTATGATACTGATGTGACTTCTTAGCGATCAGTTGGAGTATGAGTGGTATGCCTCATCTCCACAGGGCATAAATATGTTTGAAAAACATAATCAACAGCGTAGTATATCTGTTAGGGTTAACTACGAGTTACTTGATTGATGTTACATTGAATAATGTAGATGTTCTTCATATTTCAGAAATGTTGAACTCTTGTTTATTACTAAAATGGCTATTGAATACTTTGAAAGCTTTTACTGCTTAAGTTATTCTTTGTTCTGCTTATTAAGCTTCTAGTGGAGAGTTATAACTCTCGCTGGGACAATTATTCGAAATTGTCTCACCCCGTAGACTTCAACTTTTTTAGGTGTTCGTCGAAGACGGAGGAACCAGAATACCGGTGATCAATCCCAGCAGCAACAGCACCAGGAGCAGCAGTAAATCTCAGGTGGAGATTCATCCTGCTATGTGGTGTAGTTAGAGTCAGTCCTATGTGTCCTCTGTACTCTCAGGTCTTGGAGTCTTTTGTTATGAGTTCTTGAGATTTTGTATCTTGATGTATATAATTACTCAAGAAGTAATTATCATGAGATGTAAACAGTTTATCTCTTGTTATGAAAGAAGCTTTTATGGATTCAAGCTCTTGTTTCGAAAAGTTTTAATTTTCCGTGATTTTTGTCTTCCGTTGTTAATCGAATCGCTTCCGCTAAGTTTGAATCATGTTTATATCGTGGTTTGGAGATCAGAGCCCACAATTAGTGGTATCAGAGCTCTAGGTCAGTTGAGTCTACAGAGGCATAGGACTTAGGATATTAAGTCTATCTTTAGTACTCCTTCCTTATCTAATAGAATCTTCTGCTCCTCAGGAGAAGAAGATACATAAGGATGGCTGAGCCTCATGATGAGTACGTGGCAGAAAGTAGTGCTAGTGCACCTCAAGGCGGTGCAAGGGTTCCAAGAATAGAGCAGCCTGCACCAGAGTCACTAAGAGAGCCACCCCAGTTTGACCCAGCCGACATGGGTAACCCAGCTGTACAGACGATGTTCGGGCAGTTTATGACTGCCATGACACACATAACCGACAGGGTGCCTATGCCTGCACCTAGGGCACCTGCCCAGCCTGAAGGACAAGGCATCGGTAAGACGTTCAAGCGACTTCGTCGTGTCGGAGCTACCGAGTACTTTGGGACTGCCGACCCCGCAGATGCTGATCTGTGGTTAACAGAGTTAGAGAAGGCTTTTAGGATTCTCAATATCCCTGAAGCTGAGAAGGTTAGACACACTGTCTATCTTCTCAAAGGAAGCACTGGTCATTGGTGGACAATGGAAGAGCAGAAGAGACCTGGAATGGAGATCTCGTGGGAAGACTTTCGGCGGGAATTTGTTCATAGATATTTCCCAAAGACCGTCCTAGACGAGAAGATCTCTCAGCTTGAGAGACTGAGGCAGGGCATGATGAATATTAGCGAGTATGAAGCTAAGTTCATGGAGTTGTTGCGGTTTTGTCCGCACATGGCTACCACAGAAGAAGAAAGAATTAGGAGATTTGAGAGGGGTTTGAATGCTGACATGACTACCCCTGTCTCTGCCTTAGAAAACCGAGAGAGATTCTCTACCTTTGTTGAGTCAGTACGAAGGATAGAGAGATATGTGGTTGAGAAGAGGCAAACTCAGAAAAGATATCCACAGTTCCAGGGTTCTTCATCTAGGGACTTTAAGAAGCCTAGATCCTCTGCACCTAACCCTCCACCACCTAGATCTAGTTCTCAGACTCAGTGGTCTCCAAGTAGAGGTAGAGGACGAAGACAACCACCTCAGGAGGCTCAGAGTTCTGCATCAATGTCAGTTACTAGACCACCCAGACCACAACAACTGGAGAGAAGTTGCTACAACTGTGGTAAAGTGGGACACTTGATGAAGGACTGCCGATCTAAGCCTGTCAGTATGACACAGCCTCTGAGACAGAATCAACAAGGATCTTAGAGAATGCAATCTCAAGGAGCAGCTCGAGGACGTGGACAAGCGTCTCAAGCTAGATCATCAACACCACCTCAACACCAGGCGACAACGAGGTTCTATGCTATGAACCCACCAGAGGCAGTGGTCGATCCACAAGTGGTGACAGGTCAGATGGAACTTTTATATTCTGATATGTCTAAACCTTGTGTAGTATCTGTTCTGATTGACCCGGGTGCTACGCACTCCTTTATCACTCGGAGAGTGATTCGTAACTGCAATATGACGGTTAGTCATAAGGCAGATAGTTTGTTGTTGGAGACTCCGTTGAGTGGGTCTGCCATTTTGCAGGAGGTATGTTCTCCCTGCATCCTCTTCTTTTCTGATCATCGCATTCAAGTGGACTTTATACCACTTGATATGCAAGGATTTGATATAATCCTCGGGATGGATACCTTAGAAAGGTATAAAGTTGTCTTGGATTGTGAATCCAAGTTGGCTGTGTTTGCTTATGAAGGCGACACATGGATCTTTCAAGGTGAAAGAAAGATTCTACCCACTTGTCTTGTATCAGCTATGGTTGCTGATAAGCTGATGAGGCAAGGATGTTATGCATTCTTGGCCCATGTGGTAGATGTTACCAAGGAAAGTTCCAATCCTGCTGAAGTTCCCATAGTCAGGGAATTCGAGGATGTGTTTCCTGAAGAACTTCCTGGTATACCACCACCTCGGGAGATTGATTTTGAAATCAATTTAGTCCCAGATACAAAACCTATAGCCCAGACTCCTTATAGGATGGCGCCTGCCGAGATGGTAGAACTCAAGAAACAGCTTCAAGAGTTACTTGAGAAAGGTTTTATCCGACCGAGCACTTCACCTTGGGGTGCTCCGGTTTTGTTTGTTAAAAAGAAAGATGGATCAATGTGGTTGTGCATTGACTATAGACAACTCAATAAAGTAACAATAAAGAACAAGTACCCTTTGCCGAGGATCGATGATCTTTTTGACCAGTTGTGTTGTGCAACAGTCTTCTCAAAGATAGATTTGAGATCTGTATATCATCAACTCCGCATTAAGGACATTGACATATCCAAGTCTGCCTTTAGGACAAGATATGGTCACTATGAGTTCACGGTTATGTCATTTGGACTAACCAATGCACCAGCTGCATTCATGGAACTCATGAATAGAGTCTTTCGACCTTTCCTTGATCAGTGTGTTGTCGTTTTCATAGATGACATACCGATTTATAGTAAGGATGCTCAGCAGCATGAGAAGCACCTTCGCCAAGCTTTGACCTTGCTAAGAGAACACAAGCTTTATGCAAAGTTTAGCAAGTGTGAGTTCTGGCTGCCTGAGGTATCTTTTCTTGGGCATGTGATATCTGCCTCGGGAATTCGTGTTGACCCTGTAAAGGTAGAATCTGTTCTACAATGGGAAAAACCGAAGACACCGACGGAGATTCGAAGCTTCTTGGGGTTAGCTGGTTACTATCGAAGGTTTATTAAAAACTTTAGCTCTATAGCCTTACCTTTGACCAAGTTAACCCGGAAAGATGCTCCTTTTTCTTGGAGTGATAAGTGTCAACAGTCTTTCCAGTTGTTGAAGGAGAGGTTTACAAGTGCACCTGTGCTAGTGCTACCTGAGCAAGGAAAAGGATATGTAGTCTTCTGTGATGCCTCTAAGAATGGACTTGGATGTGTGTTGATGCAGGATAAACAAGTGATTTCTTTTGCTTCCCGACAGCTTAAGAAACACGAAGAGAATTATCCGACACACGATCTAGAGTTAGCTGTCGTGGTTCATGCCTTGAAGATCTGGAGACATTATCTTTATGGAGAGACGTTTCAGATTTTCACTGACCATAAGAACCTTAAGTATATCTTCTCTCAGCATGAGCTCAACATGAGGCAACGTCGCTGGATGGAGTTAATCAAGGACTACGATTGTACAATTGATTACCATCCAGGGAGGGCCAATGTTGTTGCAGATGCCTTGAGTAGGAAATCAACAACATCAACCATGGATAGAGCACAACTAAACTCTTTAGTATGCTCTAAGAGAGATATTCTTATCTCTTTAAGGCAAGACAATGTACAATTGAAGGTGTCATTGTTAACCGGGTTGATGGCTGAGATGCATATTAAACCTACCCTAAGAGAGCAGATTAAGGAGGCACAACATGTTGATGCTGTAGTTCAGCAGATTAGATCTGAGTATGGAAATGAGAAGCGAGATGGTTTCCATAACTCAGATGACCAGGTGGCATGCTATCATGGGAGGATGATAGTACCAGATGTAGATAACCTGAGGAAGATAATTCTAGAGGAAGCTCATTCTTCAATGTATGCCATGCATCCAGGGAGCACCAAGATGTATCGAAACTTGAAGGATATGTATTGGTGGTCTGGGATGAAGAAGGATGTAGCTGAGTTTGTTCTAAGGTGTTCTGTGTGTCAGCAGGTCAAGGCTGAGCACCAGAAACCTGCAGGAACAATGCAACACTTACTTGTACCACAATGGAAGTGGGAGCATGTGACCATGAACTTTGTTGTTGGCCTACCCAGGACAAACAAAGGACATGATTCCATTTGGGTAGTTGTTGATAGGTTGACAAAGACAACACATTTCCTACCTGTCAAAACAACCTATTCTGCTGAAAGGTTATCACAGTTGTATGTACAAGAGATAGTGCGTTTGCACGGAGTTCCTATCACAATAGTTTCTGACAGAGGTCCCCAATTTACAAGTCGCTTTTGGGAGCAGTTACACAGAGCCTTAGGCACCAAACTAAGGTTTAGTACATCCTTTCACCCACAGACTGATGGACAGTCGGAAAGGACTATACAGACCTTGGAAGACCTGTTGAGAGCATGTGTTCTCCAGTTTACCGGGAGTTGGGATCTACATCTGAACTTGATAGAGTTTGCCTATAACAATAGCTATCAACATAGTATTGATATGGCGCCCTATGAAGCTTTGTATGGTAGATGTTGTAGATCACCCTTGTGTTGGTATGAGACTGGTGAGCACCAGTTGTTAGGTCCTGATCTTGTGCAACAAACTACAGAGAAGATTAAAGTTATACAGCAACAACTTAAGACTACACAGGATAGGCAGAAGTCGTATGCTGATAAACGTCGTAGACCCCTAGAGTTCCAGGTTGGAGACAAAGTGTATCTCAAGGTCTCACCTTGGAAAGGAGTCCTTCGTTTTGGAAGAAAAGGAAAGTTAGCTCCTAGATTTATGGGACCTTATCCAATTGTTGAAAGAGTTGGAAAGGTGGCCTATAGACTAGAGTTACCTCAAGAGTTGCAGAAGTTATATCCTGTGTTTCACATTTCCATGCTGAGGAAATGTCACCCAGACACCGAGTCAGTTCTACAACCAATGGAAGTAGAATTAAATGATGATATAACATATGAGGAGGGACCAGTGTCAATCCTTGATAACAGAACTAAAAAGTTAAAGAAGAAAGATATAAGCCTCGTGAAAGTCCTCTGGAACCATCGTGGTGTTGAAGAAGCCACTTGGGAACTAGAGGATGAGATGAGAAGGAAATACCCTGCTCTTTTCTCCTAATACGTTTTATCGATTTCGGGGACGAAATCCTTGTGAAGGGGTGGATAATTTGTAACATCCCTGACCTGGGTTATAACCTAACCCTAGAAGTTTTGCCTAAATATGTAATTATATACTTGTGAATACTCCCTGGCATGTAATTAAGTTCCTCAGGAACATTTACTTTCAATTTTTCTCCTTTATATGTAAAGTTGTAGCATTGTTTTGTAGTGCAGGGACCTATGTGCAAATTACCCAGTTAAAGGGGTTAATTTGCAATGTTCACAGGTTAAGATGTTCTTATGATAATAAGACATCATATGAGTTAATATGATGAAGTATGAAGGATTTTCCAAGCTTGGGCATCAAGATGCAGCTTGTGAAATGATCCTTGTGGTAAAAATCACCTAATATGGGTATGGAAACCTTTCATGTATGTACCTTAGTTGAAAGTTGGTTTTCTTTACCCTTAGATCTTGAGATTTCATGAGCTTTGCATAAGTTTAGATGAGTTTGGACGTGCTTGAGCAAGGAGGGACTTAGATGTAAATTCCATACTTTAGAGGTCCTTATGGTGTAAAAAGGCCTAAAGTATATAAGCCCTTTCCTTGTAACAAGTGAACGAACCTTTCATTTCCTTCACTTCTTCTCTTCTTTCTCAACCGACCAAGGCTAGCTCTGGAGCATAGAGGGACGACCAAGGGTTCTAGGTAAGTTTAGATCATCCCTTTTGCTTGAATTCATGGAGGAAACTCATTTTCAAGGTTGGATTCATGGCTAGCTCACCTAGCTCTATCTTTCTAGCCTTTCCTTTCCAACGTTTCCTTGGAGAATTCACCTTGGCCGAACCTGTGGAGCTCAAAGACGCCATTAAAGCTTGGAGCTCAAGGAACGACCTTTAGGCGGGTTTTATAACTCTAAACTCTTTGCTTTATATGCATACTTAGTTCTTGCAAATTAGCATGATACTTCTTCTTCTACCTCCCTTCTTCCTTGCACTTTTGCAAGCAAAACGGTGGAATAACCGACCTTAACCAAGGTTGAAGATGATGGGCATGAATTCCTATGCTACTTTATCAAACGACCTTGGACCCTTTTGGTCCAAACGGTTGCAAACCGTTTAAGGTCAAACGGTTTCAAACCGTTTGCTCTCAAACGGTCTTGCAAGACCGTTTGGATTGAAACGGTCTCAATACCGTTTGATAGGGTTGACCAAGGGACGACCGTTTGATGGTATGTTGGTAATATGTTGAATTTCATTCCTGCAAATAATCAAAGATTAATTCTTAACCAATTGAGAGTTGAAGGCACTTCAACATCCTAACCCTAATCGGGTTGAAATTACTATTTTAAAGCATAGCTCTTGTTGAGTTTTGGGTTGAAGGACCCAAACGGTCTCAAGACCATTTGGGGGTTCTTCCAAACGGTCTCAAGACCGTTTGGGCACAACCCAAGACCGTTTGGAGGTCTAGGGTTGAGATAATCTAATGGTTTGAAGGTCCAATTGCAATAAGTTGATGAATTGATAAAAATGCTGATTTTAGACCTAATTGGAGTTCAACCCTAATCCAACCGACTTGGTTTTTGGTCAAACTTTGGACAAACGGTCTCAAGACTGTTTGGATGATGTCCAAACGATCTCAAGACTCTTTGGGCCAAGTTTGGGCCCAATTGGAGGTCAATTGATAGGTTCAACCTTGAATTGATTCACATTGTTGAATATTGATGACTATCCGATTTGAAACCCTAATTGAATTGGACTTAACCATAATTGGCTTTCAATTGAGGGTTAATTTGGTGTCCAATTGATTGAGGCTCATCCTAATTGACTCAATTTATAAGTGGTTAACATGGCTTTGGCCAATTGAGGGCTTCAACATACTTAATCATAAACATTTGTAACTTTTGAACCTTGTTGGAGGTCCAAACGGTTTGAGCCCATTTAGACCAAACGGTCTCAAGACCGTTTGGATCCAAACGGTATCAAGACCGTTTGAGGCCAAACGGTCTCAAGACCGTTTGGGACCAAACGGTCTCAAGACCGTTTGGGCTCAAACGATCTCAAGGTCGTTTGGACCAATCGATCTCAAGATACTTTGATCAAACGGTTTCAAACCGCATGAGCTCCAAATGGTTTGAAAGTCAAAACGGTCAACGCACCCAAACGGTCTCAAGACCGTTTGAGGTCAAATGGTCTCAAGACCGTTTGAGGGCAAACGGTCTCAAAACAGTTTGACACTAAACGGTCTCAAGACCGTTTGGTGGTTGAAGGTTGAAACCGTTTGAAGGTGTTCAAGGTGGTTTGTTCTTAATCAATTGATGGTGTAATTGGTTCAATGGTGATCTAATCTAAACCCTAATGGTAACCTAGGTCATTAAGGGATTAAATGATTAATGAGTTGACCCATGAAGGTGATCATGAGGTCAAATTACCAAAATACCCTTGAGGGGTTTAATTGAGCAATACCTTGTTCTAATCAAACCCTAATCACATGATAGTGATGATTTGGCTTATGCTAGTCAATGAGGACTTAACCCAACCTGATCTAGAGTGGTGTTATCACCATCTACAAGTAAGAGGAGAGAGAAAGTATCCTAAGAGAGAGAAAGTAACCTTTTATGGTGGAAACTCAATTAAAATGCTTTCCATACATATGAATGTGCATAATTAGGGTATGATCCACCTATGAGAGATCATGGAAACCCTAATTATGATGTTTAGCGAATCTTAATCTTATTTAAGAGCTTTAATGATGATGTTTCTCATACATGATGATGTTAAGAGCTCAATTCACCTTGGAGTGAATAGTAAACCCTAATTCTAGGGTAATGACAAGTAATATGAATAGTAAACCCTGGTTGATGAAAATTGGGGAACTTGATTCTTCTATGAGTGTGAAAGTGTAACCTCTAGAATAAATTGCTTACTGTTATCAGTTGAATTAACCTTGCAGGTTGTCATGAGATGATGATCATATCCAGGTATGGATTATGAACCTATATTCATTAAAAGCATGCTTTAGCTTTATGAATAGTGATATATCATGTTGCCTTGTTAAAGGCAACCTATGAATTAAATGGGCTATGAGAGCCACAAATACCATCAAGGTCAGGCTTTAGAGATGACTTGTGATGAAGGTATTGAGAATTGATGATTGATAAGAGTTAGGCTTGTTACATTTAGTATTCTCATTTTATAGCTGTTATGCTAATGTTATTGTTTGAAGAACAATGTTTGATGTTAGAAGAATACTGAATGTACCTAACTAATCAAGTATAATGTAGAGCCCTGATCATAGATCCATCATTGTCAGAGACCAAATGATGGTGAAACATGTTTTCCCAAGGGAACTCCTGGATCACATACTCTTGAGTATGTGGGGGAAATGGATGCGTAAATCCTTACATCCTAGTGTAGGAATTGGTACCGTCAATCCTTCACTACAAAACCAAATGGTGAGATGTATCACAAATCTCCCAAAGAAAACACAAACACCGCATCGGTGAGAGATAAACAAGAAATCTTCCGATGATGAAGAGAGTACAGAACGCCACTGTAACTCTAAAATAGCGGAGGACCAGTTTACCCTGGTAAGCTATAACAAAAGACGTCCTGCAAGATGTCTAGCAAACAATCCTCTAACTGACTGAAGGTGAGGTCATAAGAATCCGGCTCTTTTAATGACCTATGTATGATACCGATGTGACTTCTTAGCGATCAGTTGGAGTATGAGTGGTATGCCTCATCTCCACAGGGCATAAATATGTTTGAAAAACATAATCAACATCGTAGTATATCTGTTAGGGTTAACTACGAGTTACTTGATTGATGTTACATTGAATAATGTAGATGTTCTTCATATTTCAGAAATGTTGAACTCTTGTTTATTACTAAAATGGCTATTGAATACTTTGAAAGCTTTTACTGCTTAAGTTATTCTTTGTTCTTCTTATTAAGCTTCTAGTGGAGAGTTATAACTCTCGCTGGGACAATTATTCGAATTTGTCTCACCCCGTAGACTTCAACTTTTTTAGGTGGTCGTCGAAGACGGAGGAACCAGAATACCGGTGATCAATCCCAGCAGCAACAACACCAGGAGCAGCAGTAAATCTCAGGTGGAGATTCAACCTGCTATGTGGTGTAGTTAGAGTCAGTCCTATGTGTCCTCTGTACTCTCAGGTCTTGGAGTCTTTTGTTATGAGTTCTTGAGATTTTGTATCTTGATGTATATAATTACTCAAGAAGTAATTATCATGAGATGTAAACAGTTTATCTCTTGTTATGAAAGAAGCTTTTATGGATTCAACCTCTTGTTTCGAAAAGTTTTAATTTTCCGTGATTTTTGTCTTCCGCTGTTAATCGAATCGCTTCCGCTAAGTTTGAATCGTGTTTATATCGTGGTTTGGAGATCAGAGCCCACAACACTTGTCTCCAAATCTATCAAGTATAGACCATAAGACATTGGGGCACTGCCATAAAAGATCTCATGTTTAGAAATGGAACAATTTCCATTCTTAATAAGAAATTCAAATCCATCCTTGTCCAAAAAAGAGACGGAAATGATATTCCTATTTATGGAAAGTACATAATAGCAGTTCTTTAACTCTATTATTAGCCCACTTGGTAGAGTTAACTCATAGGTTCCTACGGCACTAGCGGCAACCCTTGCCCCATTGGCAACACGTAGTTCAACCTCGCCTTTCCCCAAAGGCCTACTTCTCTTAAGATCCTTCACATTTGAACAAATGTGAGATCCACATCTGGTATCAAGTACCCATGATGAAGAAGTAGTAAAGTTAATCTCTATCACGTATACACCAGAAGTAGAGATCTCTATCTATGACTTCTTCTTCCATCGTTCCTTCCATCCTCTCCATGTAGAAGAAATTGGTTTGGCGAGAGAACCCTTCTCTCCCTTACCTATCGTTCCATTGATCTCTATCAATGAACTTTCTTTCTTCTTCACCAATGCTTTAAGCGTACATAGAGTGGATTCAAAGGCTCCTGGTATATCTGGATTGTGCAGAACACTTCTCACAGTCCTCAACCAGTTATGGAATTTGTCCTCAATTAATTTTCCCATTTTAAAAGATGAATCTTTTGCCATTCTACAAGAGAAAATTACATTTGTTAAAACTCCTTTTGATTTGATTTGAATAAAATTTGACGATAGTTAATTAGGCCTTTAATTAATTACCACTCCCACTATTTTAACTCAAATTGACAGCCCTCACCATCAATTCGGAAGATTGCAGCGTACAATCTTCTAGTGGGTCAAGATCCTGAAATCCTCTGAGCTATGGACCAGCTAGGGCTGTCACCCACAACTCAGATCTCCCAGGTAGGAAACTCTTGCCAATTGCATCATATACAACTCTTGAAAGATGTCACATGCAACTCCTTGCCATAATCATCTCCATGCCTCAAGGTGCTAGATCCTATCTTGGTCACCTTGTGAAGTCCGACCCAAAGCCAACACGATGAATATGCACCCTGCTAGGGCAGACCCACATGTTCATCCTTCATGCTTCCACGAGATAGATGGTGCACCACGCTAGGGCGTGCCCACCCTTGGTCGATCAAGTTTTTCACGTGTGTCGCATTTGGAAGGCATCTAAAACTTTAGTATTTAATGAGGGATTGGGTTTTTATATACATATACATATCCAATCACCACAATATATAGTACGTATCATATACATGCTATATCCCACAGAAAAACATGCGAAACGATAAAAGCAATGATTATGGCCATCCTATTGTGATTCCTCGAGCCAAGAGGAATCACAGTCATCTAGGTCTACATCACATGCAACCTGTACAAGATGAAATTTGTGCCTTCCTTTCTGGGTTTGATCAGCTCATCTCCATGACTGATCGGCTCGCCATCAAGTTGGTTGTTCGGGTGCCACCAGCCGATCGACTGGCGCCTCCAGCCGATCGGTTCACCGGTCGTCGTGCATCTCCTCAGATCGCCACCCGCTCATCTCGCTCCTCAAACCGGTCGTCTGGAACACCAACCGATCGGTTCACGCCTTGAACCGATCGTCTCAGGTCATCCGTCGTTCTTTGACATAACAAGAAATAAAATCTATCCTATTTACAATTGAATTGTGAAACCCCGAGTTACATTTGGGGGGAGCAAAGGTAGGAAAAGAAATATCGAATTATTTTGAGTTACATCAGGAATAGGAGAAAGGGAATCGGTGCGTAGACCGAGATGCAAGCAAACACATACAACCACACACAGATATAGGGTTTATAGGCTATAACCATGCTACACATCCACCACAAAACTCGTTTAAGGGAGACGCGTATCGAGTGCATTAATATTACATATCATATATGTATATTTGGGATTTGTGGATTGGACATGCATAAAGCCAATTTTATTCGCATCGTATGCAATAAATAAAGGCGACAAACCAAAATCGATCATATCGATAATCCTAAAATATAGAGCAGTTGACGTGGCTCTGATACCACTGTTGGGTTTTTAGGGAGGCAGAGAAGCAGCGGAAACAAAAAAAATTTCTCCTCAAAACCCAGAACAAAAGGAATCGCGTCAACGTCTATACAATAGAAAATATGGTTTGTGGATGCATAACTTGTCCCGAGGCTTTCTCGGAGACAGTACCTCACACCTTGCGTAGTCTTCACCTCTGGTCTTGGACGGTGTCTATGCAGCTCCTGGTCACACCGGGACTGAAGGCTCCTGGGATTGACAGTTGTCCTCTGAGCGACAGATGTCTCCCGCCTCTGCAGTCATCCACACCGACTGCCTGGAACTCCGATCTCCTTGTCCCACAAGGAATAGGAAGGAGTCGCACCCTCCTGTCGGAGTACTAGTCACCGACACACTCTCCTGCCACCAGTCACTTTCTGTAGTTGTCTTTCCCTTGTTGTGCCTCCCTTATCGGGTAGCACTTGCTCGAGCTCTCTCGGTTACCAAAACCAGAGAGAACGACAACTTTACATAGCAACTGGTTGCACTAAGTTGCACTTTGAGAAGCCCCCAATACCCCTATATATAGGAGGGTCATGGGATAGGGTTCTCTATCCTGGGCAATGCGGGACTAAAGCAGGAGTAGAAGGGTTCGAGATTTTCCACAAAAACAACCAACTGCGTAGCCTGAACCGATCATTTCACAACTGAAACGATCGGTTGGGGATCTGAGCAGATCGGTTGACACCTCAACTGATCGGTTGGGACCCATGAAACCGTCGGTTCACTTCTGAACCGGTCGGTTCGTGGTCCTGGTCAGTTCCTGATTGACTTTTCTTCTTTTGTTTCGAATTGGTATCAAATATCAATCCTTGTTCCAATCAAATTGGGCAAGTGAAACAAATGGAAATTTCTCACCAATCTTACTTTCCCAACTTGCTCGGTTGGACTTGAACCGATCGTTTCAACACTTGAACGGATCGTTTTACCCTGTCCATGAGCCGATCGACTCACCAGTTGAGCCGATCGGTTCACCAAGCTCAGCCAATCGGTTCATCACATGAGCTGATCGGTTGGGAGTGCAGATTGTGCAGAATCAGTCAATCGTAGTTTCAATAAATCCGATACTCTAATCAATTAGTCCAACACCTTGAACACTATGATACTGAGCTATCAATTGATTGAGTGTTTAATTGAACTACTAAACTCCTTTAGCAATCAATCTAAACATTGTTTGTGGACAAACTCCTCTTCCAGGTTAAATCCTATGTGTGTGACCCTGCAGGTCCATTTCACGTTGGCAGTGAAAGTCCATAACACTTATGACTTCACAAGCAAAGAGCGGTGCCTAGTCACACATCAGTGCTACCCAAGTGAAATAGAAAGTTGGAGAACAACTTTCAATCCTACAATCCGTGAATGGTGTTATAGTGAATGTATAATTCCTTTGTCACTGATATCCTAAATGAACTCGAGGCATGGAACAATCATCCTGTCAATGTTCATTCATTTCCTTGATCTCAGAGCAGACTGGGTGAGATGTGTGTGACATCAATATCACATATTGATTCACACGAGCATGCGCATGCCTTTCTCAATCCTACTCATCAAGTGGCCAAGGACATCAAACTCCCTTAGGAGGGACAAATCCCATATCTATCACTCACCCCTCAAAAGCCCCATGTGTCAAAGCCACCCAATCATCACCTTTATAACAACCCATGTTTCAGGACTGCGTTTGATGATGTCAAAGTGTACCCAACGACATGTGTTGAGTGTAGTGATTTCAGGTCTAAGAATCACACTCACCACCATCACTGTGAGAGCTGACTGTGATTACCAAGTCATGGTTCCATGTGTCACTCTCACGGTGGGTCTGTCCAGTACCTTGTTCTCTAACAAGTACCTATGTGCTTGGTTTGATATCACTATTGTGGGATCTGATCCCCAAACCATAACATAAACACGATTAAAACTTAGCGGAAGTGAATCAGTAATCAGCGGAAGACAAAAATCACGGGAAATTAAAACTTTTCGTGACAAGAGCTTGAATCCATAAAAGCTTCTTTCATAAAGAGAGATAAACTGTTTACATCTCAGGATAATTACTTCTCGAGTAATTATATACATCAAGATACAAAATCTCAAGATTACTATATAAAAGACTCTAACACCTGAGAGTACAGAGGACACATAGGACTGACTCTAACTACACCATATGGCAGGACAATCTCCACCTAAGATTACTGCTGCCCCTGATGCTGCTACTGAGACTGATCACCTGTAAGCTGGTTCCTTCGTCTCCGACGTCCACCTAAAAAGTTGAAGCCTACGGGGTGAGACAATTATACATAATTGTCCCAGCGAGAGTTATAACTCTTCGCCAGAAGCTTTATTATAACATCAAAGATTATTTTAAGTAGTAAAGCCTTCAAAGTATTCTATAACAGTTGCAGGTATAACAAGATCTCTACAATTTAGGAGATATGGAGAATATCAACATTATTGTAATGTAACATCAATCAACTAACTTGGAATCATCTCTAACAAGTTATACTACATGGTTGATTATGTTTTACAAACAACATTATGCCCTGTGGAGATGAGGCTTACCACTCATACTCCAACTGATCGCTGAGAAGTCACATCAGTATCATACATAGGTCATTAAGAGAGCCGGATTCTCATGACCTTCACCTTCCTCTGTCAGTAAGAGGATCACTTGTAGGACATCTCGTGTCTCTACTACTATAGCTCACCAGGGTAAACTGGTCCTTCTCTATTCTAGAGTCACAGTGGCGTTCTGTACTCTCTTCGTCATCAGGAGGTTTCATGTTTACCTACCACTGATACGGATATATGTTCTTTCTTCGTCATCAGGAGGTTTCATGTTTACCTACCACTGATACGATATGGAAATATAGTGAAGGATGGATGGATTACACATCTACATCACTTTCCTACACTAGGATGTAAGGTTCTACACATCCATGTACCCCACATACTCCAAAGTATGTGCTCCAGGAGTTCCCTGAGGAAAACCTGTTTCACCATCACTTAATTTATGACAATGATGGATCTATGATCAGGGCTCTACATTATACTTGATTAGTTAGGTACATTCAGTATTCTTTAACAGCATACATTGTTCTTCAAACAATAACAGTAGCATAGCAGCTATAAAAGAAGAATACTAAATGTAACAGGCCTAACTCATATCAATCATCATTTCTCATTATCCTCATCACAAGTCATCTCTAAGGCATGACCTTGATGGTATTCATGGCTCTCATAGCCCATTATCAGCATAGGATGCCACTGGCAAGGCATCAGATTACTTTACTTATTCATAAGGCTAACAACATGCCTTTAATGAATATAACATCAACATCCATACCTGGATATGATTACCTTCTTATCAGAACCTGCATGGTTAATACATCTGATAAAGGTAATACAACAATAAGGAATGTACTTCCTACTCTTGTCATAAGAGTTAAATCTTTAATTCAAATCAAATAGAGTTTAATACTCAAAAGCATGCCATTACCCTTGAATTAGGGTTTACTATTCACATTACATGTCATCACCCTTGAATTAGGGTTTACTATTCACATCAAGGTGAATTAAACTCATAACATCATCATGTATGAGTAACATCTTCATTGATGCTCTTGGATTAGTTAAAGGTTCAACATTTATAATAATTAGGGTTTCTATGACCTCACCCAGGTGGACCATACCCTAATTATGCTCACTTATGTGCATTGGAGATGCTTTACTTGAGTTTCCACTTAAAAATGGTACTTTCTCTCTCTAGAAGTACTTTCTCTCTCTAGAAGTACTTTCTCTCTCATCATAATGTTAGGTGATGTCAACATCACTCTAAAATAGGTTGGATTGAGTCATCATAGGCTAACATAGCCAAAAGCATCACCATTATGTGATTAGAGTTACTTTCTCTCTCTAGGGTACTTTCTCTCTCTAGAGTACTCTCTCTTTCATCATACTAATGGTTGATGATAACATTAGACTAGATCAAGTTAGATAGAGTCATTATGACTAAAAACATTATTCTCATGTAATTAGAGTTTGAATTGAGCAAGGTATAACTCAATTGACCCTTCAGGGGTATTTTGGTAATTCACCCCATTGATCATCATCATGGTCAAAAACCTTAGTCAAATAACCCCTTACTGTCCTAGATTATCATTAGGGTTTGATTTGGGCAACATTGGATCATTTATATTATGAATTGATTGAAAGAAGTCAACTTGGAATTACATTGATTGATTTCAATCATTAATCATCAATTGAGTTGAGATCAATTGAAAGTGTTGACCGTTTGCCCACTTTGACTTTCCAAGACCGCGAGCCTCCTTCTAACATCAAGACCGCGAGCCCCCTTAGGCTTCAAGACTGCGAGCCCCCTTAGGCTTCAAGACCGCGAGCCCCCTTAGGCTTCAAGACCGCGAGCCTCTTCAAGTGGTTCAAGACCGCGAAGCCCTCTCATTGGTTCAAGTTGATGTTGAGACCGCGAAGAGACGTTGACCGTTTGCCCATCTTGACCTCAGGACCGCGAGGCCCTTCGCGGTATTGAGACCGTGAGCCTCCTCTCGGTCTTGAGACCGTGAGCCCCCTCACGGTCTTGAGACCGCGAGCCCTCTCTCGGTCTTGAGACTGCGAGGCTCACATGGTCTCAGCCGCTTAGTCCATCAACAAAATCAAAGATACAATCGATGATGTTAACCGGTGTTGAAGCCCTCAAAAGGTCAAAGTTATGTTGACCACCTATGGATTGGGTCAACTAAGGTTATGTTTAACCAATTGGTCATTCAATTGACCCTCAATTGTTGACCAGTTAGGATTGAAATCGATTCAATTAGGGTCTATCAATGTTCACCCATCAATACTCAACAATGTGCATCAACACAGGGTTGAACCCTTCAATTGAGCTCCAATTGGGCTCAAACTTGGCCCAAACGGTATTGAGGTCATGTGGGTGGACCCCACATGGTCTTGAGACCGTTTTCCCAAGATTTCATCAAAATCTAAGGTGATTTGATAGGGGTTGAACCATGATTGAGCCACAAAACAGAATTTTGATTAAATTGATAACGTATTTGCAATTGGGTCCTCAATTGGTCAAATTACTCAACCCTAGACCTTCAAACGGTCTTGGGTGATTTTCCTCTCAGTCTTGAGACCGTTTGGATGAGTTCCAAACGGTCTTGAGACCGTTTGCCCATCCAATTTTGGATTCTAGTGCAAATTTATCAAGGTCTGACCCATTGAGTTGATGACCGTGTCAATATTTTATTGCAATGTAATTTGGTGTAATTGTACCTTCAATTGGTCAACTATCCTTGACCCCAGACCTCCAAATGGTCTTGGTTGATTGCCCTCGTGGTCTTGAGACCGTTTGGTGACCCCCAAACGGTCTTGAGACCGTTTAGGTCAATCAACCCTAAAAACCCTAATTAGGTCACCATAATTTCAGTACTGATTTTACCTAGGGTTAGCCCTAGTATTCACCCTTCAACTCTTAGCCCGTTTGGAATTAGACCATCAAACTTGGTGAGTTGTTAATTAACATAATTTTGAACAGTAATCTCATACGGTCAACGCCTGGTCAACGACCTTACACGGTCTTGAGACCGTTTGCCCAAAAAGGCAATTTCAGACCGTTTGAAAATCAGGAATAAATTCAAATAAAGTTGTTACTTAAAAAGGTCATATCTCCCGATTCCTTTGGAGTTAGCCTCCCAAATGTTGAGGGTAATTAGCCTATATAATTAGGAACAGATTTCTTATACGGTCCACGCTCGGTCAACGGGGCCAAACGGTCGTGGAGACCGTTTTCCCTGTCGCGGTCTCGAGACCATTTGCTCACCTCGCGGTCTTGAGACCGAGAGAGCAAACTTTTGAGACCGTTTAAGGAAGTGAAAAGCGGTGGGTTTTTTCTTGGAAATCACGCCTTCATCTCCTAGCTCAAGAACAGTACGAATATCCCATGGGTTTGCTTGCAAAATAGCAGGGAAAAGTAGGGAAACACTAAGAGCTATCATCAAAACGCATATAAAGATGCACATAGTAAAGCATGGGTTTAGAGTTATAAAACCCGCCTAAGGCTTGCTCCTTGAGCTCCAAGCTTTCTAGATCCAAGCTCTAATGGCGTCCTTGAGTTCTTACAGGTTGGCCAAGGTGAAAGCTCCAAGGAAGGATGAAAAGAGACGGCTAGAAAGGTATGGTTTCAAGAGTTAGCCATGAAGATGACCTTGAATTCGAGTTCTTACCATGGAATTAGGCAAGAAGAGGGGTTTAGACCTACCTTGCACCCCTTGGTCGTCCTCCTTAGCTCCAAGGCAGTCCTTGGTCGTCTTTGGTGAAATGAAACAGTAAGGGAACGAAGGGTAAGTTCCTTTGCAACTAAGGGAAGGAGAGCTTATATACATGGGGTAGGATTTTCAACATTAGTTCATAAGTTGTTCATAATTCCAACTAGGTCCCTCTTTCTTTACTTGATCGTCCCTTCCTCTTCATTCTAAGGACAAACCTTCTCTTAAGGTCTTAGAAAAGAAGGTAAAGGAGAGCAAGCTAATAATGAGGTACATACTTAAAGAGATATTACACATATACCCTGATTATTCAATCACAAGGTATATCTCATAACTTGATAATTCAATTGAGGTGACTTCCTCATCCTTTCTTCTCTTAATGATGGCAAGAGTCTAAAAAGATACATTAGATGACATATTTCACAATTTGTATCCCTTAATTTGGGTAAATTACATTTTACCCCAAACTAGGGTTTCAAGCACCGGGATTACTTCCACAGCTGCACCTTGGTGCCCTAGCTTGGGAAATCCCTCAAACTTACCAAAAAGATTCTCATGATGTCTCAACATCAGAGGAACATCTCAACATGTGCAAATTGAAAGCTAACCCTTTTAATTGGGTAAATTGCACATAGGTCCCTGTATATCAAAACAATGCTACAACTTTAAATAAAAAGGAGCAAATACTGAAATATATGTTTCTGAGAAACTTAATTACATGCTCAGAGTTAATCACACAGATTTATTCACATATTTAGGCAAAACACCTAGGGTTAACTCATAGCCCAGGTCAGAGATGTTACAAATTATCCACCCCTTACAAGGATTTCGTCCCCGAAATCGATAAAACATACTACGAGAAAAGGGCAGGATACTTCCTTCTCATCTCATCCTCTAATTCCCAAGTGGCCTCTTCAGTACCATGATGGTTCCAGAGGACTTTCACAAGACTTATATCTTTCTTCTTTAACTTTTTAATTCGTTTATCAAGGATTGACACTGGTCCCTCCTCATAGGATATGTCATCATTCAATTCTACCTCCATAGGTTGTAGAACTGACTCGGTGTCTGGGTGACATTTCTTCAACATAGAAATGTGAAACACAGGATGTAACCTCTGTAATTATGGGGGAAGCTCTAGTTTATATGCTACCTTTCCAATCCATTCAATGATTGGATAAGGCCCCATATATCTAGGAGCTAACTTCCCCTTTCTTCCAAAACGAAGGACCCCTTTCCAAGGTGAGACCTTAAGATACACTCTGTCTCCAATCTGGAACTCTAAGGGTCTACGACGTTTGTCAGCATAAGATTTCTGCCTATCCTAAGCAGTCTTAATCTTATGTTGTATAACTTTAATCTTTTCCGTGGTTTGCTGCACCAGGTCAGGACCTAACAACTGGTGCTCACCAGTCTCAAACCATCACAAGGGTGATCTACAACGTCTACCATATAAGGCTTCATAAGGTGCCATATCAATACTATGCTGATAGCTATTGTTATAGGCAAACTATATCAAGCTTAGGTGTAGATCCCAACTTCCGGTGAACTGGAGAACACATGCTCGCAACAGGTCTTCTAAGGTTTGTATGGTCCTTTCCGACTGTCCATCAGTCTGGGGATGAAAGGCCGTACTAAACCTTAGCTTAGTGCCTAAGGCTTTGTGCAACTGTTCCCAAAAACGATTGGTAAACTGAGGACCTCTGTCAGAAACTATTGTGACAGGAACTCCGTGCAAACGCACTATCTCTTGAACATACAACTCTGATAACCTTTCAGCAGAATAGGTTGTTTTGACAGGTAAGAAATGTGCTGTCTTAGTCAACCTATCAACAATTACCCAAATGGAATCATGTCCTTTGCTTGTCCTGGGTAGGCCAACAACAAAGTCCATGGTCACATGGTCCCACTTCCACTGTGATATGGGTAAAGGTTGCACTGCTCCTGCAGGCTTCTGGTGTTCAGCTTTAACTTTCTGACACACAGGGCACCTCAGAACAAACTCTGCAACGTCCTTCTTCATCCCAGACCACCAATACAGATCTTTCAAATTCCGATACATCTTGGTGCTCCCTGGATGCATAGCATACATGGAAGAATGGGCTTCTTCCAGGACTAACTTTCTCAAGTTGTCCACATCTGGCACTATCATTCTTCCATTATAACAAGCTACTTGATCTTTTGAGTCATGAAAACCATCTTGCTTCTCATTTCCATACTCAGATCTTATATGTTGAACTGCAGCATCACCTAGCTGTGCCTCTTTAATCTGCTCCCTTAGAGTAGGTTTAATATGCATCTCAGCTAACAAACCAGTTAACAATGACACCTTCAATTGTACATTGTCTTGCCTTAAAGAGATAAGCATATCTCTTCTAGAGCATACTAAAGAGTTTAGTTGTGCTCTATTCATGGTTGATGTTGCTGATTTCCTACTCAAGGCATCTGCAACAACATTGGCCTTGCCTGGAGGGTAATCAATTGTACAGTCGTAGTCCTTGATTAATTCCATCCAGCGACGTTGCCTCATGTTGAGCTCATGCTGAGAGAAGATATACTTAAGGTTTTTATGGTCTGTGAAAATCTGGAATGTCTCTCCGTAGAGATAATGTCTCCAGATCTTCAAAGCATGAACCACAGCAGCTAACTCTAGATCATGTGTTGGATAATTCTCCTCGTGTTTCTTAAGCTGTCGGGAAGCAAAAGAAATCACTTGTTTATCCTGCATCAACACACATCCAAGTCCATTCTTGGAAGCATCACAGAAAATTACATATCCTTTTCCTTGTTCAGGTAGCACTAGCACAGGTGCACTTGTCAACCTCTCCTTCAGTAACTGGAAAGATTGTTGACACTTATCACTCCAAGAAAAAGGAACATCTTTCCGGGTTAACTTGGTCAAAGGTAAAGCTATAGAACTAAAGTTCTTAATGAACCTTCGATAATAGCCAGCTAACCCCAAGAAACTTCAAATCTCCGTCGGTGTCTTTGGTTGTTCCCATTGTAGAATAGATTCTACCTTTGTAGGGTCAACACGAATTCCCGAGGCGGATATCACATGTCCAAGAAAAGATACCTCTGGCAGCCAGAACTCACACTTGCTAAACTTAGCGTACAGCTTATGTTCGCTTCACAAGGTCAAAGCTTGGCGAAGATGCTGCTCATGCTGCTGGGTGTCCTTACTATAAATCAGTATGTAATCTATGAAGACGACAACACACTGATCAAGGAAAGGTCAAAAAACTCTATTCATGAGTTCCATAAATGCAGCTGGTGCATTGGTTAGTCCAAACGACATAGCCGTGAACTCATAGTGACCATATCTTGTCCTAAAGGCAGACTTGGATATGTCACTATCCTTAATACGAAGTTGGTGATATCCAGACCTCAAGTCTATCTTTGAAAAGACTGTTGCACCACGCAACTGGTCAAAGAGATCATCAATCCTCGGCAGAGGATACTTATTCTTTATTATTACTTTATTGAGTTGTCTGTAGTCAATGCACAACCGCATTGACCCATCTTTCTTTTTAACAAACAAGACCGGAGCACCCCAAGGTGAAGTACTCGGTCGGATAAAACCTTTCTCAAGTAACTCTTGAAGCTGTTTCTTGAGTTCTGCCATCTCGGCAGGCGTCATTCTATACGGAGTTTGAGCTATGGGTTTCGTATCTGGGATCAGATTAATTTCAAAATCAATCTCCCGAGGTGGTGGTATACCAGGAAGTTCTTCAGGAAACACATCCTCGAATTCCCTGACTATGGGAACTTCAGCAGGATTGGTCCTTTCCTTGGTAACATCTACCACATGGGCTAAGAATGCATAACATCCTTGCCTCAACAGCTTATCAGCAACCATAGCTGACACAAGACAGGTAGGCAGAATCTTTCTTTCACCTTGAAAGATCCATGTGTTGCTTTCATCAGCAAACACAACCAACTTGGACTCACAATCCAAGACAACTCTATACCTTTCTAAGGTATCCATCCCAAGGATTATATCAAATCCCTGCATATCAAGTGGTATAAGATCCACTTGAATGCGATGGTCAGAAAAGAAAAGGATGCAGGGAGAACATACCTCCTGCAAAACGGCAGACCCACTCAACGGAGTCTCTAACAACAAACAATCTGCTCTATGGCTAACAGTCACATTGCAGTTACGAATCACTTCACGAGTGATGAAAGAGTGTGTGGCACCCGGATCAATCAGAACGGATACAACACAGGATGTAGACATATCAGAATATAAAAATTTCATCTGACCTGCCACTACCCGTGGATTGACCACTGCCTCAGGTGGGTTCATATCATAGAACCTCGCAGTCGCCTGGTGTTGAGGTGGTGCTGATGATCCAGCTTGAGACGCTTGTCCACGTCCTCGAGCTGCTCCTTGATGTTGTCTATTCTGAGATCCCTGTTGATTCTGTCTCGGGGTTTGTTGTGTCACACCGACAGGCCTAGAACGGCAATCCTTCATCAAGTGTCCCACCTTACCACAGTTGTAGCAACTCTTCTCCTGTTGCTGTGGTCTGGGTAGTCCAGTAACTGACACTGATGCAGAATTGTGCATCCCTTGAAGCGGTTGACTCCGTCCTCTACCTCTGCTTGGTGTCCATTGAGTTTGAAAACTCGATCTGGGTGGTGGAGGGTTAGGTGCAGAGAATCTAGGTTTCTTAGAATCCTTAGATGAAGAACCCTGGAACTGTGGATATCTTTTATGGGTTTGTCTTTTCTCAACCACAGATCTCTCTATCCTTCGGACTGACTCAACGAAGGTAGAGAATCTCTCTCTGTTTTCTAAGGCAGACACAGGGGTTGACATATCAGAATTCAAACCCTTTTCGAATCTTCTGATTCTTTCCTCATCCGTAGCAGCCATGTGCGGACAGAACCACAACAACTCCATGAACTTAGCTTCATACTCACTAATGTTCATCATACCCTGCCTTAGTTTTTCAAACTGAGAGATCTTCTCATCTAGGAAGGTCTTTGGAAAATATCTATTGATAAATTCCTGACGAAACTCTTCCCATGAGAACTCTACTCCAGGTCTCTTCTGCTCTTCCATGTTCCACCAGTGACCAGCACTGCCCTTGAGAAGATAGACAGCATGTCTAACCTTCTCAGCTTCCGGAATCATAAGAATCCTGAAAGCCTTCTCCAACTCTGTCAACCATAAGTCAGCATCTGCAGGGTCGGCAGTTCCGAAGTACTCGGTAGCTCCGACACGACGAAGTCGTTCGAATGTCTTACCGATACCTTGTGCTTCAGGATGGACAGGTGCCCTAGGTGTAGGAATGGGCATCCTATCGGTTATATGTGTCATGGTAGTCATGAACTGCCCAAACATCGTCTGTACAGCTGGATCTCTCATGTCAGCTGGGTCGAACTGGGGTGGCTCTCTTGGCGACTCAGGTGCAGGTTGTTCTATTCTCGGAACTCTTGCACCGCCTCGAGGTGCACTAGCACTACTCTCTGCCACGTGCTCATCACGATGTTCTGACATTCTTATGTATCTTCTTCTCCTGAGGAGCAGAAGATTCTATTAGATGAGGAAGGATTACTAAAGGTAGACTCGACATCCTAAGTCCTATGCCTCTGTAGACTCAACTGAACCTGGAGCTCTGATACCACTAATTGTGGGCTCTGATCTCCAAACCATAACATAAACACGATTAAAACTTAGCGGAAGCGAATCTATAATCAGCGGAAGACAAAAATCACGGGAAATTAAAACTTTTCGTGACAAGAGCTTGAATCCATAAAAGCTTCTTTCATAAAGAGAGATAAACTGTTTACATCTCAGGATAATTACTTCTCGAGTAATTATATACATCAAGATACAAAATCTCAAGATTACTATACAAAAGACTCCAAGACCTGAGAGTACAGAGGACACATAGGACTGACTCTAACTACACCATATGGCAGGACAATCTCCACCTGAGATTACTGCTGCCCCTGATGCTGCTACTGAGACTGATCACCTGTAGGCTGGTTCCTTCGTCTCCGACGTCCACCTAAAAAGTTGAAGCCTACGGGGTGAGACAATTATACATAATTGTCCCAGCGAGAGTTATAACTCTTCGCCAGAAGCTTTATTATAACATCAAAGATTATTTTAAGCAGTAAAGCCTTCAAAGTATTCTATAACAGTTGCAGGTATAACAAGATCTCTACAATTTAGGAGATATGGAGAATATCAACATTATTGCAATGTAACAACAATCAACTAACTTGGAGTCATCTCTAACAAGTTATACTACATGGTTGATTATGTTTTACAAACAACATTATGCCCTATGGAGATGAGGCTTACCACTCATACTCCAACTGATCGCTGAGAAGTCACATCAATATCATACATAGGTCATTAAGAGAGTCGGATTCTCATGACCTTCACCTTCCTCTGTCAGTAAGAGGATCACTTGTAGGACATCTCGTGTCTCTACTACTATAGCTCACCAGGGTAAACTGGTCCTTCGCTATTCTAGAGTCACAGTGGCGTTCTGTACTCTCTTCGTCATCAGGAGGTTTCATGTTTACCTACCACTGATACGGATATCTGTGCTTTCTTCGTCATCAGGAGGTTTCATGTTTACCTACCACTGATACGATATGGAAATATAGTGAAGGATGGATGGATTACACATCTACATCACTTTCCTACACTAGGATGTAAGGTTCTACACATCCATGTACCCCACATACTCCAAAGTATGTGCTCCAGGAGTTCCCTGAGGAAAACCTGTTTCACCATCACTTAATTTATGACAATGATGGATCTATGATCAGGGCTCTACATTATACTTGATTAGTTAGGTACATTCAGTATTCTTTAACAGCATACATTGTTCTTCAAACAATAACAGTAGCATAGCAGCTATAAAAGAAGAATACTAAATGTAACAGGCCTAACTCATATCAATCATCATTTCTCATTATCCTCATCACAAGTCATCTCTAAGGCATGACCTTGATGGTATTCATGGCTCTCATAGCCCATTATCAGCATAGGATGCCACTGGCAAGGCATCAGATTACTTTACTTATTCATAAGGCTAACAACATGCCTTTAATGAATATAACATCAACATCCATACCTGGATATGATTACCTTCTTATCAGAACCTGCATGGTTAATACATCTGATAAAGGTAATACAACAATAAGGAATGTACTTCCTACTCTTGTCATAAGAGTTAAATCTTTAATTCAAATCAAATAGAGTTTAATACTCAAAAGCATGCCATTACCCTTGAATTAGGGTTTACTATTCACATTACATGTCATCACCCTTGAATTAGGGTTTACTATTCACATCAAGGTGAATTAAACTCATAACATCATCATGTATGAGTAACATCTTCATTGATGCTCTTGGATTAGTTAAAGGTTCATCATTTATCATAATTAGGGTTTCTATGACCTCACCCAGGTGGACCATACCCTAATTATGCTCACTTATGTGCATTGGAGATGTTTTACTTGAGTTTCCACTTAAAAAGGGTACTTTCTCTCTCTAGAAGTACTTTCTCTCTCTAGAAGTACTTTCTCTCTCATCATAATGTTAGGTGATGTCAACATCACTCTAAAATAGGTTGGATTGAGTCATCATAGGCTAACATAGCCAAAAGCATCACCATTATGTGATTAGAGTTACTTTCTCTCTCTAGGGTACTTTCTCTCTCTAGAGTACTCTCTCTTTCATCATACTAATGGTTGATGATAACATTAGACTAGATCAAGTTAGATAGAGTCATTATGACTAAAAACATTATTCTCATGTAATTAGAGTTTGAATTGAGCAAGGTATAACTCAATTGACCCTTCAGGGGTATTTTGGTAATTCACCCCATTGATCATCATCATGGTCAAAAACCTTAGTCAAATAACCCCTTACTGTCCTAGATTATCATTAGGGTTTGATTTGGGCAACATTGGATCATTTATATTATGAATTGATTGAAAGAAGTCAACTTGGAATTACATTGATTGATTTCAATCATTAATCATCAATTGTGTTGAGATCAGTTGAAAGTGTTGACCGTTTGCCCACTTTGACTTTCCAAGACCGTGAGCCTCCTTCTAACTTCAAGACCGCGAGCCCCCTTAGGCTTCAAGACCGCGAGCCCCCTTAGGCTTCAAGACCGCGAGCCCCCTTAGGCTTTAAGACCGCGAGCCTCTTCAAGTGGTTCAAGACCGCGAAGCCCTCTCATTGGTTCAAGTTGATGTTGAGACCGCGAAGAGACATTGACCGTTTGCCCATCTTGACCTCAGGACCGCGAGGCCCTTCGCGGTCTTGAGACCGTGAGCCTCCTCTCGGTCTTGAGACCGTGATCCCCCTCACGGTCTTGAGACCGCGAGGCTCACATGGTCTCAGCCGCTTAGTCCATCAACAAAATCAAAGATACAATCGATGATGTTAACCGGTGTTGAAGCCCTCAAAAGGTCAAAGTTATGTTTACCACCTATGGATTGGGTCAACTAAGGTTATGTTTAACCAATTGGTCATTCAATTGACCCTCAATTGTTGACCAGTTAGGATTGAAATCGATTCAATTAGGGTCTATCAATGTTCACCCATCAATACTCAACAATGTGCATCAACACAGGGTTGAACCCTTCAATTGAGCTCCAATTGGGCTCAAACTTGGCCCAAACGGTCTTGAGGTCATGTGGGTGGACCCCACATGGTCTTGAGACCGTTTTCCCAAGATTTCATCAAAATCTAAGGTGATTTGATAGGGGTTGAACCATGATTGAGCCACAAAACAGAATTTTGATTAAATTGATAACTTATTTGCAATTGGGTCCTCAATTGGTCAAATTACTCAACCCTAGACCTTCAAACGGTCTTGGGTGATTGTCCTATCAGTCTTGAGACCGTTTGCCCATCCAATTTTGGATTCTAGTGCAAATTTATCAAGGTCTGACCCATTGAGTTGATGATCGTGTCAATATTTTATTGCAATGTAATTTGGTGTAATTGTACCTTCAATTGGTCAACTATCCTTGACCCCAGACCTCCAAACGGTCTTGGTTGATTGCCCTCGCGGTCTTGAGACCGTTTGGTGACCCCCAAACGGTCTTGAGACCGTTTAGGTCAATCAACCCTAAAAACCCTAATTAGGTCACCATAATTTCAGTACTGATTTTACCTAGGGTTAGCCCTAGTATTCACCCTTCAACTCTTAGCCCGTTTGGAATTAGACCATCAAACTTGGTGAGTTGTTAATTAACATAATTTTGAACAGTAATCTCATACGGTCAACGCCTGGTCAACGACCTTACACGGTCTTGAGACCGTTTGCCCAAAAAGGCAATTTCAGACCGTTTGAAAATCAGGAATAAATTCAAATAAAGTTGTTACTTAAAAAGGTCATATCTCCCGATTCCTTTGGAGTTAGCCTCCCAAATTTTGAGGGTAATTAGCCTATATAATTAGGCACAGATTTCTTATACGGTCCACGCTCGGTAAACGGGGCCAAACGGTCTTGGAGACCGTTTTCCCTGTCGCGGTCTCGAGACCGTTTGCTCACCTCGCGGTCTTGAGACCGAGAGAGCAAACTTTTGAGACCGTTTAAGGAAGTGAAAAGCGGTGGGTTTTTCTTGGAAATCACGCCTTCATCTCCTAGCTCAAGAACAGTATGAATATCCCATGGGTTTGCTTGCAAAATAGCAGGGAAAAGTAGGGAAACACTAAGAGCTATCATCAAAACGCATATAAAGATGCACATAGTAAAGCATGGGTTTAGAGTTATAAAACCCGCCTAAGGCTTGCTCCTTGAGCTCCAAGCTTTCTAGCTCCAAGCTCTAATGGCGTCCTTGAGTTCTTACAGGTTGACCAAGGTGAAAGATCCAAGGAAGGATGAAAAGAGACGGCTAGAAAGGTAGGGTTTCAAGAGTTAGCCATGAAGATGACCTTGAATTCGAGTTCTTACCATGGAATTAGGCAAGAAGAGGGGTTTAGACCTACCTTGCACCCCTTGGTCGTCCTCCTTAGCTCCAAGGCAGTCCTTGGTCGTCTTTGGTGAAATGAAACAGTAAGGGAACGAAGGGTAAGTTCCTTTGCAACTAAGGGAAGGAGAGCTAATATACATGGGGTAGGATTTTCAACATTAGTTCATAAGTTGTTCATAATTCCAACTAGGTCCCTCTTTCTTTACTTGATCGTCCCTTCCTCTTCATTCTAAGGACAAACCTTCTCTTAAGGTCTTAGAAAAGAAGGTAAAGGAGAGCAAGCTAATAATGAGGTACATACTTAAAGAGATATTACACATATACCCTGATTATTCAATCACAAGGTATATCTCATAACTTGATAATTCAATTGAGGTGACTTCCTCATCCTTTCTTCTCTTAATGATGGCAAGAGTCTAAAAAGATACATTAGATGACATATTTCACAATTTGTATCCCTTAATTTGGGTAAATTACATTTTACCCCAAACTAGGGTTTCAAGCACCGGGATTGCTTCCACAGCTGCACCTTGGTGCCCTAGCTTGGGAAATCCCTCAAACTTACCAAAAAGATTCTCATGATGTCTCAACATCAGAGGAACATCTCAACATGTGCAAATTGCAAGCTAACCCTTTTTACTGGGTAAATTGCACATAGGTCCCTGTATATCAAAACAATGCTACAACTTTAAATAAAAAGGAGCAAATACTGAAATATATGTTTCTGAGAAACTTAATTACATGCTCAGAGTTAATCACAAAGATTTATTCACATATTTAGGCAAAACACCTAGGGTTAACTCATAGCCCAGGTCAGGGATGTTACAACTATATCATGACTAATGAGATTCTGTCATCAACCAACACACAATCTAGTCTTCAGTGTTATTGATGTCTATGGTTATTTCCACAATAACAACCGACTAGGGACTAAACAAGAATGTATACTCTTAACATCCGTATGATCTCATCGTTTAGGTCCTGAACCTAAAAGCATACACCATTGAGTAAAACCATTCTTTAGACATCTATCATGTTACACCATCATCTCAAAAACAGTTTAAACATATAGATCGGAAATTGCCTTTATTATTATTCAAATCATTTACAAAGTATCCCATTACAATCATCATATGACTTTCTCTATGGGCATACATACCAACATTCAACACTTCCAAGTACTCTTTTAAGTTGATGATCAACTACGCCTTTGCTCCTCTTAGGGATGGAACACAACCATTAACGAATTGTGGTGATCCATGGCTGGATCCTGGAGCTCAAACCTGTAGGAGATTACAACATCTACTTGTATGTTCTTTATGAACAAGCTCACCCACTACCTCTACGACCAAGACTCTTCAATACTCTAGACAAAATGTCATTCACTGAACTGACACCTCTATGGTTTTAGATAAAAATTTAAGTCGTTATGAGAATAAAATTTTTGGGGCAGAACATATGACACTCCTCTTTTCTCTCGATACTAGCAAGATTCCAGTGACTTCAAAACAAGGTTATACACACCTACAAAGATGGCTCTTGCATTTATGCTTCATGTTAGCAATCACAACTAACTCATCTGATGAGACGAGGAGCCTCATCCTATGCTATCTACCCCAGTCAACCACACGACCCTAGATAAATTAGGAGTTTCAGATTCTTACTTATCAAAATAACAAACAACAACACAATACAATACGTTAGTAGAGAGATATAATGAGAAACAACAAAATACCAACAATACACAAGTCTCTACTAACATGGCCGGATCACATTCTCCTTGGGGAGTCAATACTTCTAAGTACTCTTTTAAGCTGATGATCAACTACGACTTTTCTCCTCTTAGGGATGGAACACAACCATTAACAAACTATGGTGATCCATGGTTGGATCCTGGAGCTCCAACCTATAGGAGATTACAACATCTACTTGTATATGCTTGATGAACAACCTCACCCACTACCTCTACGATCAAAACTCCTAGATACTCCAAACAAAACGTCATTCATTGAACTGATGCATCTTAGTACTCACACTCACTCTCCTAAATCAACTCCGTGTGAGAATGAACACGCCACATTGAAAAACAACTACTGCCCACAAAACAGACAACATCGAGCCCCACAAGTTCCTGGTTAAGAGGTAGCCAAGGACTCTAATTATCAAAATGAAGAACTCCATCCACCTCACAATGCACGAACTGAAGTATTAATCGTATACTGCATCATATCTTACTATAGGGAACAACATCAGATCATCTACTTCAGAAGATTTGAACAACACATGCTATATTGACTCTACGCTGAAGAGCAACACTAAAAATATGAATAATATTTTGCTGATTCTATTTATTATTGAAATGGATTATAATTAAGAAAAAGAGAAATCATGAACAATTTGATCGATGTCCTCATTGAACTACAAGAAAAAGTAATGTATTAATAGCCAAAATAGTGACGAGCTATCACTTCTATCGCAAATGGAACTCTAAAAAGAAACTCACAAATTGAACTCTAAAAACGTCAAACTCAATCTACTTGCTTTATTTTCATGTCAAATTACAACCACTTTTTAATTGTTGCCATAAATGAAGTCCAATTCCGCTGTTAACCCACATAACATTTTGTTATTGGCCCCAAAATTGGAATTGGCGGGTGCCCAACAGTGGGAAAGAAAATATTCTCGCTGCGTTTTTCTCCACTATAACCGATCCCCTTTCCCCCTTTCTTAGCCCTAGTCGTCACCGCCCATCACAATTTTTTCCCTCGACAGTCCTTCCATTCTGGTAGCTCAGTGGACTATTGGTGACAACAACGACGATGAGATTTGGTGGATTCTATTAGGTCAGTAGTCTGGAGATCAGGCGATGCTTCCTCTCCTTCCCCTTGCACAAACCCTACCTTATCAGGGAGAAGGATGTGATTGTACCCTTTATAACAAATGGATTGGAGGTGACAAAAAATAACAAGAATCAGTGGAGTATCATGCGTCCTTTGCAGATCATGGTATACTTCTTGCTTTCATTTTCCCACAACTTTCTTCTCTTCATGTTATTTCTGTTCTTGTTTGTCAACATTTAGAATTAGGAGTCATTTTCAGGCGGTAACACATGCGACATCTATAGGATAATATAATACCCACGGCTTCCTCAATGTTTTCGTACTGTGTCCCTGTAAAAGCAACTTTTTATGGTTGTGTTTAACAATGATATCGATTTTGGTGGCAGCTGCAGAGCTTTGTCGCATCGCTAAGCAAGTTGGGGGCCACGATCCTTGGTGACACAGTTGCTAGACTGTTCCTTATGTCTTATTAATTCCTTTTCCTAATGAAATAAAGACTCGTACATGATAAATGGTGCTCCCACAATTATAAATAGTCAAATATGATCACCACTTCCATTGTACGTCTTATCTTTTAGTCATCATTCCTCTCCTCTTCAAAGCTGTAGTTCCAATTAATCTAATGTTGCTTCCTAAACTCACCTATTTTCTTTAGCTTGAGATGCAATGCTTCGACTGCTATTTAGCCTCTGAGCACCCACTGTTTGTATTGCTCATCGATTATAAACACAGTAAGATCATGGTTTTGTTTGCTCAACTATTCTGCCATTACAGTGAGCTGGAGTGTTTTGTTAGATATGTGGACTGGGGCGCACTGCTTCATTCACCAAAATGATGGAAAAAATAGGAATGATAGTAATACTATCTATTCCCAAGCTCAAACAAACATGGAAAATTCATTTCCTTACCTTTCGTCCTCATCTATTTTGTAGTCTGATCCCCTGGGAGATCTCATTTCTTTCTAATCCTACAACCTTTAATGGCATAAACTGATTACTTCTCGACTTGTGTAGGAAATTGCATAGAAATATTTGTGTTATGCCTGCATCATCTTCCCTCTTTTTGCTTGTTTTGGTTGATCATGCGGGCACACTAGCCAAAAAAGTTTTTAGTTAGCTGCCAAACACTCACTCGTAATACTCTGTTTTCTTTTTAATCACCCAGACTACCATGGTTAGAAGGTGGCTGGGCTTGTCTGTGGTGCGCTGCAAACCAAGGTTCTGGATTTACTTCTTTGAGATTGATGATGAGATCTTATGTGTTTATTGTTATGAGAGCGGTTGAAGGCTACTACATTTGTGTGTGTTAATCCTTCTATATTGGCCAAATGCATATCCAACTAAGGAAACTTTATAATAGAACTACAGAAAAGCAAATTCAACTATTTTTGTTTGAAATTCGTAAAGCAAAAATCTAGACAACGACTTTTGCATTAATTTGCCACCATTATGCATATGTTATGGATAAAGCAACTAAGTCAAAACTTATTTTAATCAAATTGTATGATAGTCATGCAAACACCTAAAAGCTTAATTTTATTGACTTAATAGTCAAGCCTTCTAACCCCCCCCCGCTATCATTGTTACCTTACGTGTCTCACAGGGTAACCTTCTATAGGATGAATGCAAAGTTTTTTATCATGATAAAGAAGGATAAGGACCTTTGCATCTTGTGGTTGACGCCATAAACATTCGTCGCTTGCACTATGCATTTTCTCCTTTATTTCCCCCTACATTCTTCCCCTTCTTTTGCCCTCTACTTTTGATAACTCCACCTTCTATCATTAATAATCAAAGTTTGCAAGGATCGTGACGTGTGCCTATAACAACCCACTTGTACCATTCAGAGCGGAAGCACATATATTTATTCACATCAAGGGGGATGTCACAAATATGATATTTACTGCACAAAATAGAGTTTAAATAAACCATCAGAGGATCACAATTTCTCATTCTCAAGTCTTAACAAATTTTACATGTACATAATCTTAAAAAGGAAAAAGGGTCTATGAACTAGGTATGGTTGGCACCCCACCGATGCTTTTTTCCTTAAAGGTCCTTGAGCTAGGGTTTCCTCCTCAGATGGCCTTCCCTCCTTATCTAGCTTCCAACCAGTGGGCATCACGACCCCAACCATGCAATAAAATCGGAGGTAAGTGGAATTGAACATTTTATAAATTAAATAAATCTTGAAAACTGAAAATAGACGTTTAGCATTGAACGCTGAAAAGACATGCAATTTTTTTTAGGTCAATTTATTTTATCTTAACCAATATAAGTGTCCTCAGGTTGCACATATGTGCCTCTTCTATTATGCACCGAAGTGCCTCTTCTCTTATGCACTGAAGTGCCTCTTCTCTTATACACCGAAGTGCCTCTTCTCTTATTAGGAACTTATATAAGCCTACTTTTAACATTTTCTTTCTCTTAAATATCTTAACAGTACTTTGGACTTTATTTGTAACTTTATCATTAATGTTCATGAATGTGATAAAAGATACAACATAAAAATCAATTCATCATAATTTTACTGACTCTAGCAATTGGAAAAGTAAATAGATAAACATGACATTCATTGAAATTCTCATACACTCACATATAAAAAGCAAACAATTTAACTATATTTAATTTGCATGAACTACTTACCTTTTTGCTAAGAGAGTATCTTCTCTCTCTTTCTAGGTTAAATAAACCCTGAGCACTTAGTGAGTCTGTTCAAAACATATTTTACATTAATATATATATATATGTATATATATATATATATATTCACAACATTAAACCCTAGATTTCTTTCTACAAAAATGAAGAGATAGTGATTTAGAAACAGACATTGAAAACTATATATTCAGATTCCTCTCAAAAAATCATTTCTAAAATATATTTTTTCTTATTTTACTAAGAATCCAACAATTTACTACGAATTTATGAAAACCAGTCAATCAGAAAATGGAGAAATATCACATAGGCAGCCTTTTTATCCACTAGGATTCTGGGCCAGTTGAGGTGGGCCAATGAGAGACGACCATCTAGGCACACATCTCGCCCAGGTGGATAACTGGTCAAGAAAAAGGAACGACATGAAAACCCAAAAATACCCACGTGATATTAATCTTTGAATTAAAACTACAAGGGTACCTAGGTCATTTTGTGACCGAATTTGTTCCCCCTTCCATGGCACTGAGCGAAGGCACCTGGAGACCAAAACTCCGATTAAAGCTCGTAGAGGGCAATCGTTTGCGAGAAACCAAGTGGCTGGGTAGTTTCTCTGATCCAAACCGAGACCAATGAACCAAGATTCGGGGTCAGGTGAGCACAGGAGCTTGGAGACCATCTTTGGCCATGGTCGCATCATGCTTGGAGGACAGACACCAGGAAGCTACCCCAAAATGAGTACCGAACAGATTCGAAAACATCAACGCGTTGAGCTGAAAGTGAGAGCAACGTAACACGGAGCAAAGAACAATGACTACACCGACAAGTATTGGTAGAAGGAGAAAATTGAGAGGGGCTCGAAATCCGCAGGCGAGGTCCTGATTTGGGAAACAAGGAACCCAAAGTGAGACAATGCTTCCCAGAGCCACAAACTTTGGGCAATGAAAACCCTAGGTCGTAGAGGCCCGGAAGGCCAATGGTGACAAGCACCGGCGAGGGAGGGGGTCGGCCCTATAGGGTACAATGATCATGGGCACAAAGAGCCAAAACAAAGATACAACAAGGAAGGACAGAGGTCGAGGGTGCTCACCGCGCATGCGATTGGACTGAAATGGTAGGAGTGACGCGTACTGACCCACCATCGCTGAAGAAGGAGAAGGGCTAGGTCTAGGTGATCGAGGCTAAAGGGAAAGTAATTGGGGGTGGAGGATGAACACCTCAGAGTAGGCGATGCTTTTGGGGGCTTGAACAGACAGTGGGGAAGGCGGAGGTGGTGGCTGCATTTTTCGGCAGAGAGAGGAGCACAAGACCTAATGGGCATTTTATATGTAGTGCACGAGAGCACAAGAGCAAGGGCTTGTTGGGTGTGGGAGAGAGAAAGGAGACTATTGGTGAAGAAATTTCTCAAATTGATTGAGAGATGAGGGCAAAACGATCTGGGGATGAAAACGCTCTAGCTGTGTCCTGACTTGCCAAAAACTCGGGCGGTAGGGGATGACCCCTCTACTGTCAGATCAAGATTGTGAGGCCAGAAAACACGTGCACATAAGAAAAATAAAAGGTGACGTGTGACAAAGATTAAAAGCCAGGACTATAGGGAAATCTGAGACATTAAATGTAATTCCGAATCGAACTATATATGAAACTTCCCTATTTTAATTGGAGGGTCAAACAAACTCTAAATGAGTCCAAATTTGGTCCATTGTCTTATTAGATGGTCAAGAGTATTCCTAACCAATTATATTTAGTCTTTTCACACGTTTCGTCTATAATTTCTAATTTTGTTACTAATCTTGATTTAAATGCACAGTAAATTAAATAATTAAGAGGAAACTTTCCTTTGTGGCTTTTTACTCCAAAATTTGAGACAAACCATAATAGTGTATTTAAAAGTCATATCACACTTCTTTCTTGCCTCAATGAGTAATTTATTTGAAGGAGAGAGAAATTAAAGACCTTATTACTTCCCTCCTATTTATATGAAAAAGGGAAAGGGGAAAGTGACTTAATGTTGCCAAGTGAGTATCTTTTCTTATATTTTCGACATTAATGAAATAGAGACATCTTATTGTTCCTTTTTAGCAAATCTAAAGAGGAGAGAGAGAGGTGAAAATTAATGACTTTAATTTTAAAAGCTATAATAGGGAAAGGAACACTCATTGCCCAAATCTTTTGGATTTTGAATTCCTTGCCTCTTAATCTTTCTCTTTCATTTCTTTTAAACTTCTTTAATAAAAAGAAAAAGGAAAACCATATTACTAATATTAGTCAAACATTTGCAATACATAAAAAAGGAAAAGTTATTTTGGGTCCTTTTTCTATTTCTCTTTCCATTGTGATCCTAGAAGTAACATTATTTTGAATTCTTTGCATTAAGACCCCTAACAAATTTTCATTTAGGGAAAACTACAAAAAAGTTTTAAAATAATCCTAAAAATTGGGATGTTACATTTCTACCCACCTTAATTAAATTTCGTCCTCAAAATTTTATTAAAACTACCCACCTTAGAAATTTCCATATCAAGTGCAAAACTTTTAACATGCTAATATTATCATGGGAATCAATAGTTTCAAGCATTTCCACACACCATAGAAAAGAAAAAGCATTACACTACTAGACTTCTACTCAGTCTTTTCATCATCACTATATACCATGGCGAAGATTCTAGCCTGCCTCTTCTCCTTAGGTTCTTGATTGACATTAGTCTCCTTTTGAACCTTGGGGAAATTAGGTCTAATGTGGCCTATCTCGCCACATGCATAACAAACTCCTGTTCCAAACCTGCATTCTCCCAAATGGTACTTGGATCACTTTGCACATTGGGTCTTTGCATTTTGGTTTGCAACATTTTCAACTGGAGCCTTCCACTTCTTGTCATTGTGATGGTTGGAGTTGTGGTGTCTCTCCTTCCTCCATGCTCTCCCTGGATGATCTTCTAGCTCTAGGGTAGCATCTAGGGCACTTTGAAGGGTACGGTGCCCACGTCCTGATAGCACAAAACTGAGGTATGGCTTGAGACCAATAATGAACTTCTTTGTCTTACGTCTTTCATCATAGTCATAGCCGCACTTCTCGAAGATCCTGAACTTCATAGTATACTGGGTGACCGTCATGTCACCATGCTGACATAGGTTGCGAAATTCTTCTTCCTTCTTCTCGATTATGGCCTCAGATATGTAGTGGTCTTTGAAGGCCTTAGAGAATTCCTCCCATGTGAGTGGAGGAGCATCAACTTCACCAGAACCTAGCAGGTTCCCCCACCAAGTCCTAGCAGCACCCTTCAACATGTGTGTCCTAAAGCGAACCTTGGATTGGTTGGGACAATCTAGGTCACGAAAGTAGTATTCCATGTGCTGCAGCCAACTCTCAACTTTTCCTACCACATCCACCTCTTCCTCTCCAGCGAAGGAGTCATGCTTGATCTTCAAAAATTTGACTAGGGAAAGCCCATGGTTGACCCCAGGGTTACCCATTTGATCTTCTCCTCTTCCCATGCCAGTAGCTAGAGCTCTAACAAGGACATCAAAGGGCACTATGTGGGTCTCTTGACGTGGAGATTCTCGACGTTCTCCTACTCTAACCGATTCATCTTCATCCCCACCCATGTCTATCTTTTGGTTGTCACCCTTCCTCTTAGGAGCCATCACTGTGAAAAAGACATAAAGTACTTGAGATTATGAGAAAAGCCTGATGGCCAACTATATTTCTCTCTGATACCATTATTGTAACATCCCACTTGTACCATTCAGAGCGGAATCACATATATTTATTCACATCAAGGAGGATGTCACAACGATGATGTTCATTACACAAAATAGGAGTTTAAATAAACCATCACAGGATAATAATAACAATTTCTCATTCTCAATTCTTAACAAAATTTACATGTACATAATCTTAAAAAGAAAAAAAGGTCTATAAACTAGGTATGGTTGGCACCCCACCAATGTTTATCTCCGTGAAGGTCCTTGAGCTAGGATTTCCTCCTTAGATGGCCTTCCCTCCTTAGCTAGATTCCAACATGTGGGCACCACACCCCAACCATGCAATAAAAATAGAGGTAAGTGGAATTGAACATGTTATAAATTAAATAAAACTTGAAAACTGTAAATAGATGTTTAGCATTGAACGTTGAAAAGACATGCAATTTATTTTAGGTCAATTTTTTATCTTAACCTATATAAGTGTCCTCGGGTTGCACATATGTGCCTCTCCTCTTATGCACCGAAGTGCCTCTTCTCTTATAAGGAACTTATATAAGCTTACTTTTAACATTTTCTTTCTCTTATGTCTCTTAATATTGCTTTGGACTTTATTTGTAACTTTATCTTTAATTTTCATGAAGGTGATATACGATACAACATAAAAATCAATTCATCATAATTTTAATGACTTCAACAATTGGAAAAGTAAATAGGATAAACATGACATTCATTGAAATTCTCATACACAGATATATATAAAGCAAACGATTTAACTATGTTCAATTTGCATGGACCACTTACTTTTTCACTAAGAGAGTATCTTCTCTCTCTTTCTAGGTAGAATAAACCCTAAGCACTTCCTAGGTCAGAAAAACCCCAATAGTCCTGTTCAAAACATATTTTACATTAATATATATACATACATATACATATATATTATTTACAACATCAAACCCTAGATTCCTTTCTAAAAAAATCAAGAGATAGTGATTTAGAAACAAACTCTAAAAACTATATATTCGAATTCCTTTCAAAAAATCATTTCCAAAACATATTTTTCTTGTTTTTCTGAGCATCCAACCATTTACTACAAATTTATGAAAACCAGTCAATCAAAAAATGGAGAAATACCACGTAGGTGACCTTTTTATCCACTGGGATGGTGGGCCCAACTGAGGTGGGCTAATGAGATCCGGCCATCTAGGTGCAAGTCTTGTTGAGGTGGATAAGTGGTCAAGAAATAGGAACGATGTGAAAACCCGAAAATACCCACGCGATATTAATCTTCGAATTAAAACTACAGGGGTACTAAGGTTATTTTGTGCCCTGGTTTGTTCCCCCATCCATGGCACTGAGCGAAGGCACCTTGAGACCAAAACTCTGATCAAAGCTCACAGAGGGCAATCATTTGCAAGAAACCAAGTGGCTGGGTAGTTTCCCTGATCCAAACCGAGACTAGTAAACCAAGATTCAGGGTTAGGCGAGCATAGGAAATCGAAGACCATCTTTGGCCATGGCTGCAACATGTCTGGAGAACCAGACTCGAGGAAACTACCCCAAATTGAGCGCCGAACAGAGTCGACAACATTAGCGTGTTGAGCCAAAAGTGAGAGCAACGTAACGTGGAGCAAAGACCAACTACTACACCGGTGGGTACTTGAGGAAGGAGAATGTGGCGACACATCTCGCTATCACACAGACAACGAGGTGCCACGCAAAAATGGACGGAAAACACCATAAACCACATATTGCCAAAAACATGGGGTAATTAAAACCGATTTCGGGAAGAAGATAAACCAAGAAACTATTACATCTAGATCCTCATCCTGCAAGAAAATAGGTTATAAAAACATTTACAAGTCTTGATATGTGTTCACAGCTTATAAGATCAACTGTCTTGTCATCCCATGAGTTCATCACCTGTTAATACATACATAACGGGCCACATCTGGCCAGCAGCTGGATATACAAAGCTTCACCAGCTATACATCATAAAACAACGTCAAAACGTCTCCAAGGACCTGAGAGTACAGGGATGACTCTAGGACTCTACTACAAAACAAACAAAACAACAACATATCCATCTCTTGCCTTCTACTGCTCCTCTTCTTGCTGCTCAGCCACAACCTCACGACCACCTCGTCTACCGTGAACACCTAAAAAGGTTGTAACCCAACGGGGTGAGACACATAGTCCCAGTGAGAAACATAACTCCCCGCCGAAACTATAAAACCTCACAAAGTTAAAGCAATAACAGCAGATGATTGATAATGCGTAGAATAAGAGCAGCATTTTGAGCAAGATGTACGGAAGACATATAACCAAGTATTTCTTTATGGAACATGATTGACAAGATAAGATTTATAATATCTTACCACATAACATAAGGAACGTGCAAGGTACAACAAGATCAACTACACAAGCAGGGCCTCAACCAATGTTCCGTGTTTTGCCTTAAGTAATAAATACTATTCGGCTGGATTACATATTATTATGCCCTGAGGAAGTGAGCCGCACCACTTAGATCCAACCGACGGCTGCGAAACCTGGAGCCGGTGCCATACAAGGTCAATGGAAGAGCCAGATTCCACGACCTCACCACCTCGTGGTCAGTGCACGAGAACCAAAGCAGGACCGCTGTCTCATGCTGAAGTGGCCTCAGCCACATGGTCAACTCCCGTAGGCTACCCTTTCTCTAGCCTGCCTTGGTATAGGTCTAGATGCTAGTATATCTGAGCCACGGTCCAGTTCACTGTGCTCCTTGAGCCATGAACGCATTCATGCTCTATCACACTGAGCCATGGGCCTGTTCACCATGCTCTTATACACATCTTGAGTCTACAACCGAAGTTGCACTCAAATCCTCTCTATTTTAGGCTAGGAGAAACCTCGCATATTCAACAATATGCGCTCTGGGTTAACCCACAGGAGAACCTGTTTCACCATCACCAACTACTGACGATGATGGGTCTCTGGCCAGGGCAAACTACATGAAATATTTCACTGTAATTAATTAGTATATTTTAAGTGAATTGTTGAGGCAACCAAGTTGTATAACATGAAATCATCGAGTTATATTATTACTGTCATCATCACATTGTCCTGGGATCTCAATCCCTTATTGCAGAAAGCCACTTTCTCTTAAGGCATCATCACCATCTCACATCATCACTTGGGATAAAATCCCTATCTCATCAACAAGAGGATAGTATCTCACTAGGCACACGACCTTCATCAGGTTCACAGACCTATCTTAATATATTGGTGATACATTTTATCTCATCAAAAAGAGTTATCATCATGATACAATATTATTCAAACACATAAGCCTCATAGCTTTTTTCCTGGATATGAATTTATCTTATAGCCTGCATGGTTAGTACACACAACAAAAGAGATAACTTTTAAAATTACCAGATATATCTAACTCCACTGTTTATCATGCCATGTTTACATAGGTGCATCCTACTATATCAATTACCTCACTACTATCAAATCATGGGCATCTATTCAAAACATGTGAAAGTATCTGGCATCAACTTTAAGTATCAAACATGTCAAAGGTTCACAAACCATAATCCATAATTCATTATCAACAAGGATGTGATTACATGATAAAGATCTATCAGATGGGTTTCCGGGTGGAACGTGACCCTCACTAGAAGTGCCCACTACCCTCACAAGAAGTGTGACGGGTAGGGCACTCCCCCCACTAGAGGTGGTATCAGGAAGGGTAACTTCCATCATATCTCCCAAGCGCTCTAGCCACATATCGGCCAACCCTAAAGCAAAGATGTCGGGCTACCACTTCAAGGTGTGTCGTGCAACTGGGAAGAACACAAAGCGCATTGTGCATCTAAGTCTATGGGGCATGTCGTGCATCAAAGGTGATAACATTCTACTGAACCGGACAAGGCCTTATCGGCCTACCATGTTTAGGGTTAGGGTTATATCGGGCAACAGTTACCATATCGGCTAGAGCCATGGCGCCCACTAATGTACACATCTTCCTTCGATACAAGAGCACCAAGGGAGAGCCCATCGTCCAACAAAGCTAGCCTCATCCTATCGGCCAACACACAAGGCAAAGACCAAGGTGTATCGCCCATACCCAACATCATCATATCGACCCAGAACTCTAGTCCACGAGAGGGTATCGGGCAGCACTATTACATGGGTATCGCGCAAGGCTCAAACTCATCCCGACATGATCATCATCAACCTCAAGATCACCATCTTAGAAACCCTAAAGATCAAGAGAATTGGCTCACCTCTCAACAACCAAGAGAGAGGGGTGTTGCACAACCTCCATCACTAATTGGGCAACATGACAGATTATTTCCATATCGGCCAAGATGCCAACCACAACTAGGCCATCACTCCACCAAAGCTCACCTCTCAAATCCATGGTGAGAGAAGAGTATTACCCAAGCAACTAGAGTATGGACTCACCGAGCACAAGTAAACCCTAATCACCACTAAAGGTGATTAGCAAGTAACTAAACACCAGGGTTAGGCAAAGAAAATAGGATAAGCCCAAAATGGAGGTCAGGGTCCTTACAAGCTATAAACCTCTACAAAGGGATTTCGTCCCCGAAATCCAAAGAGAAAAGCGAGGGATACTTCCTCCTCATCTCTTCCTCAAGCCCCCACGTGGCTTCCTCAATGCCACGATGATGCCAAAGAACCTTCACAAGAACCATGTCCTTCCTCTTCAGCTTCTTAACTCTTCTGTCCAGGATCATCACATGACCTTCCTCGTAGGTCACATCTTCATCAAGCTCAACCTCAACTGGCTGTATCACTATCCCTGTATCTGGATGACTTTTCTTCAACATACTTACATGGAACACTGGATGCAATCTGTGTAACTCTGGCGACAACTCTAACTTGTAAGCTACCTTGCCAACACGTGCTATTACTGGATATGGCCCCATATACCTGGGTGCCAGTTTTCCTTTCCTGCCAAACCTCAACACGCCTTTCCATGGTGAGACCTTGAGATACACCTTCTCTCCCACCTGAAACTCTAAAGGTCGTCGGAGATTATCTGCATAAGACTTCTGTCTGTCCTGTGTTGCTTTCGACTGTTGTTGTATCACTCTGATCTTCTTTGTTGTCTGTTGTACTAACTCTGGACCCAAAAGTTGATACTCACCAGACTCATACCAACATAGGGGAGATATGCACTTCCTTCCATATAGAGCCTCATAAGGAGCCATGCCAATGCTCTGCTGGTAACTATTGTTATACGCGAACTCTATCAAACTGAGATGCACATCCCAGCTTCCTAGGAACTGCAACACACAAGCTCGGAGCAGATCCTCGAAAGTCTGAATAGTCTTTTCATACTGTCCATCTGTCTGCGGGTGAAAAGCGGTGCTGAACCTCAACTGCGTTCCCAATGCTTTGTGCAACTGTTCCCAGAAACGACTCATGAACTGAGGACCTCTATCGGAAACTATTGTTGCTGGTACGCCGTGCAAACGTACTATCTCATCTATGTAACATCCCTGACCTGGGTTATAACCTAACCCTAGAAGTTTTGCCTAAATATGTAATTAAACACTTGTAATTATCTTTTAGCAGGTAATAAAAGCCCCTAAGGAACATATGTTTCCATTCCTGTCCCCTAGGAACAATGTTGTAGTATTGTTTTGCAATACAGGGATCTATGTGCAAATTACCCAGTTAAGGGATTAACTTGCAAATTGCACATGTTGAAATGTTCCTATGATGTTGAGACATCATGAGGATATTTATGATAAAATTTGAGGGATTTCCCAAGATTGAGCACCAAGGTGCAGCTGTGGAAGCAACCCCTGTACTTGAAAACCCTAAATTGGTGTAAAGTGCAATTTACCCAATTTGAGGGGTGCAACTTGTAAAATACATCATCTAAAATATCTTTTATGACTCTTGGAATCATTTAGAAGAGAAATGATGAAAAGGTCACTTCATTTGAATAATCATATAATAAAGAACATCTTTGTGATTAAATAATCAAGGTGTATGTATAATAGCCCTTTTATGTGTATACTTTAGTGATGGGTTGATCCTCTTTGCCTTCAAATTCTTGACCTTAGAAGGAGTTTGTCCTTAGAAATAAGATGTGGGGACGTGCAAGGAAGAAAGGAAGGACTTAGATGAGAAATGAGGAAAGCATATGTTCTTATGTTGAAATTTCACCTAAGTATATATACTACTTCTCTCACTTAGCAAGGGAACGATCCTCTTCTTTTCATTTATTTCCCCTTGCTCAAAACCGACCAAGGATAAGCTCTGGAAAAGAGAAGGACGACCAAGGGTCCTAGGTAAGTTTGGATCATCCCTTTTGCTTGAATTCATGGAGGAAACTCGTTTTCAAGGTTGAATTCATGGCTAGCTCACCTAGCTCTATCTTTCTAGCCATTCCTTTCCAACTTTTCCTTGGAGAATTCACCTTGGCCGACCTGTGGAGCTCAAAGACGCCATTAAAGCTTGGATCTTGGAAGCTTGGAGCTCAAGGAACAACCTTTAGGCGGGTTTTATAATTCTAAACCTATGCTTTGTTATATACATCTTTTCTATGCTTTTAGTTGCTAGTTCTTCTTATTCCCTATCTTCCCTTCCTTCCTTGCAAGAAAATCCATGAGGAACTATTGCTGTTCTTGAGCTAGAAGATGAGGGCGTTATTTCCTATGCTTATCCACAGTTTTCCACTTTACCATACGACCTCAACCAATTGCCCATACGGTTTACAAAACCGTTTGGTGGGCAAACAATTTCAAGGTCATATGAAGGCATATGGTCTCAAGACCGTATGGCCGCGTTGACCAAGCGTGGACCGTATGGGAATCCTGTTCAAAATTATGTAGGTTAATCACCCACAAAATTTGAGAGGTTAACTCCAAAGGGATCGTGAGATATAAGCAAATCAATTAGCAAATCCAATTGAATTTAGTTCTGATCTTCAATCTGCTTAATTTTCCCTTTTTGGGCAAACGGTCTCAAGACCGTATAAGATGGTTGACTAAGCGTTGACCGTATGAGATTACTGTTCATAATGATGTTAATTAATGACTCACCAAATTTGATGGACTAATTCCAAACGAGTTAAGAGTTGAAGGTTGATTACTAGGGAAAACCCTAATTGAAATCAATGCTGAAATCACAATGAGCTAATTTGAGATTTTGGGTTGATTAGCCCAAACGGTCTCAAGACCATTTGGGGAATCATCCAAACGGTCTCAAGACCATTTGGGGATCACCCAAGACCATTTAGAGGTCTGGGGTCAAGTATAGTTGACCGATTGAAGGTCCAAAGGTACCAAATCATATTGTAATTAAGTATTGATGTGATGATTAACTCAATAGATCAAACCTTGATGAATTGTTTTCACTAGAGTCCAAAGGATGGATGGGCAAACGTTCTCAAGACCATTTGGAACTCATCCAAATGGTCTCAAGACCATTTGGAACTCATCCAAATGGTCTCAAGACCGTTTGGTGACAACCCAAGACCGTTTGGAGGTCTAGGGTTAAGGTAATTAATCAATTGAGGGCCCAATTACAATGGGTTATTGAAATAATCAAATTGCTGATTTGTGACTTAATTAAGGTTCAACCCCTATCAAATCAATCTAGATTTTGATGAATTCTTGGGCAAATGGTCTCAAGACTGTTTGGAGGATATCCAAATGATCCCAAGACCGTTTGGGCCAAGTTTGAGCCCAATTGGAGGTCAATTGATGGGTTCAACTTCGATTTGATTCACATTGTTGAGTGTTGATGGTTGAACGTTTATAGACCTTAATTGAATCAACTCCAACCCTAATTGGATATCAATTAAGGGTCAATTGAGTGACCAATTGGTTAAGGCTAACCCTAATTGTCTCAATTGATAAGTGGTTAGCAAGCTTGAGATCAATTGAAGGCTTCAACATAGGAAACCCTAATCGAGTTTACCCTTTTGAACCACTTTGGAGGTCCATACGATCTCAAACCGTATGAGGGCATTCGATCTCAAACCGTATGAGGGCATTCGACCTCAAACCGTATGAGGGCATTCGACCTCAAACCGTATGAGGGCATTCGATCTCAAACCGTATGAGGGCATTCGACCTCAAACCGTATGAGGGCATTCGATCTCAAACCGTATGAGGGCATTCGATCTCAAACCGTATGAGGGCATTCAACCTCAAACCGTATGAGGGCATTCGATCTCAAACCGTGTGAGGGCATTCGATCTCAAACCGTATAAGGGCATTCGATCTCAAACCGTATGAGGGCATTCGACCTCAAGATCGAATGAGGGTATACGACCTCAAGATCGAATGAGGGCATTCGACTTCAAGATCGAATGAGGGTACACAACCTCAAGATCGAATGAGGGCATACGACCTCAAGATCGTATGAAGGTTGAAGGTGTGAAACCTATTGGAGACTTTTGAAGTTAAGTCTGCCTAATGCCTTGAAGGCTTAAATGGTTTAATAGTTGTTCAACCTAAACCCTAATGATACCAAAAGACATTAAGGGTCAAGTGGTTAGTAAATTAAACCATGATGATGATCAATGTGTAATTTACCATAATACCCTTGAAAGGTTCAATTGAGTGAAACCTTGTTCTAATCAAACCCTAATCACTCAATAGTGGTGATTTGGTTTATGTTAATCACAGTGGTCTTAACCCAACCTGATTTAGAGTGGTGTTATCACCATCTGCTGGTATGAGGAGAAAGAAAGTATCATAGGAGAGAGAAAGTACCCTTTTATGGTGGAAAGTCAAGTAATTACCTTCAATACACATGAATGTGCATGATTAGGGTATGATCCACCTATGTGAGATCATGGAAACCCTAATTATGATATATGATGAATCTTAAAGCTAATCTGAGATCATCAATGATGATGTTCCTCATACATGACAATGTTATGAGTTCAACTCACCATAATGTGAATAGTAAACCCTAATTCAAGGGTGATGACATGTAATGTGAATAGTAAACCCTAATTCAAGGGTGATGACTTGCAATATGGGTAGTAAACCCTGATTGATGAGAATCAGAGAACCTATCTCTTATGATAAGAGTGGAAAGTGTATTTCTTGTTTTGAATTACCTTTATCAGTTGAATTAACCATGCAGGTTCTGATATGAAAATGATCATATCCAGGTATGGATGATGATACTTGTTCATTAAAAGCATGTTGTCCGCTTTATGAATAGTGATATATCCTGGTGCCTTGATAGTGGCATCTTATGAGATTGATGGGCTGTGAGAGCCATGAGTATCATCAAGGTCATGCTTAACAGATGACTTGTGATGAGAGAATTGAGAAAATGGTAATTGATGTAAGTTAGACTTGTTACATTTAGTATCCTTCCTTCTTAACTGCTATGCTAATGTTTAAATGTTCAAGAACATGTATGTTATCTGATAAGTGATAACTTATGAGTTTGATAGGTTGAATGAGTCATGAGTAATATGTGCTGATGATTATCAAAGGTCATATTATTTAGATGACCAGATAAAATAAGATGTTCTTGGAAATAAATGTTATAATTAGTCCAGGGGTTTGGACTCTCACTTTCCGGATTCTTAGTGATAAGATGTTTAGGGATTGATATCCCTATGTTAAATTATGAAATGTGATCCTAATATAGAGTGTCACTACGAGAAATTCTATTACAAGACAATCCTATGAAAGGCTTAACTGCAGACTTAGGGGTGACGAATGTAAATAACCCTTGTGTCACTTGAGTATGGTTAAGTATGATTTCATGTGTATAATCATACAGTTATGTTGTGGTTTTGGAATCCTAACACCTTGTAGAAAAGGGTATGGCTACAGGCCATGATATCCCTTATTATAATGCCAGGTGATGGATATATGATCTAAGCCTGAAGAGAGCCAGTGTGGTGATGATGGATTTATAATAAATAAATGTTATACATGTCTTCTATTTTTTTCAAAAAGAAAAGAGATATGTGGGTTGATTTAGAGATGCTTTGCTTCTAGTAGGAGGTATAGATTACAATCTGTGAAACATTGTTCTAACTACTCTTAAAATATATATGACTTCTTTGTGTACTATTATTTCTCTTATTCTGTAATAATCATGTTTCTGGCGAAGAGTTATAACTCCCTCTGGGACAATTTTTAAAATTGTCTCACCCCGTAGATTTCAATTGTTTTTAGGTGGTCGTCAAGGACGAAGGGACCAATCTCCAGGTGACCAGTATCAACAGCAGTAGTACCCGGAGCAGCAGTAAATCCCAGGTGGAGATTCAGACTGCTGAGTTATATAGATAGATAGTCAGTCCTATGCGTCCTCTGTACTCTCAGGTCTTGGAGTCTTTTGGTCTGAGATTTTGGTTATGAGTTCTTGAGATTTTGTATCATGTTGTATATAATTACTCAAGAAGTAATTATCTGAGATGTAAATAGTTTATCTCCTTTAATGAAGGAAGTTTTATGGTTTCAATGTTTTATCTCAAAAAGTTTTAATTTTCGCTGATTTTTGGTATTCCGCTGCTAATCGAATCGCTTCCGCTAAGTTTAAATCGTGTTTATATCGTGGTTTGGAGATCAGAGCCCACAATTAAGTGGTATCAGAGCTCTAGGTTCGCTGAGTCTACAGAGACATAGGACTTAGGATGTTGAGTCTATCCTTAGTGCTCCTTCCTTATCTAATAGAACCTTCTGCTCCTCAGGAGGAGAAGATATATAAGGATGTCTGACCCACATGAAGAGTACGTGGCGGAAAGTAGCGTTGCTGCACAACAGGGAGGTGCAAGGCACCCAGAAATGGAGCAACCCTTACCTGAGCAACCCAGGGAGCCACCCCAGTTTGACCCAACTGAGATAGAAAACCCAGCTGTCCATGCCTTATTTGATAAGTTTCTGACAGCCATAATACACATAGCAGATAGGGTGCCACCATCTGCACCTAGGGTACGAGCCCATCAAGAAGGTTATGGAGCTGGCAAGACTTTCGAGAGACTTCGCCGGGTGGGAGCCATAGACTATGCTGGTACATCTGACCCAGCAGATGTTGATCTATGGTTGACAGAGCTGGAAAAGGCTTTCAGGATCCTTGATATTCCTGAAGCTGAAAAGGTAAAACATGCGGTATACCTCCTAAAAGGGAGTGCTGGTAATTGGTGGATGATAGAGGAGGATAAGAGACCAGGCGAAGAAATAGGATGGGAGGTTTTCCGACGAGAATTCATCAATAGATACTTCCCTAAGACGTATCTAGATGAGAAGATCTTTCAATTTGAGAAAATCACACAAGGACACATGAACGTTAGCGAGTATGAAGCTAAGTTCATGGAGTTGCTATGGTTTTGTCCACAAATGGCAGTTACCGATGAAGAAAGAATTCGACGTTTTGAAAAGGGCTTGAACTCTGAACTAGCCACTCCTGTGTCTGCTCTAGAGAATAGAGAAAGGTTTGCCACCTTCGTGGAGTCAGTAAGTAGGATAGAGAGGTCAGAAACCATGAAACAACAGACAAGTATTAAGAAGATGTACACCCAGCCTCAAGAACAAGGGCCTGAAAGTTTTAAGAAACCAAGATTTTCTACACCATCAGCTTTGTCAGGATTTCCTACCCAGACACAATGGATGTCAAGTGGAAGTAGGGATCATAGTAGTATTCCAAGAGGACCCTCTGACATAGCATCAGCGTTGGTAACTGGATCGTATAGACACTTTGCACCCAGGATCTGTTACCTATGTAGACAGTCGGGACACCTGGCAAGGAATTGTCCAGACAGGAATACAATAATGACTCAGCCCAAAGGACAGAGTCTGCAAGGCTCACAAGGGAGGCTCTATAATATTAGAGGATGTGGACAAACGTCCCATACAGGTCAGATGACATAAGTTTTGTTTTAATATTACATATCAGGATTCTATGTGTAGAAGATATGTAAACTTTGCTACTTTTGAATTCCTTGTCTAAGTCCCTGGAGAACACAAGGGAGATAAGAACTTGTATCTTACTCAGTATTCTTTAAAACAATTTATAATCTCCCTTAACTGTGTATGAAAAGGATGAAATATAGATGTGATACCTGAAGAATAATCTTGTATGGTAAATTTTGTGTGTATAATGATATGAAGAATGAGAAATATGATGATAAGCAAAATACATACTACCTAATCTCAATGCTCATATACCCTGGCCAGGTATATGGTTATTGTAGATAAGGCAAGTATGAAACTCCTAGATTGTTATCTTTTGATTACTCTGATCAGGTAATTATTCTAAAACAATCTAGAGAGTATAAGGAAAAAAAATTAAAGGAGAAAAGCTAAGTGAATACTTAGTGAATATACTCAGTGAATACTTAGTGAATATGCTTAGTAAATATACTCAGTGAATACTTAGTGAATATGCTTAGTGAATATACTCAGTGAATACTTAGTGAATATGCCCAGTGAATATACTTAGTGAATACTTAGTGAATATGCTCAGTGAATATACTCAGTGAATACTTAGTGAATATGCTCAGTGAATATACTCAGTGAATACTTAGTGAATATGCTCAGTGAATATACTCAGTGAATACTTAGTGAATATACTCAGTGAATACTTAGTGAATATGCTCAGTGAATATACTCAGTGAATACTTAGTGAATATGCTCAGTGAATATACTCAGTGAATACTTAGTGAATATGCTCAGTGAATATACTCAGTGAATACTTAGTGAATATGCTCAGTGAATATACTCAATGAATATACTCAGTGAATATACTCAGTGAATACGTAGTGAATATGCTAAGTGAATATACTCAGTGAATATACTAAGTGAATATACTCAGTGAATATACTCGGTGAATACTTAGTGAATATGCTCAGTGAATATACTCAGTGAATACTTAGTGAATATGCTCAGTGAATATACTCAGTGAATACTTAGTGAATATGCTCAGTGAATATACTCAGTGAATATACTCAGTGAATACTTAGTGAATATGCTCAGTGAATATACTCAATGAATATACTCAGTGAATACTTAGTGAATATGCTCAGTGAATAGACTCAATTAATACTTAGTGAATAAACTTAGTGAATATACTCAGTGAATACTTATTGAATATACTCAGTGAACATACTCAGTGAATACTTAGTGAACAAACTTAGTGAATATACTTGGTGAATTTCCTCAGTAACTACTTAGTAAGCCTTTCTCAATGAACTCCTTCAGTGAAGCCCTTAAGACAATATACAGAGTAAATTATCAGTGTTAAGGTATGTATATTCCTCTGTTGGTAAGAATTCTTGAGTGATATGAGAAGAATGTTCTTTTATGCTTTCTCCTTTCAAAAGTATGGACACATTATGTTAGGGGTTTATGCTTTACACAAGCATAAATAGTGATAAGGGATAATTAATGAAAGGGACTTTGTGTGAATTACAGACCCATAATATCATCATAATGACTAATATGTTCTTCCTTTCCCTGGGATTTCGAGGATGAAATCCTTGTTAGGGGTTTATAATTTGTAACATCCCTGACCTGGGTTATAACCTAACCCTAGAAGTTTTGCCTAAATATGTAATTAAACACTTGTAATTATCTTTTAGCAGGTAATAAAAGCCCCTAAGGAACATATGTTTCCATTCCTGTCCCCTAGGAACAATGTTGTAGTTTTGTTTTGCAATACAGGGATCTATGTGCAAATTACCCAGTTAAGGGATTAACTTGCAAATTGCACATGTTGAAATGTTCCTCTGATGTTGAGACATCATGAGGATGTTTATGATAAAATTTGAGGGATTTCCCAAGCTTGAGCACCAAGGTGCAGCTGTGGAAGCAACCCCTGTACTTGAAAACCCTAAATTGGTGTAAAGTGCAATTTACCCAATTTGAGGGGTGCAACTTGTAAAATACATCATCTAAAATATCTTTTATGACTCTTGGCATCATTTAGAAGAGAAATGATGAAAAGGTCACTTCATTTGAATAATCATATAATAAAGAACATCTTTGTGATTAAATAATCAAGGTGTATGTATAATAGCCCTTTTATGTGTATACTTTAGTGATGGGTTGATCCTCTTTGCCTTCAAATTCTTGACCTTATAAGGAGTTTGTCCTTAGAAATAAGATGTGGGGACGTGCAAGGAAGAAAGGAAGGACTTAGATGAGAAATGAGGAAAGCATATGTTCTTATGTTGAAATTTCACCTAAGTATATATACTACTTCTCTCACTTAGCAAGGGAACGATCCTCTTCTTTTCATTTTTTTCCCCTTGCTCAAAACCGACCAAGGCTAAGCTCTGGAGCAGAGAAGGACGACCAAGGGTCCTAGGTAAGTTTGGATCATCCCTTTTGCTTGAATTCATGGAGGAAACTCGTTTTCAAGGTTGAATTCATGGCTAGCTCACCTAGATCTATCTTTCTAGCCATTCCTTTCCAACTTTTCCTTGGAGAATTCACCTTGGCCGACCTGTGGAGCTCAAAGACGCCATTAAAACTTGGAGCTTGGAAGCTTTGAGCTCAAGGAACAACCTTTAGGCGGGTTTTATAATTCTAAACCTATGCTTTGTTATATACATCTTTTCTATGCTTTTAGTTGCTAGTTCTTCTTCTTCCCTATCTTCCCTTGCTTCCTTGCAAGAAAATCCGTGAGGAACTGTTGCTGTTCTTGAGCTAGAAGATGAGGGTGTTATTTCCTATGCTTATCCACAGTTTTCCACTTTACCATACGACCTCAACCAATTGCCCATACGGTTTACAAAACCGTTTGGTGGGCAAACGGTTTCAAGGTCGTATGAAGGCATACGGTCTCAAGACCGTATGGCCGCGTTGACCAAGCATGGACCATATGGGAATCCTGTTCAAAATTATGTAGGTTAATCACCCACAAAATGTGAGAGGTTAACTCCAAAGGGATCGTGAGATATAAGCAAATCAATTAGCAAATCCAATTGAATTTAGTTCTGATCTTCAATCTGCTTAATTTGCCCTTTTTGGGCAAACGGTCTCAAGACCGTATAAGATGGTTGACTAAGCGTTGACCGTATGAGATTACTGTTCATAATTATGTTAATTAATGACTCACCAAATTTTGTGGACTAATTCCAAACGAGTTAAGAGTTGAAGGTTGATTACTAGGGCAAACCCTAATTGAAATCAGTGCTGAAATCACAATGAGCTAATTTGAGATTTTGGGTTGATTAGCCCAAACGGTCTCAAGACCGTTTGGGGAATCATCCAAACGGTCTCAAGACCGTTTGGGGATCACCCAAGACCATTTAGAGGTCTGGGGTCAAGTATAGTTGACCAATTGAAGGTCCAAAGGTACCAAATCATATTGTAATTAAGTATTGATGTGATGATTAACTCAATAGATCAAACCTTGATGAATTGTTTTCACTAGAGTCCAAAGGATTGATGGGCAAATGGTCTCAAGACCATTTGGAACTCATCCAAATGGTCTCAAGACCGTTTGGTGACAACCCAAGACCGTTTGGAGGTCTAGGGTTAAGGTAATTAATCAATTGAGGCCCCAATTACAATGGGTTATTGAAATAATCAAATTGCTGATTTGTGACTTAATTAAGGTTCAACCCCTATCAAATCAATCTAGATTTTGATGAATTCTTGGGCAAACGGTCTCAAGACTATTTGGAGGATATCCAAACGATCCCAAGACCGTTTGGGCCAAGTTTGAGCCCAATTGGAGGTCAATTGATGGGTTCAACTTCGATTTGATTCACATTGTTGAGTGTTGATGGTTGAACGTTTATAGACCTTAATTGAATCAACTCCAACCCTAATTGGATATCAATTGAGGGTCAATTGAGTGACCAATTGGTTAAGGCTAACCCTAATTGTCTCAATTGATAAGTGGTTAGCAAGCTTGAGATCAATTGAAGGCTTCAACATAGGAAACCCTAATCAAGTTTACCCTTTTGAACCACTTTGGAGGTCCATACGATCTCAAACCGTATGAGGGCATTCAATCTCAAACCGTATGAGGGCATTCGACCTCAAACCGTATGAGGGCATTCGACCTCAAACCGTATGAGGGCATTCGATCTCAAACCGTATGAGGGCACTCGACCTCAAACCGTATGAGGGCATTCAACCTCAAACTGTATGAGGGCATTCGATCTCAAACCGTATGAGGGCATTCGATCTCAAACCGTATGAGGGCATTCGACCTCAAACTGTATGAGGGCATTCGATCTCAAACCGTGTGAGGGCATTCGATCTCAAACCGTATAAGGGCATTCGATCTCAAACCGTATGAGGGCATTCGACCTCAAGATCGAATGAGGGTATACGACCTCAAGATCGAATGAGGGCATTCGACTTCAAGATCGAATGAGGGTATACGACCTCAAGATCGAATGAGGGCATACGACCTCAAGATCGTATGAAGGTTGAAGGTGTGAAACCTATTGGAGACTTTTGAAGTTAAGTCTGCCTAATGTCTTGAAGGCTTAAATGGTTTGATAGTTGTTCAACCTAAACCCTAATGATACCAAAAGACATTAAGGGTCAAGTGGTTAGTAAATTAAACCATGATGATGATCAATGTGTAATTTACCATAATACCCTTGAAGGTTCAATTGAGTGAAACCTTGTTCTAATCAAACCCTAATCACTCAATAGTGGTGATTTGGTTTATGTTAATCAAAGTGGTCTTAACCCAACCTGATTTAGAGTGGTGTTATCACCATCTGCTGGTATGAGGAGAAAGAAAGTATCATAGGAGAGAGAAAGTACCCTTTTATGGTGGAAAGTCAAGTAATTACCTTCAATACACATGAATGTGCATGATTAGGGTATGATCCACCTATGTGAGATCATGGAAACCCTAATTATGATATATGATGAATCTTAAAGCTAATCTGAGAGCATCAATGATGATGTTCCTCATACATGACAATGTTATGAGTTCAACTCACCATAATGTGAATAGTAAACCCTAATTCAAGGGTGATGACATGTAATGTGAATAGTAAACCCTAATTCAAGGGTGATGACATGCAATATGGGTAGTAAACCCTGATTGATGAGAATCAGAGAACCTAGCTCTTATGATAAGAGTGGAAAGTGTATTTCTTGTTTTGAATTACCTTTATCAGTTGAATTAACCATGCAGGTTCTGATATGAAAATGATCATATCCAGGTATGGATGATGATACTATATTCATTAAAAGCATGTTGTTTGCTTTATGAATAGTGATATATCCTGGTGCCTTGATAGTGGCATCTTATGAGATTGATGGGTTGTGAGAGCCATGAGTATCATCAAGGTCATGCTTAAAAGATGACTTGTGATGAGAGAATTGAGAAAATGGTAATTGATGTAAGTTAGACTTGTTACATTTAGTATCCTTCCTTCTTAACTGCTATGCTAATGTTTAAATGTTCAAGAACATGTATGTTATCTAATAAGTGATAACTTATGAGTTTGATAGGTTGAATGAGTCATGAGTAATATGTGCTGATGATTATCAAAGGTCATATTATTTAGATGAGTAGATAAAATAAGATGTTCTTGGAAATAAATGTTATAATTAGTCCAGGGGTTTGGACTCTCACTTTCCGGATTCTTAGTGATAAGATGTTTAGGGATTGATATCCCTATGTTAAATTATGAAATGTGATCCTAATATAGAGTGTCACTACGAGAAATTCTATTACAAGACAATCCTATGAAAGGCTTAACTGCAGACTTAGGGGTGACGAATGTAAATAACCCTTGTGTCACTTGAGTATGGTTAAGTATGATTTCATGTGTACTAATCATACAGTTATGTTGTGGTTTTGGAATCCTAACACCTTGTAGAAAAGGGTATGGCTACAGGCCATGATATCCCTTATTATAATGCCAGGTGATGGATATATGATCTAAGCATGAAGAGAGCCAGTGTGGTGATGATGGATTTATAATAAATAAATGTTATACATGTCTTCTATTTTTTTTCTAAAAGAAAAGAGATATGTGGGTTGATTTAGAGATGCTTTGCTTCTAGTAGGAGGTATAGATTACAATATGTGAAACATTGTTCTAACTACTCTTAAAATATATATGACTTCTTTGTGTACTGTTATTTCTCTTATTCTGTAATAATCATGTTTCTGGCGAAGAGTTATAACTCCCGCTGGGACAATTTTTAAAATTGTCTCACCCCGTAGATTTCAATTGTTTTTAGGTGGTCGTCAAGGACGAAGGGACCAATCTCCAGGTGACCAGTATCAACAGCAGTAGTACCCGGAGCAGCAGTAAATCCCAGGTGGAGATTCAGACTGCTGAGTTATATAGATAGATAGTCAGTCCTATGCGTCCTCTGTACTCTCAGGTCTTGGAGTCTTTTGGTCTGAGATTTTGGTTATGAGTTCTTGAGATTTTGTATCATGTTGTATATAATTACTCAAGAAGTAATTATCTGAGATGTAAATAGTTTATCTCCTTTTATGAAGGAAGTTTTATGGTTTCAATGTTTTATCTCAAAAAGTTTTAATTTCCGCTGATTTTTGGTATTCCGCTGCTAATCGAATCGCTTCCGCTTAGTTTAAATCGTGTTTATATCGTGGTTTGGAGATCAGAGCCCACAATCTACATATACCTGAGCGAGCTTCTCGGCTGTATACGTCATCTTCATAGGTATGAAATGGGCAGACTTCGTCAATCTGTCCACTATCACCCAAATGGAATCATGATCCTAGTTGTCCTGGGCAGACCAACTACGAAATCCATGGTTATGTGATCCTATTTCCACTGCGGTATCGGCATGGGTTGCAACGTACCTTCCGGCTTCTAATGCTCAACCTTGACTTGCTGGCATACCGCACACCTAGCCACAAACTCGGCTACATCTCTCTTCAAGCCAGGCCACCAATACAGGTCCTTCAGATTGTGATACATCTTGGTGACTCCTGGATGCATAACATACATCGATGTGTGTGCTTCCTCGAGCACTAGCTTCCTTAGATTATCAACATCGGGGACCACCATCCTGTCATGATAGCAAACTAGTCCATCTTCGGACTCATGGAACCCATCACGCTTTTCACTGCCGAGCTCTAACCTGATCAACTGCACTGTATCATCCTTTCGCTGTGCGTCTTTGATTTGTTGTCTCAATGTGGGATTTACATGCATCTATGCCAAAAGTCCTGCTAACAAGGAAACTTCCATCTGCGCATTCATCTTCCGCAAGGAGACAAACATATCTCGTCTATGGCATACCAAGGAACTCAACTGTACCCCTTTTGTGGGAAGAGAAGAAGACTTCCTACTAAGCGCATCAGCCACCACGTTTGCTTTACCAGGGTGATACTCAATGGTGCAGTCATAATCGTTGATCAGCTCCATCCATCGATGCTGTCGCATATTTAGCTCACTCTGCGAGAAGATATACTTCATGTTCTTATGGTCTGTAAAGATCTGATACACTTCCCCATAAAGATAGTGCTCCAAATCTTTAGCGCATGGACCACCGCTTCCAACTCCAAATCATGTGTCGGATAGTTCTCCTCATGTTTCTTAAGCTGTCGCGAAGCAAAAGAAACCACATGATCCTCCTGCATCAGCACGCAACCTAAGCCTTTCTTGAAAGCATCACAGAAAACAACATAGTCCTTCCCAGGCTCTGGCAGCACTAGCACTGGAGCACTTGTCAGCTTCTCCTTCAAACTTTGGAAAGCTTGCTGACAACGATCATCCCAAACAAAAGGTACATCCTTCCTGGTCAGCTTTGTCATCAGCAACACGATTGCACTGAAGTCCTTGATAAACCTCCGGTAGTATCCGGCTAAACCCAAAAAACTACGAACTTCTGTCGGCGTCTTTGGTTGCTCCCAATCTGCAACTGACTCCACCTTTTTAGGGTCCACTCTGACTCCTTCTGTAGATATTAAGTGACCCAAGAAAGTTACTTCCTTCAACCAGAACTCACATTTGCTGAACTTGGCATACAACTGATGTTGGCGAAGAAGAGTCAACGCTTGTCGAAGATGTCGCTCATGCTCTTTCCTGTCCCGACTATAGATCAAAATGTCATCTATAAAGACTACAACAAACTGATCAAGGAACGGCCGGAACACTCGATTCATCAGGTCCATGAAAGCAGCAGGTGCATTGGTTAGCCCAAACGGCATAACCACAAACTCATAGTGACCATACCTCGTCCTAAACGCTGACTTTGGTATGTCATCCACCTTAATCCTCAACTGATGATATCTAGATCATAGATCGATCTTTGAAAACACTGTAGCACCACACAACTGATCGAACAGATCGTCTATCCTTGGCAATGGGTACTTGTTCTTGATCGTGACTTTGTTCAATTGCCGGTAATCTATGCATAGCCGCATCGATCCATCCTTATTCTTAACGAACAAGACTGGAGCACCCCAAGGCGATGTGCTCGGTCGGATGAAACCTTTCTCCAATAATTCATGTAACTGCTTCTTCAACTCTGCCATCTCTGCTGGAGCCATCCTGTACGACGTCTGTGCAACTGGTTGTGTTCCTGGACCCAGATTGATCTCGAAATCAATCTCTCGAAGTGGAGGAATACCGGGGAACTCATCAAAAAACACATCTGCAAACTCTCAGACAACCATCACATCCTCAAGGCTAGGACCTTTCTCCTTGGTATCCATGACGTAAGCTAAGAATGCCTTACATCCTTGCCGCAACAACTTTTCTGCCACCATAGATGACACCAGACATGTCAGGAGAATCTTTCTATCTCCTTGGAAGACCCACTTCTCACCGCCGTTATCAAACACTGCCTGCTTGGAACCACAGTCCAACACAACCTCATACCTCTCTAAGGTATCCATCCCAAGGATCACATCAAATCCATGCATATCAAGTGGTATAAGATCCACTTGTATACTGTGTCCCGAAAAAGATAAGACACAAGATGGGCACTCCTCTCGAAGCATCGAGAAACCATCAAGAGGGGTTTCTAATAACAAGCTATCTTTCTTACAACTAACAGGTAACAGACAGTTATCAAGCATAGAACGTGCGATAAAAGAGTGCGTAGCACCCAGGTCAACCATAACAGATATAAAGCAAGAAGAAGACAAATCAGAATGAAATAACTCCATCTGACCTGCCACCACTCGTGGGTTGACTATCGCCTCCGGCTGACTCATAGCATAGAATCGAGTCGTTGCTTGCTTTCGGCCACGTCCTCTGCTGCCTGGAGCAGACGATCCCTCTTGCGATGCTTGACCGCATCCTCTCCCCCTGCTACCACTGGGCTGCTGTCTATCTGCCCCTTACTGATTCTGCCTTGGCTGTTGTGTCACTTCGACATCTTTCCTTGGGCAGTTTGACTTGAAATGCCATGTCTGTCTGTAGATATAGCATGCCCTATCGTCAAACTGTGGCCTAGATGGCCCTGTCACTGCCACTGAAGCTGTACTATGTGCCTTTGATGGTGAAGAAACATAACCTCTTCCCTTACTTGGAGACCACTGTGATGGTACACTAGAACCTCTCATCATGGATGGTGCCAAAAACCTTGGCTTCTTGAAGCCACCATACCTCTGTCCCTGGAACTGAGCAGGCCTCTTATTAGACATGGCCTCTCTCTTTTCCCTAACTGACTGTTCGATCCTCCGGACAGATTCCACGAACGTAGCAAACTGTTCTCTGTTCTCTAGGGCGGCAGCTGGCGTTGTCAATTCTGCACTCAGACCCTTCTCAAATCGCCTGATCCGTTCATCATCCATTGCTTCCATGTGAGGACAAAACCTCAGCAAGTCCATGAACTTGGATTCATACTCGGTGATGTTCAATGTGCCTTGGCGCATACGCTCGAACTGGTTGATCTTTTCATCCAGATACGTCTTTGAAAAAAATGTATATGCTGACGAACTCTTGCTGGAAGATCTCCCAACCGATCACCTCACCAGGTCACTTCTCCTCCTCAATGGCCCACCAGTGGCTAGCACTACCCTTCAGGATGTAGACAGCGTGCTTGACTTTGTCTGCTTCGGGGATGTCGAGGATCCGGAAGGCCTTCTCAAGACCTGTCAACCACAGATCTGCATCCGCTGGATCAGCCGTCCCAGCATAATCCGAAGCTCTGACTCGGCGAAGTCGCTCAAAGGTCTTCCCAATACCCGATGTTACACCATGGGGAGCATGTGCTCTCGGTGGAGGCACTTGCAATCTCTCTACCATGAGATTCATCGTAGCCATCATCTGCCCCATAAGCTGTTAGTAGGCAGGGTTTTTGAGAATGGCTGGGTCAAGTTTGGGAACCTCAGGCACCCGATCTTCATGTGCCTGCCCTTCCGCTCCATCAACTGATGCATCCTTGCTGCTCTCGGCAGCATGTTCTTCATGGTTTCCAGACATTTTGGCTTTTTCTTCCGCTGAGGGCAGAAGATAATTGTAAGAAAATCTAGAAAACTCACAAGAACAAACACAACCTAGTCCTAGATCCCAGTAGACTCAGCGAACCTAGAGCTATGATACCAAAAACTTGGGCGACACATCTCGCTATCACACAGACAATGGGGTGCCACACGAAAACGGGCGGAAAACACCATAAACCACCTATTGCCAAAAACATGGGGTAATTTAAACCGATTTCGAGAAGAATATAAACCAAGAAACTATTACATCCAGATCCTCATCCTGCAAGAAAATAGGTTATAAAAACAATTACAAGTCTTGATACATGTTCACAGCTTATAAGATCAGCTGTCTTGTCATCCCATGAGTTCATCACCTGTTAATACATACATAACGGGACACATCCGGCCAGCAGCTGGATATACAAAGCTTCACCAGCTATACATCATAAAACAACGTCAAAACGTCTCCAAGGACCTGAGAGTACAGGGATGACTCTAGGACTCTACTACAAAACAACCAAAACAACAACATTTCCATCTCTTGCCTTCTACTGCTCCTCTTCTTGCTGCTCAGCCACAACCTCGCGACCACCTTGTCTACCGCGAACACCTAAAAAGGTTGTAACCCAACGGGGTGAGACACACAGTCCCAGTGAGAAACATAACTCCCCGCCGAAACTATAAAACCTCAGAAAGTTAAAGCAATAACAACAGATAACTGATGCCTAAAATAAGAGCAGCATTTTGAGCAAGATGTACGGAAGGCATATAACCAAGTATATTCTAAGTGAATTGTTGAGGAAACCAAGTTTTATAACATGAAACCATCGAGTTATATTATTATTGTCATCATCACATTATCCTAGGATCTCAATCCCTTATCGCAGAAAGCCACTGCCTCTCAAGGCATCATCACTATCTCACATCATCACTTGGGATAAAATCCCTATCTCATCAACAAGAGGATAGTATCTCACTAGGCACACGGCCTTCATCAGGTTCACAGACCTATCTTAATATACTGGTGATACATGTTATCTCATCAACAATAGTTATCATCATGATACAGTATTATTCAAATACATAAGCCTCATAGCTTTTTTCCTGGCTATGAATTCATCTTATAGCCTGCATGGTTAGTACACACAACAAAAGAGATAACTTTTAAAATTACCAGATATATCTAACTCCACTGTTTATCATGCCATGTTTACATAGGTGCGTCCTACTATATCAATTACCTCACTACTATCAAATCATGGGCATCTATTCAAAACATGTGAAAGTATCTGGCATCAACTTTAAGTATCAAAAATGTCAAAGGTTCACAAACCATAATCCATAATTTATTATCAACAAGGATGTGATTACATGATAAAGATCTATCAGATGGGTTTCCGGGTGGAACGTGACCCTCACTAGAAGTGCCCACTACCCTCACAAGAAGTGTGACGGGTAGGGCACTCCCCCCACTAGAGGTTGTATCGGGCAGGGTAACTTCCATCATATCGCCCAAGCACTCTAGCCACATATCGGCCAACCCTAAAGAAAAGATGTCGGGCTACCACTTCAAGGTGTGTCGTTCAACTGGGAAGAACACAAAGCGCATCGTGCAGCTAAGTCTATGGGGCATGTCGTGCATCAAAGGTGACAGCATTCTACTGAACCGGACAAGGCCTTATCGGCCTACCATGTTTAGGGTTAGGGTTATATTGGGAAACAACTACCATATCGGCTAGAGCCATGGTGCCTAGGCCAACCCTATATCGCCCACTAATGTACACATCTTCCTTTGATACAAGGGCACCAAGGGAGATCCCATCGTCCCACCAAGCTAGCCTCATCCTATCGGCCAACACACAAGGCAAAGACCAAGGTGTATCGCCCAAACCCAACATCATCATATCGACCCAGAACTCTAGTCTAAGAGAGGGTATTGGGCAGCACTATTACATGGGTATCGTGCAATGCTCAAACTCATCCCGACATGATCTTCATCAACCTCAAGATCACCATCTTAGAAACCCTAAAGATCAAGAGAATTGGCTCACCTCTCAACAACCAAGAGAGAGGGGTGTTGCACAACCTCCATCACTAATTGGGCAACATGATGGATTATTTCCATATCGGCCAAGATGCCAACCACAACTAGGCCATCACTTCACCAAAGCTCACCTCTCAAATCCATGGTGAGAGAATAGTATTACCCAAGCAACTAGAGTATGGACTCACCTCTCAACAACCAAGAGAGAGGGGTATTGTCTATATCACTAGGGTCGGACTCACTTCTCAAGACCAAAGGAGAGAAAAGGGGTATTGCTCAACCCGGAAACTCTAAACCATAGTTCGGCCAACTAGGGTACAAAGGCACAAAACCTCAACCATAACAACAAGATTACTATAACCACAAGACAAGCAAGAAACATAGCTAGCAACATACATGGACGATTATGATCATATTAAAACATACAAGAATATAGAAGAAGGTAGTATGGTTAGGGTTAGGAGTTATGTAACCCTCCTTAAGCAAGCTCCAAGCTCCTAGCACCAAGCTTCCAAGCTCAAGCACCACCACAAGAAGAAGAACAAAGCACTCTAGGGTTCGACCACCACTAGAGGAAGAAGAAGACTCCAAGGAGAAGGATCGACCACCAATCTTTGTAAAGGAAGAGTGTCGTCCACCAAGGAAGAGAGAAACCAAGGAACTAAAGAGATCCTTAGCAAGAGAAAGAAGGTACATATATAGGAGAGGGTGGAGGAGAAACCAAGGTAAAACAAGGCAAAGTGTCGCCCACCTAGGGACACTTGTCCATGGGCAATGCCACCCTCACTTCTTGCCCCATACACATGTCCAAGGCCATTTCCACATGCAAGCATCATGCACCAAGTGTCCACTAGAGTGGTGACACAAACGAGGTCAAAGGGTCAAAGGGACCCATGGCCGATACACCCCATCTCCATGCCCGACACACCTCCCTGGGCGACACACTTATGGCTGATACAAGGCACTCTTTCCCGACACAAGGTCCAACAAGGCAAGGGCAAGGCCCAAGCAAGGCAAAACAAGGCCCAACAAAGCACATCCAAACCCAAAGCAACTCAAGCAATGAGCCCAACCCTTCCTCTCAACACCAGTGGAAACAAGGAGAGAGAAGAACACTTCTCAAGGTGACAACTTGCCCATCAATCCTAGACTTGGGTAAATTACATGTAGCACCTCCAACACTCAACAAGCACAAGCAAACCCTAATCACCACTAAAGGTGATTAGCAAGCAACTAAACACCAGGGTTAGGCAAAGCAAACAGGATAAGCCCAAAACGGAGGTCAGGGTCCTTACAGAGAAAATAGAGAGTGGGCTCGAAATCCACAGATGAGGTCCTAATTTGGGAAACAAGAAACCCACAATGAGACAACACTTCCCAGAGTCCCACGAACTTTGGGTGATGAAAAAGTTAGGCCGTAAAGGCCCTGAAGGCCAATGGAGACAAGCATCAGCTAGGGAGGGGGTCGGCCCTACAGGGTACAATGATCATGGGCACGGAGAGCCAAAACAAAGATACAACAAGGATGGATGAAGGTCTAGGGTGCTCACCGCACGTGTGATTGGACTAGAATGGTCGGAGCAACGCGCACTGACCCTCTGTCACTGGAGAAGGAGAAGGGGTAGGTCTAGGTGATCGAGGCTAAAGGGAAAGAATTGGGGGTGGAGGATGAACACCTCAGAGTAGGCGATGCTTTTGTGGGCTTGAACAGACAGTGGGGAAGGCAGAGGTGGCGACTGCATTCTTCGGCTGAGAGAGGAGCACAAGCCATAATGGGCATTTTATGTGTAGTATACGAGAGAACAAGAGCAAGGGCTCATTTTGTGGGGGAGAGAGAAAGGACACCGTTGGCGAAGAAATTACTCAAATTGATTGAGAGATGAGGGAGAAACGATCGAGGGATGGAAACAATGTGGCTGTGCCCTGACTTGCCAAAACGTCGCGAGGTAGGGGATGACCCCTCTACTGTCAGATCAAGATCGTGAGCAAAAAACACGTGCACATATGGAAAATAAAAGGTAATGCATGACAATGATTAAAAGTTAAGACTTTAGGGAAATTTGAGACATTAAATGTAATTCCTAATCAAACTATATATGAAACTTTTCTATTTAATTGGAGGGTCAAACAAACTCCAAATTAGTTCAAATTTGGACCATTGGTTAATTAGATGGTCTAAAATATTCCTAACCAATCATATTTAGTCTATTTACACATTTGGTCTATAATTTCTAATTTTTCAGTAATCTTGATTTAAATGCACAAATAAATTAAATAATTAAGAGGAAACTTTTCTTTGTGGCTTTTTACTCCAAAATTCGAGACAAACCATAGTAGTGTCTTTATAAGTCATATCACACTTCTTTCTTACCTCTATGTGTAATTTCTTTGAAGGAGTGAGAAATTAAAGACATTATCACTTCCCTCCTATTCCGAGTCCCTAAACCCTAAACCCTAAACCCTTCTCAGTAGCTTCTTCCGAGTCCCTATTTTTCCTATAATATCTCTGGTAGTCAGTGATAAGACCATCATGCGTCTGGACAATATGAATAATTGGTCTATGCAGATTACCAAACACTATGTTATTTCTAAAGGTCTAGGAGGCCCACATGATTGCAAGGGCTGCGCACATATCTTCTTCCTGAAGTGTATCATTAAGCCTCAGAATCGCATGTCCCGGTTGCATCTGACTCATCGCCTACCGGTGTGAAAGTACTGGACTCGTGACCCAAGCGTCTTGTGCAAATGAATAGGTGAACATAGTCTAGCTGATCGTTTCCTTGCCACCTCCATATACCAGGAAATTGCCGTCCGTGTTGTAGTATCTGTCCCATAATCGTCCCATAGTTGCTAGTCCTCCTATAGACATTCTCCAAAGGAAATGTGATAGTTTTCGAGGCCAATGACTGCTCCACACTAACTCCCAAATTTTCTCACGTTCTGACATCTGATTTCTTAGGAACTCTTCCTTGCCCAAGTGGCCTAGCCAGTGTGCTGTTCTAAATGTCAAGTTTCCAGCCTCCCCCGACCACCAACATGGGAAGTCTTTCGGTAACCTTTTGTTGATCGGAGTGTTAATAATTTTTTCGCTAACATCCGCTGGAAATATGGATCTAATAAGCTCAACATCCCAACACGCCTCCTTTGCCTAGATTATCTCACTCACTTTTTTTATATCTTGCGCTAAGACACCATGAGAGGTAGACAACGTGTCTTGCTGACCCAGAAAAAAACCACTTATCTTTCGATATGTTTATGTTAGCTCCATTTCCCACTCTCCAAGTGATGCCTTCCACTAGCACTAACTTTGCTCCCCATATGCTACAACATGTAAAGCTCGGGTTGTACCCCCTCGTTGCTCTAGAATAGAGGACATGGGGAAATGACGAGCTTTTAGAACTTTGTATGCCAATCAAGGCCGTTGCAAATATTTTAGAGGCCCCGGGACGAAGATAAAAAATGGGCCCTCTGTATACTCTTATTTAACAAATTTAAATAAATACAAGTTTAGTTATAATTGTCAAACTGTCATATAAAAAAATAATAGCATCAATGCAAACAGATTTAGATTGCAACTTCTTACTTACTGTATTAACAATATATAAAATATAATGCCAAATAACACTACCCTACAACAAGAGATGTTTACAAAAATAAAATTGTGGCCCCCCGTCTTTGTTGGGCCCCTGGCCGTCACCCAGGTTGGCCACTCCAATGGGCTGGCCCTGATGCCAATGATTTTATATTTGTCAGCAATCTCCATAGTTGCTTGGCAAGCATAGCTTGGTTGAAAGCTTGCATGTCTCGAAAGCCCAATCCTATCACCTTTTTTGGTTTGTAAAGATTCGTCCAACTGAGCCATGACATCTTCCTTTCCCCCTCCTTAGCCCCCAACCAAAATCTTGCAATACAACTATGGATTTCACCAAGAAGACTAGATGGTAGCTGAAAGATATCCAACACACGTCAGAATGGCTTGAGCTATTGCTTTTATGAGCACTTCTTTCCCCTGCTTTGATAGGAATTTCTCCTTCCACCCATGCAGTTTCCACCATATTCTTTCTATGATAAAACTAAAAATTTATTTCTTAGATCTGCCCACGATCACTAGAAGACCTAGGTACCGAGCATTCTTATCCACCTCTCATACCTAGAGCAATTTGGTTAACTGTTGTATTCTTTAAAGAGTTACCCCTTTGCTAAAAGCAACTTACATCTTAGATAAATTTAATCTTTTGACCCGATGCCTGTTCTTACTGGCTAACAATGTTAGGTAAATTTAGATATTCATCAAGTGTTGCTCTTACAAAGAGAATACTATCATCTGCAAAGAAGAGGTGAGAAATCTCTGGACTGCCCATGCTGAATTTTATGCCATGGATGAGCTTTTCTTGTAAAGCAACATCTATCAAGGTAGAGAAAGCATCAACACATAAAATAAAAAGATAGGGAGAGAGAGGATCACCTTGACGCAGGCTGCTGGCTGGTACTATCTTCGTAGAGCGGTTTCCATTAATAGAAAAGCATCAGGACAAAAAATGTTGAAGAAGACTTGTAGAATAAGACAATGCTTTGTTTTTTAAACCATGAACATATCATGTACTAGTTTTCTCTATGCATAAACTAGAATGTTATAGTAACATTGTAGCAGACAACTAGAAATACCCATACATCAATAGCAACAAACTGCAACTCCATACACATTCATTTGTTCCCCATTAAGGCCTTGGGTTCAAGGAGTAATGCCACTTTCTATGACCCCAAAATGGATCGATGGAGCTTCACAAGCAAGATAGACTAGTAGTGTAATGCTGATGTGGATGTCTAGTTAAGATCAACATCTAGGATTCACCCTCCTAATGGAACTAATAATGTTTCGTACAATAAGGTACGTTACCAACTCACTCAAATATGTCACTCACTTTTAGTAATAGATATCAATATGTCACCCACAATGTTTCTGTAACACCTTCCCTAAGAACACACTTGCACATAGAGGAAGCAACACTGAGTTATCCATAACTCGTGCACTCAAGGGGGCATTACATAAAACTGGCATTCATAACAACAATATAATCAATCACAAAAATTGAAAATAAGAAACATTCTCATAATTGTTCTTACAAAAGGAACATAAATGCTATCACATGGAAAACTAACTCAACATCTCGAGACATAGTCTCTACTCTAAAGTTCTAAATATTAAAACATATTGCTGAGTCTTTAAACCTAATGATCATCTTATAGTTGACACCCCACCCAATCTTATCCTTATGCTTGAGTATTTGGGATCCATTTCGCTCCTGCTTATCACCTGCCGACATCTCATCCCCAGCAATGCATTGGAAAAACGATTGTTAGCGTAAGTGGCATGAGTACTCTAATATACATATTACTGAAGAGATAAAATGCTACAAATATCTTTGAATATTATAAACATGAAACTAACATTAAAACTCTGTATAAGATCTGAAACATAAATATATCTTCTTTTCTTAGCTTATCTCTTAATCTTTTTACTTTATCTTTCTCTAGAGACATGCACTCTGGTACCTGGGTTTCATGACCTGCACTAAGGTGCCTGGGTCACATGACCTGCACTTTGGGCCTGGGTTATGTCTTTGAATTGGCCTGCACTCTGTTGCATGGGCCTGCGTCATGTCTCTCTCATCTTAATCTCTTTCGTTATACTTATAAATGAGATTATATACATTGTATGAACTAAGGCATCTTTTATTTATGACTTTTATCTGATTGCGGCCACCATTATACAATAAGTCCTCCTCTGTTGACACCGAAGTGTCCTCTACGGTGCAAAGCACCCTCTGTTGGCACTGCATGCCCTCTGTTGACACCGAAGTGTCCTCTATGGTGCAACACACCCTCTGTTGGCACAACGTGCCCTCTGTTGACACCGAAGTGTCCTCTATGGTGCAACACACCCTCTGTTGGCATAAATGCCCTCTGTGACACCCGCAGTGTCTGGCGCAGTGCACCCTCTGAATCGTCTTGGGACTCTCTGGTGAGGATTTATTATATAATATATTATGTGAGGGTTCTAAATTAATTATCTTACGTCTAAGACTTCTTAATGAATCTGAACTCATCTATACTAAAACTGAATTCTGAGTATTGAACATGTACTTAGTTCTGAATACGAATCTAAATCTCTTCTCTTAAATTCTGAATGGAATCTATTACTGACTGTGAATATGTATCACAAATGACTACATAATTGAGATTAGGTCTACAACCCTTATCATGTATCTTTATTCAACTCACACAATGAGTTGTCTAATTCTGAATCTAAATCTGATATTCTTATTAACTGCATAAACTCTATTTTGAAACTCTGACTTGATAGAATTACTTCATTTATACCAACTATGTGATAACTGGTTGAGAGGCTTAGTAGCAAGGGCCTGGACTAAATATATAAATATCAACTATACAAAAGTGACTAAAGTAAAGTATGTGAGGGTAACATAAGTATAAAATATCTAAAATATGATTCCTAGAAAGTTAACTCAAACTCTTGAAAGTCTCATGAAATCAAATATTAACATGAATTTTAATGCATTCATGTGAACTTAATTGTTAAATCTTGAAATAAGAATCTTATAAAATCTTATATTGCAAACTTAAATAATCTTATCACATACTTGATTCTTAGATATTTAATCATTCTAAGAAATCTAGTCAACACTTAGTTCTTAGATCTTAATCTATCTAAGAAATCCTAATATTACATTTCTACTTGAAATCTTAATACATTCTTATCCCACATTATAATGTATGACTATCTTGGTCGCATATCTTATCTTGTAGTCTTATTCATCAATATGAATCATTACTAACAGTTCGTATAGAAACATGATCATTAAATTTTCTCATTAACCTGGTTCATGAGTCTCTATCATTCTTATAAATCTTAATAACATATCTCTTCTCGAGATATCAGGCACATGTAAGGGTATAACAATGAATGTCTAAAAATCTCACTTGCATATCTTAATATTAGAACAGTAGATCACATAAAGCATGGATTATGAAAATAGGATGAGTTTGATAAATATAAATACGCATGGGCATGAACCACTTACCTAGGTCAGTAGGAACAAGACCCTAAGATCTCCTTCATCTTCCCATCTTCAATTTCCTGTATTACAAAGCCCGAACCCTAGATTAGGATCTCCAAATCCTAATTACCATAGGTATGGATATTCGTGAGAATCAAATCAAAACAGGTCCTAGGTCCTTGACCATTGACTAGGTCTTGAAAAACTGATCAAAATACATATATGGTATGCATTTTTCTGATACACAGACTAATTTCTAGGATTTATACAAGTTTGTAACATTATTTAATTGAATTGAAGCATGTGTTACCTTGAGAGGAATCAAACGGGGAAGGGCGGGATCCAATATCCTCTTAACCCAAGCCCTGGTCTGCCTTCGTCCCCAGGTCATAAAGAAAGCCCACCCCCTATTTCATCTATAAAATAGAGTACCAGGCCGAGGGTTCTCGGCGGTGCTCCAGGACGAGCCTCCTGTAGCTCTTACTCCGCGATCAAGCTGTCGTGATGCCTGACCTTCCAGCCAACCCAGCTGGCCTGGGTCCGTCATCGCACCTAGCCCTGTACCCACACGTGGAAGCCAAACTCGGCTCCCCTTTTCACGATGGAAATAGGGCGCCACCACCCTGAACCTTCTCCGACATAGCTAGACTGACGATCAGGTCAACTACGCTTTGAGACCTCCAATCACGACAGATTGGTCTCCATGGAAAGGGTGTCCCATCTTCATTCATCAAGGGTCTAAGGTCACAAAACCTAGAGTCATAGTTTCTTCCCGTATCACTGCCGATGGATAGGATGAGTAGCAAAACTGTTGACCACAACTGTGGTGAGGAGAGTCTGCTCAGGGAAAGACGACAAGGGTTTTCCCAGATTGTGGATGATACCCAGTCATCGGTGAGGGAGTTCATATATATAGGTAGGGATTCAGGGATGAGCTAGAGTCTAGAGAAGTAGGGTTTTCTTGGGCTCAGAGGAGTCCCACGAATACTGGGAATCTAAATTTGGTTTAGACCAAAGTCCGTGTGACACACTAAATTCCTCTAAACTATAGGTTTGTTAATAACTTGACAAATTTTTATTAATAATTACTGATGAAAATTTCCAAAATGTTTTGAGAGGGCATATGAGATCATTTTAGCCTCAAATTTCAAAAATAGGAACATTGTAGGATCTAGAATGTCCCTAAGTAGGTACTTTCTAGTTTTGATGACTAAAACTTAAATTATTATCATAATGTAATTTACATCACTTATGTAAATTTGATGCATTATGGTTGCTCCCAACCAAAATGACTTTCCCTTTAAGGGTCAATTAGTGTTTATCTTAGTTCATTTGAGTCTATTGGATGAAATTATCCCAATCACGTTCATATACTTGTTGGTGATCTAATGCATTAAGGAGAGAGAAAGTTCATTATATATAATTACCATTGAATTAACTATCATCATGAAGAATGAAACTATGCCACTCATCTTTATATCATTAAAGAGAAAAGATATTCTATTTACTTGGGTTATTGTCATTAAGGCTTAAATTTGATTTCAACTAGTGAGAAATTTTATGAAAACCCCAAAATTTATTTAAATCCAAAATTGGGATGTTACAGTTTCCTTCGTCTGAACCGGCAATCTTTTTCCAATGGACATAGTGTACAGGGGATAAATGTGCAATGGGAGAAAAATTAAATTAATAGATCAGTGTGGGTTTCAGCACCTATATGTGTTCCTTTGTCATATTCATTCTTGTTTGACTTTTAAATCCTATTAATGATAATACAGTTGAAAGATTTGACGTCAGTGGTGATTTAGGGCCGGTTTGGTACGATGTGGGAAGAAAACGTTGTTTTCCAACTCAATGAGTTCATGCTATTTTTTCATTTGGTTAGACACGTGAAGCTCCACTTATTAGTTTTTAATTCCCACTGGCCTCATTTTTCACCCAAAATCATTGAGATTGTACCACACTATTTTAGCGTGCGGTCAAGTGTAGTTTGCAGAGTTTTGCTGGAAAGGGTTGTGTTCACACTCCACAACACAACACCGAGTAACTGATCAGTGGGTAATCATACCAGCTGCTACGTCACCCTAGTTGCTTTACCAACCACACTGTCTCCTGCGTCTCTCTATCTCTGAAGTGCATCTCTCTATCTCTGAAGTAATATGTAAATTGCTAGTAGTATCACTCGTCCAGCTGATGTCTACTTACTGCTACACCGTACCAAACAATTTTAATAAAAAGGAAGAAATTGTACTACGCGGTACCAATTGAATTTACACCAGTTCTAAAGGCGTGATTATGTTTTCTTGGTGTTTTGATTCATTTAATTACACCTGATTACACCCTACCAAACAAGGTCTTAGGTGAAGACATTGAATTTTTTGTTCTGGTTTAGTTGATCAAATCACCTTTCTATAAGCTTTTACTAAACCTATATAGATGTTGTGGATTTATTAAATATCATCGATAAGTATGTGTTGTTACAAAATTGTATGGTACTAGCCAGAAACCCGTGCTATGCACGGGTTGGAGAATCACACATAAATTTTAGTTTAAACAAAAGCAAAACAAAAATAAAACTGAATGCATGCAACATAAACTGTTGGTTTACAGGAAAGCAGAACATTAAAAAACTGGAGGTTAACTTGTAATCCAAAATATAACAGAAGCAAGTATTGTACATACTAAAATTAGTAGTGCATGTTTAGGAAGCAAAAAGATTTATATTGCATGATAATAACAAAATTTCAGTACACTTAATAAGTTTCTCATGGGATGAGAGCAGTAGCTTGTACTATATGTCAAAATAGTTTGAACTATAAAGTTAGGTGTGATGCCAATATATACTTGTCTTTCTACAGAAAATAGAACAGTGTGAGTTCTGAGATTTTTTTTTTCCATAAAACAAAACAGAAATGATCAACATATCAGTATTCATAAAAGATCTTGACATTGTTTTCATGTGTTGTTTTTCTTCATAGATTTCTTTTCCCCAAGAGCCTTGATCTTTTTCATCAACTATGATGATCATTTTACGTCAATGGTCTATATACTTACTGCAAGTAAAATAAATACAAAAGATTATTAAAATCAATCAAATTTAGTAGAATCAAAATCTTCAAGACATACACACCATACATCCATTTAATTGGCATTCTCATACCGTACTCCATATAATGAGTTAATTGAAATATTGAAGCTGGTATTGAGCGATTTCAATGGATATCTGTGGTCTTTCTTTTTGCTTATGAAATGGCATGTTGTAGAACTATGAAACATTCATTTACAAAATATAGCATTGGATATACGTTTGATTAGCATAGCTAATGGAGTTTATAGATAACTACACGGATGTTATTGAGTTACTGCTGTATATTTGTAACAACAACATGAGCATATAAAAATAATTTAGTAACTTACTGAGTTGGTGATGTGAATTTGTATTGACTATACAAATATTCAAAAATATTTCAGTAAGTAAGAAAATCAATGCAAAACTTAGTCTATAAAATATTATTCTAACTTATAAATGACTAACCAACAACATAGTGAAACGCTAAATGTAACAAAGTAGTGGACTAATCAATAAATAAAAAGAAATTGTATGGCAACTGTCATGAACTCCTTGTCACCATAAAAGGTAGTTAGCGGGAGAGTATTGCTTGAGGCTATAGTGTTTCTAGATGTGAGTTGTTGTAATAAAGTTTTAATTTAATATTAATATTGATGATAATAACTACTATACAATGGTCAAGAATTTAGAAATCAGCATGCAATCCCATGCTTTATATCACTATATACCTGCTATCCCCTAGATGGAGTATGGGACAGAGCACAACTTTACAAATAAAGGGAGATAGAGTGGTTAGCAAGGAGTCAAGCAAGATGCATTTAGAAACCAAGAGAGTGAGATATTAGATAAATTATCATTATTACAGTTATATAGAGGGAATTTTCAAAGTGACAGGGAGATGCCCCATGTACATAAGTGATGTTCTGATCAACGAAAAATAAATGAAATATATATGAGGGAACGACCTACATGGGTAATGCCATATATCATGAAAGTCAACTCACATAGTGAAAACTATGTGTACTGTATAAGGAATACATAAATAAAATGTCAAACTGGTGTGACATCTTTTTTATAATCATCTAATGAATGTGGATTGAAGTTTGAATAATACCAATGCTAAGGTCAACATGGAACCATGTTTCATACATCTATACTATATATAAAGACCCGTTTTGGATTTGTTCTGCAATTTTTCACACTCATTTTTCTTAATTATGAACATGTCCTTCTATATGCCATATAACATTGTATGTTCGTTTGCAATTTACGCTATTTTTGCTTGAGAACCGGATTTCCCCGGAACCACCAGCCACCCCGACCAAATTCATGATAAGCCCACCAACTTCATGGCGAGATGCCTACGGTTAAAAACAATCGACATGTCAAGATCCGACAAAAGTATTGAAGATACATCTAATTTTTCATTTTTACTATTTTATGAGCCATATGTAAGAAAACAAAATCATAAAATGCTAAAATTACAACTAATAATATCATTTTTAAAAAGAGATATAATATTTAAATTATTCTTTGCATAAGGTACATGAATGCATTAATTTATTTTATCAATAGAAACAGTTAACATATTTGAGAACGTAAGTTTTCCTTATTTCTTGATGTCTTAACATTTAAACATAATATACAGTATATACTATTGTCTCTGATAATACAGGAAAAAACACGTACTGGATATTTACTCCCTTGTTTCACAAAAGTTTAAGATGGTCGACATGATTGGTAGGTTCCTTCCAAAAAGTAGCTTCATTCTTGTATATTGACTTATCAAAATGAAGTCATGCCTTTGATCTGAAAATAAAAAGCAATTCCAAGTTCAATTGATGTTAATCGTAAATTGTATGTAGATTGCATCACATTATGAAAAGCATTGGAATCAATTCGTGAATTTTTCATGTTAAATATGATACCTGTTAACGATAGCTTTTGTTAGTTTCATTTGTTTTAGGTCATAACTATATATATTTTTGTTACTGTGTTCTCAGTGGTTTATGGATAATCAACATGCTTTAATATGAAGGTTTATTCAAAGTTTTCAATTTTTTTTGAAATGTTTATAATATAGAATTAACTACTTTCAAATTTTTACATAAAAAGATATCCAAAATTAGAAGTGTGATAATGTCGTCAGTAGAATGATTCATGTTTGCATTGGTTTTGTCTCAACCTATAGGGAAAGGATGGGGTGAATAATTAAGACTCTTAGATTCTGTCAGCCCATTAATTAAAGTTTCCATTGTTAATGTTTTTTTGACTCTTGTTGTCTCATTCAAGTGGAAGATGATTGAAATTGACATTTGTAATACTTTTCTTAATGGTGAGCTAACATAATTGGTTTACATGGACTATTCACCAAGATTTGTTCACAGATTGAATAAAGTTTTTTATCTACTCAAATAAGGTGGTCTTCTCAATTAACTACCGTGGGAATTTTTACTATGGTAAGAAATGTTCTTCATGTTTGCATTGGTTTTGTCTCAGCCTATAGGGAAAGGATGGGGTGAATAATTAAGACTCTTAGATTCTGTCAGCCCATTAATCAAAGTTTCCATTGTTAATGTTTTTTTGACTCTTGTTGTCTCATTCAAGTGGAAGATGATTGAAATTGACATTTGTAATGCTTTTCTTAATGGTGAGCTAACATAATTTGTTTACATGGACTATTCACCAAGATTTGTTCACAGATTGAATAAAGTTTTGTATTTACTCAAATAAGGTGGTCTTCTCAATTAACTACCGTGGGAATTTTTACTATGGTAAGAAATGTTCTCCAGATTATGCATTAGTACAACTGCTATAGTAGATCTAAAACTCTTAGTGACAATGTAAAAATTAAGGAAGCATGTAAGACTATTGTGGAAGATTATTGCTTCCTTTGATTTGCTATGTATATCCTAAAGACATTCACTTTTGTTTATAATATTCTTTTTATTAGAGAAGTCAAGTATTTTGGAATATGTTCTTATATTAGCCAATCTCAGTGAAGGAGTACAAAATTAGTCCTCTAACAAAGAAGTTAAAGATACATAATTTGTCTTTAAATTTTGAAGATGGCTCATCTATTGTGTTTGGTTTGTACAATTATGTAATTGATTTCAATGTTTGTTAGGATATATTCATTGTATCATTGTTTGATGTGATTTGTTAATTGTATTTCTTGCATTTTTCTTTTGATACAGTAGATTTAAATGTCTCAATTAATGTGGTATTGTAGTATGGTTTATATGCAAGGAAGTGTAAAAAACATACCATATGCAATCTTATTTTCTTTATTTCAGAAAATGATCATATACTTGTCATCTTGATGAGGTCAATACAATTAAAAGTTTCGGAGAAGCAAAATTTTAAAATGTATAAATTACAAGTAATAAATATCAGTTTTCAAAGAATAGAATATGAAAATTATTTTTTGAATAAGGTACATGAATGTATTAATTTTTTTTGGTCAAGAGAAACAATTAGCGTATTTGATAATGTAACATGTGCTTCTTTATTGATGTTATAATTGAATATAAAAACATAATATATACTTTACTACTGTTGTTAATGATATAGGAAAAAGAACACGTACAGACAAAATTTACTCCCTTGTTTCATTAAAGAAAAAGACGGTCAACATTCTTAGTAGGTTCCTTCCAAATGGTAGCTTGACTCTCCTATATTGACTTATCAAAATAGAGTCATGCCTTTGATCTGAAAATGAAGATCATTTGTAAGTTAAATTAATGTTTATAATAAGTTATATATAGATTGTATCAAAGTATAAGAAGAATTGAAATGAATTACTAAGTTCTTCAGGAATTGTTACGGCTGTAACTTCCAACCCCGAGAACTGATAGAGATTATGAAAAAATATATAGTAACAGAAAATTAGGCAAGTTGTAAAGTGATTTACCTGACGATACTACCACCAAAACACCCTTTCAACCGGCTTCAGAACTATCGTTCTCTGCCTTCCCAACTATTGTTCTCTTGTGACATAAAGATGGCAGAGAATAGTTTAGAAGAATGAAAAAAATTGGGTCAATAAAAAAATTATTTGCCTAGCGATGAATGGAAAGATTGGGTCAATGAAAAAATTATTTGCCTAGCGATGCTACCACCAAAAGCCCTCCTCCTGACATTCCAATCGCCTTCTGAATCGACGTTCTCCTCAGCTACCAAACCCTACGACTGGCATAGAAAGATGGCAGCGAGAATAATCGGGAAGCCGATCGACCATTCAAGTTCTGAAAATTTGTATATTCAAATCATTTTTCCGAAGCTTGTGATGTACATATTATATCTAACACCCCAAAGGCAGTGTTTATATACTACAAAAAATGAATACGTATCGAAAAAATATCATAAAAAATTGTATAGAACACCCCAAACGGATTGTCCGTGTACGATAAAGGACTTTTACGTAATTTCAGAAAATATTGACAAATTACACCAGATACCCTGAACGATTTATAATTTTAAATTCAAATTCAAAACAACATATAAAGATACTGAAAGGGAAATATAAAGAAGAAATCCCTATACAAAAAACAACAGAACATCATGAATGACACATATAGAAGGATCGAATTAGACAAACCTAGAGACGAAGAGCTCTCCATACTTGATACCAATCTTCTGTCCTGACATGACAAAAAATATACATTGATCAGACAGTATTCACTCCCCTTTAAGGAATCCATTTTTCTTCGTAAAAATAGAAATCCAAAAAATGATCCAACATTGAACCCCAAAAAAGGATGTGCTCAAAATAAAGGCCGCAACATAGTTCTTTATTTTTTTTACTCATCATGACCGAAAGTATGTTGAGTAGAGAAAAAAAAGGTACACAACACATGTTCTTCACTTAGACACAAACTTATCAAATATATGATTTTATATCAGTAAGATCATTTTTATATCCATGTCACAATTTGTTCGTATTGCTGGAGTAATGACCGATGCTGACGAGGTTCTTCAAGCTACCCCACTCACAGGAGTTCATCCTCAAAGTTGTCCCCACTTCACTATAGAGAGAAAGAGAGAAAAGAGGAGTGTAAGGCAGTGAAAAACATATTAAGATAGGACAATTCCAAGTAAAAATGATTATGTAAAATTTAAAGAAATCAAACAGAAGAAAAACTGCCCCTTCAAAAGTAACAAAAAGCTGACTTAAGAGGATGTATAGAGAAAAGCACTGAAGCAGTTCGAGGCAAGGAAGTAATAGACACATGAAGAAGATGGAATGCTCTCGGACGAAGAAACACATAGAAACACAGAATAGACGAAAACAGAAGAAGAGAAAAAAATATGTCTATTAAACGCAGAGCAAAGATACCTCATGGTAGCAGTAGAAGAGTATATATAATAGCAGAGCATATATTTCGTTTTGCTTCTATTTGACTTGAATCCATCAGATTCAAATGCATTCAGATGGTTTTAACATTGAGATAAAAATCAGATATAGAGATTCAAATAATTCATGGGTTGAAGATGCGTAATACCAATCAGTTACGAATCTTATGACATTTGACAGTTATGTTAGAGAAAATGCTAAGAAAGTCAACCCATTCCTCAATATCAGTATAAAACGACTTCAGTCTTGAGCAATATCTAGGGAGTATCTTGCTTACATCAAGATGTTGGGCAGCTTCTGAACCCAAACCAACTATGGCTGCAACAATTCCTATCAGTCCACCCTTTGAACAGTAGTTCAAAATGCAGATTAAAACAAGTTGGTGCCAACTATCCTTAGTTATTCTCAAGGGTACAAACAACCAATTGGAAGTTAAAAGATGTGGCATGCACCTTTCGATGGTTAGCCTGGGGAGAGTATGTGAACTCCGCAGTCAATAGATTGATTACTACAGTTATCTTGTCGTGGTCCGCAGTGTACCGGAAAGATGCTTCACAATGCCCTCAACAAAAATCTGAAATGAGCAATTATCTGATCGAACAATTAACAAATGACAGCAATAACGACTAATATGGTTTCACAACATCTGCGCAATCAAGGAAAGAGCATCGTTGGAGTGGATGAAAATAGATGGGTAGATTTCATACCTCGAGGGCAGCATTTTTACGCTTCTCATACAGCTTGTCGGAGAGGTTACGAAGAACAGCAGCTGGGATAATAGAAAAGGCATCCAACCGCCGCCTGGAGCAGCCGTCCAACCCTGAGGGTAGGAAGAAGAAGGCGGCGAGTAATCATAACTCCTGTACGACACCGCTACTAGCAGCTGGGACGAGGATAGTGCAACGACTGCTGCCAGAGCCGCATCCACTGCAGCCAGGTCTTGGCAGTAGTCGGCGAGTAGATGGAAAAATGAGAAGAATCGAGAGACGAGCAGACGAAAGCACTTACAGAAAGCCGTGAAAAATTACAGAAGGACCTGTTCGTAATTAATAAAATTGAGTGTGAAAAATTGCAGAACAAATCCAAAATGGGTCTTTATATATAGTATAGATTCTATCCAACACCATTTAGTTTCTGTAGGTCCTTTGACGGATAGTCTTGGTTCATTTGAGAAATCACATTTAATTGTAGGTTATCATTGGAGTTCTCTGGTCTGGAAAACTGATTGAAGTGTCGTATTTTGCAGCATACACTGTATGAACCCTGAGTTAGTGGTGACTTCAATAATGCTAGGGACTTCAAACAACCAATATTGTGGATTGATGGTTATTGAGCTCATGGGTGGTGGGCAGTAGTGTGGAGGGACATTGTTGCTGGATCCTAATTTTAGACCACAGAATTTAGCGCCAGTCATTGTTGTTTGTTGTGGCTGAACTAAGGTGGTAAAGATGATAGTGTGTTGGGGAAGTGTTGACACCAGAGAAGTAACTTCTTCTGGGGGGGAAACCATTGCTGCAACCTTGTCCATCACAAGCTGTTTGATCTTCTTTCTTCCCACATGCTCTGTCTTGTGTGGTCTTTGGCTTTCCTGTTCCACTGGCATCTGATCATAGTATATATGGTTCATATAATTGATGCAAGTTGTAGCTGGATTGATCCGATTCATGAGACAAATCCTTATAATTCTTTATTATATAATAAACATTGCATCATTAAGAAGGGGTAACTGACCACGTATGCTTATCTGTACATTGATATTCTATACAAGTAAATGATTTTCTATTAAAACTCCTTTTATCTTGTTGCAGTGGTTACTACATTTTGTTCAGATTTGGAATTATACAGCACCTACAGATGGGTTTGATAATCATCGACTTGAATTTATTTCACATTCAACTAGTTGGTGGTTTAAGTCCCAGATCACTAGAGTTATTTGGCAAGTCGAAGTTAGGAATTATATGACGTTTATACTACTATAGGTAGGACTGGAAAACATATTTTGTCTGATGTTGTTTGTTTGATAGTTCCCTAATAAGGGATGAGTTTTTCAAGACATACATCCAGATTGTATGACATATATAATTGTCAAAGCTAAGTCATTTTCTTGTACTGCTATTGTTCATGTTGTGTTTTTACTTTTCTTGTATTTTGTCCATGATGAATATTATGTTCAACAGAACATGTTTGAGAGTAGGAGATTGCTCATGCAAGCCTCTCACCATACTCTTACACAGACTTCTACTCCACCTCGTTGGTGACAACAAGCTTCTCCAATTTCAGCTATGATGTCCCCACTCTCAAGGATCACTTTGACATCAAGCTTCTGCCCCAATTTGTTGACCAACTCCTGGTTGAATGGTCCAACTAACCAGCTGCCCAGTAGCCTGGTTCTCTAGCAAGGCCACAACAACATGTGACTCTGCTCCAACAAAGGTTGCACATGGATTTAGATGCGGACGTATAAGTTTCAATTGTGCTCCATCTGTAGCATGGTCAACTACTGTTTATGCGTATGCTTCTAGAATGGTGGCTTCATCATGGGTTCCATGATGAGAAATAACAGACTCATGGATCACATCTATGCACAAAAAGTGACAAGATGTATGGGATTTGATGTGGGAGATTTTTTTGTTGGTCCGAATGGAAGCTTGTCTCCACATGGACATGAAAAATGTTGGTATCAACACAATGAAATTCTGATTAAATGCATAATTTTTAATATGGACACATTGTACTATCCTGATTTTGTATGCTCTCTCTCTCTCATATATATATATATATATATATATATATATATATATATATATGGCAGCGATCCCGTGAGAAACATATCTTGTGAGAGCATGAGAGGCATTTTAATAACTCTCCACGTAGATCATTTTTTTATAATCCAACCATATAGATTACAGGTATATATTAATATTTACCTTCCTAAAAAATTGTATCAACATCTAATTTGTAGATCATTCACAACAACAAAATACTTTTCGACGCTCTATATTGAATTTCAGGCTAACCGTTGGATGTAAAAAGTGTATATTGTACATATGGCCAAGTAAATAATATCTAATTGTAATGATTTTTTGTGAGAAGGTAAATGCAATTATGATTTTACCATCTATATGGTTGGATTTTTAAAAACAACTCCCAATTTATAGTTATTCAAATGCCTCTCATGCTCTCACCGTAGGATGTTTCTCAGTGGATCTCTACCATATATATATATATATATATATATATATATATATATATATATATATATATATATATATATATATATATATATATCTGTGTGTGTGTGTGCACGCGCGCGTACGCACGTTCATGTGTGTAAGTGTGTGTTTTGACTTATTCTTACATGCTCTATTACGGCAGAATTTTTTTGTCGCTAACACATTTAACAACAACATCTTTTTTTCATTGCTAAGTTCATTAGCAGAAAATTATATTGGTAGTCTCTATTGTTAATAATGATGGATTGAAATTAGTTGTCTTTATTTCTAATAATGGCAAGACCAGTAATGTGACAAAGTGGTTTTCTAGCTTAATTCTGAGGACAAAATTTCTTTTAAGGTGTGTAGGATGTGATGGAGTGGACTTTTAGAATCCTAAGTGTCCAATGACATAAGTGAAATCATATGGTTGAGCTATATTGAGAGTTCCAAGCTTTTGACAAAGTAGGAGTGTTGATGTGAGGTTGACATAATGATTAAGACATCTCTTTCAATGCCTTTTGAGGAATTTAATTGAATGGTCTAACGATTGAGTTTTGGTCACCAAATTTGAGTAGAAGGTAGATCGAGAGATAAAGAAGCTATGGTTAAAATTTGGTGGCAATAGGATATTCCTAGAGAGAGATATTTAGGTTTGAGTTTTGTGAAATAGTGCACATTTTGTTTTGAGGATTTATAGACCTAAGTTGGGCTTGATATTGGTGTCACACACCCCTTTTGTTTGGAGCCGGCTGTGTGGCCCTTTTATGGCCCTAGATCTCTAACCTAGTGATCGTGGCCTTTGAGAAGGGAGAGCCACAGATTGACCTTGTGAAGGGACTGTGCTGAGCCCTTGGATGACAATCAGACAACTAAGAGCTCTCCCCCTACCTCTGGTCGCAATGGAGATCGTGGGACAGCTGACCCCATGGTCTTCCGAGCCCCCACTCATCGAGAACGTGGCTCATGGGCAAGAACTAATCGAGGAGTTGGGATCCTCTAGAGAGCACGACTAGAGTGACCCCTCATTTAGGGCTTATGACAAAGAGAATAGGGAGAAAGAGATCCCGCTCCTCTCCACCTCTCCACTGAGATGAGCAGGTCTGGTCAAGAGGAAGGGAAGGGAGCTAGAGCATCGATCATAGGAGGGTGCGACCTACGGAGATAAGAGACCGAGTTCCTAAAGGCAAAGCGAACCTCTTGGAAGCCTTAGCTTCCATACATGGCATTGCGAGGGGTTCCCCCCCTTTTTTCTTGTGGCTGCAATGGCTGTTGGCGCTCTCTCACATGGATCATAGGAGTAGGCTCCAGGAAATCCACAATGTCAGCGGCACCGGGAAGGCACAATATAGCCTTTTGGGTGTGGAAGATGATGGCGAGGTGGCGCCAATCGAGGAAGGTTGCTCACCGGAGCGAAAGACAAGCGGCTGCTTGAGGCGGTGCTCTGTTTCACAGAGGAAACAGAGGCACCCATGAGTCTGTGACCTGGGGGAGAAAGCAGGTAGTCCTTTGAAGTCGACGCCGGAGAGGAAGACCACAGAGGCAAGCTGCAGCGCCGGCAGACGTTTCCAAGAGATCCCAAACACGAGTCAGCGCAAAGCAGGAGAATGGCCGTGGAGGTCATGGAGGTGACCTCGAAGATGTTGGCGTCGTGAGGAGCTCACGAGGAATACCATGAGGTGGAGGATTCCTCGTCGTGGTCTAATCCAGCGACAATGCTCCCCAGACCAACTCAGCGGCGGCGCAATGCCTCACGCGAGAACAGAGTCCTGCTAGGACTCAGCGACCGCGTGAGAAAGAAAGGGAGGACCGGTTCTACAGCCCTGAACCAGGATTCAACCAAGTGAACCAGCCGGCCCACATCAATGCGGATCAATCAAAGAAGCGCGAGCCTTAGTAGCCAGGTGTCAGCCTCCGATTGGCCGTCGAAGACAAATAGGTCAGTAAATATGCAGTAATTCAATAAATCCTAGCAAATAGCTCTGATGTCATAAAAATACAAATAAGGTACCAAAATTCTCAGAAAAATGTGTAGAACAACATAGAACCATAACATCAGGTTTTTGATGAACTAATAACAGTGATATCATATAAGATGTATTATGCTTAAACCATTTGTTATAAATAGTAAATGATGGCCTAAAATTATGAGAACTTGTTTATAAATCATAAATCATGTTTTTAGTCCATATAAGGTCAGTAATCATGATGTTGATGCACGAAATCATGTAATTTTCTTAGAATGTCTATTTAGGGCTAATAACCCTAAATAAAATGTAGAAAATACATTAATGATCAATAAATGATGAAATTTACAGAGTAATCTCATATCAGTAATTAGAATATAATATGTAACTCTGAGTTCAGTTTATATATATGAAATTAATGGAAACATGATAATGACTCTTCATGTGATATAAAACCCTAATTTGAGTAATACATGTAACTCAGGGTTAATATGTATAAATAATGATATGGAACCTAATATTCATATTATGTATCCTAATCTGAAACATGACATCAGTAAGCTGACTCTAAGACAAGAAAGCAAGTAATGATGGGAATATACTAATCAGATAAAGTGAAACCCTAATGGACCTAACTAGGGTTGTTTTGATGAGAACCTGATGATAGTATGTAGTCTTGTCTTAATCAGGGTTTTGACCAAGGATATAGTTGACCTGAGGAATATGTGGTGATTAGAATGATCTATATCTTTGGAAGGTACGCCATTACCTCTTACTTGGCTTATTATACAATATGCTTGTGTTATATGTGTGGTAAAATACTTGGCATATGATATTGGATGAAATGATTGTTCTTGTATGATATGTTGCATGATTTTCCATACTTATTTCTATGAACACATGAAACATAACATATCTGCTCCATTATATCTAAGCACTTCAACTCTTTGGTAGTAAAGTGCTGGAAAACAAGTACTTCAACTCTTTGGTAGTAAAGTACTTGGAAGTGATCCAACTCTTTGGCAGTAGATCACATTGTGAAATGATCCAACTCTTTGGTAGTAGATCATAAAGGCCTTATGCATTCAACTCTCAGGTAGTAAATGCATGGATGATATAATGGAAAATATGCTTAAAATATGTGTTCTCTTTTGTTGATGGACATCTTTGTGCAAGTATATGTTTTTCTTATATTTCTTTATAACTGTCAAGTATTAGTTTTATCTTATTTCCAAGATATGATGAGAGGTATATAAAAGACACGTAGGCGTACTCAGTACAATATTCTTGAATATTGTGCTGACGTGTACCACATGTAATCTTTTGTTTAGGTTGTGGACATGTGCTTCTGAAGTTCCAGGATAGTTGAGAGTTGTGTGGCGAGCTGATGTACAGGTGGACCTGTTGTCTTAAGATCCTATTGTTTAGTAGTAGTACATGTATATGTAGAAGTTTGTTGTTCAATATGTAATATTAAATGTTGTAACAATTCATGTTGTAATTATATTATGAATGGTGAACATGTGTTGTATGGTTTTATTATTGTTCATGTGCATGTCCTACTGATTGTTTCCTTTTGACTTCCTATGATTTTCTTCTTCTTAGCCTTGTGTGGGATGTTTTAATTGGGATTCTCTCTGAGGTGAGGGTTTCAATTTGGACGTCACACGTTAGATTAAGTTTTAGAAAATCCGGGGACGTCACAGGTGGTATCAGAGCATGAACAATAGCAAAATCTGACATTTGCTCATTATGCAACTCAAACTATAGAACCTTGAACATAAAACAAATCTTTAGGGTTAGATTAGTCGTCCTTTTAAGACTAGATCTGACCTAGCCTCTAGGTTACCACCTAGATGTCTGAGAACTAGGCCTAGACTGGTGCTTGTTGAGTAGCAAGTCCTTAGATGTCATTCTTTCCTTGTAGTGCAGCGGTATGGGACGTTGCACTATTTGGAAATGACTTGCATCAAGGGAAGAGAAACCCTAGACATATTGCGCACGTTGTCTAGAGTAGCTACACTAGTCTACCCCTTGTTCTCACCCTTTTCACTAGTTTTCATGACACTGTACTCTCTACTATGTGTGGGTCACTCGTTTTTAGGATTTGATTTTTGATTCCAAACGGATCGAACCTCAATAGTTTTTTCTGACGCTTGTTTTATCGGAGAAAAACTATATAATATTTTATTATGTATATGTATTACAAAAATGTGTCCCCACACATGTACGAGTAGGAGGTGGTCATGCAACCTAAGTGAAAGTGAATGACATCAGTCTAGAAGACAGAGTAGTTCTAGATTAGATGTCTAGAGCCTTTTTGATATATACGATAGGTGGAATAGATGATATAAGTTTTGGTGATATGATGTAAGTCTTATATAGATGATATAAGACAGTTATGATGATAAACATTTGTTTTGAGGACTTAAGTTCAGATTTTAGGTTTTGATATAAGTTTTGATGATGCAAGTAAATAGGCTTTTATGAGATAAGATATGTCAAGTTAAGACAAGTTGTGACTCATCATGAGCCTCAATATCTTTTACAAAGGAGGACCTCTAGTGTTAGGACAGGTTTTGGGGTTAACTCCAGAGAGAGTGAGACCCATTGGGGGAAGGTTAGAGAACCTAAACTCCATGATATGATAAATATGAGAATTATGAGATATGTGATATGATATGTCCTAAACTAGACTACTCCTAAGTGATTGAGATGAGTTGCTTTATGCATGATTCTTATAGTCTTGTTGAACCCTAGATGTCCTTGGGAGGACCAAACCCTAGAGACAGAGAGAGGCTGGTTATATATGTGCATATGTGAACATGGATATGAGAACCTACCATCTAGGTGAGGGAGAGAGAGTCCCAAGACCCTGGAGGAGGCAACTGTGTTAGTTTCTGGACAGCCTCATGCTCGGGTTGGTGGTTCCATGTAGGACTCTAGTGGTGTATGTATAAGAGAGTTTTGGGTAAGCATGTTTCATGGGTAAAGATCTATGAGGAGGATGTTGTGGCATGTTTTGGTTTGTGCTAATGTGGCTAGACCTTGTGAAGTTAATCACTAGTGCCAATGAGGTAGACCTAATAACCCTTGATCAAAGAGGAAAGATAAAGTTTTTTTTATGAGATACTCATACATTTGAGTGAGCTCAGAGAGACTGAGCATGTAACTACCCTCATGATATGGGTCAGAAGAATCTCAATTGGGCTAGATAAAGTTCTGATATATGTTTGATAAGCCACTCACATAAGTTTGTTTAGCACAACTATGATATAATAAATATAAAGATGTGATCTAATCTCATGACGTTATATATAGACATGATATGATGGAAACCTAGAGATGGTTTAATAGATATCAATGTATAAATGGTTAACCATGTACATGAATAATGATGATAATGTGATATTGTTGGTTAATCTTGTGATGAAATCACTAGTATATGTTGCAATTTAATATGAATAATGAAATAAGATCATACGAATGAAGCATGTTACATGATGTGTTAATCTTAGTGCTTAACAAAGATGGAAAATATAGTTTGATAGTTAGCACAACATAATGTTGATGACACCTTGACATAATTGGTTAACTTTAGTTAACTTCCTTGGAACGTGATAGTATGATGTCGAATATTAATGCATGAGTTCAGATAAGGAAGCAAATCTAACATATGAGATATGTAATAACTTAACCTGAGTTTCTAAACCCTTGTTTGAGCTTCCTTGGAGTGAGGTTTCACCCTTGATGCTTTTGAAACCTCCTAATAGTGCTTTGGATACATGGTTCTAGGTAACTTTTGTGGATATGTTACACATAGAATAGTTCCTACATGTGTATGAAGACATGGTAGTTTTCCTTGGAGTATGACTATGGTTGACTTTCAAGGATGAAAGTTCTTTTAAGATGTATATGATGTGACAAAGTGGTTTTCTGGCTTAATTCTGAGGACGGAATTTCTTTTAAGGTGTGTAGGATGTGATGGAGTGGACTTTTAGAATCCTAAGTGTCCAATGACATAAGTGAAATCATATGGTTGAGCTATATTGAGAGTTCCAAGCTTTTGACAAAGTAGGAGTGTTGATGTGAGGTTGACATAATGATTAAGACATCTCTTTCAATGCCTTTTGAGGAATTTAATTGAATGGTCTAACGATTGAGTTTTGGTCACCAAATTTGAGTAGAAGGTAGATCGAGAGATAAAGAAGCTATGGTTAAAATTTGGTGGCAATCGAATATTCCCAGAGAGAGATATTTAGGATTGAGTTTTGTAAAATAATGCACATTCTGTTTTGAGGATTTATAGACCTAAGTTGGGCTTGATATTGGTGTCACACACCCCTTTTGTTTGGAGCCGGCTGCGTGGCCCTTTTATGGCCCTAGATCTCTAACCTAGTGATCATGGCCTTTGAGAAGGGAGCACCACAGATTGACCTTGTGAAGGGGCTGTGCTGAGCCCTTGGATGACAATCAAACAACTAAGAGCTCTCCTCCTACCTCTGGTCGCAATGGAGATCATGGGACAGCTGACCCCACGGTCTTCCGAGCCCCCACTCATCGAGAACGTGGCTCGTGGGCAAGAACTAATCGAGGAGTTGGGATCCTCTAGAGAGCACGACCAGAGTGACCCCTCATTTGGGGCGTATGACAAAGAGAAAAGGGAGAAAGAGCTCCCACTCCTCTCCACCTCTCCACTGAGACGAGCAGGTCTGGTCAAGAGGAAGGGAAGGGAGCTAGAGCATCGAGCAGAGGAGGGTGTGGCCTGCGGAGATAAGAGACCCAGTTCCTAAAGGCAAAGTGAACCTCTTGGAAGCCTTAGCTTCCAGACATGGCATTGCGAGGGGTTTCCCCCCCTTTTTTCTTATGGCTGCAACGGTTGTTGGCACTCTCTCAGATGGATCACAGGAGTAGGCTCCAGGTAATCCACAATGTCAGCGGCACCGGGAAGGCACAATATAGCCTTTTGGCTGTGGAAGATGATGGTGAGGTGGCGCCAATCGAGGAAGGTTGCTCACCGGAACGAAAGACAAGCGGCTGCTTGAGGCGGTGCTCTATTTCACAAAGGAAACAGAGGCAGCCGCGAGTCCGTGACCTGGGGGAGAAAGCAGGTAGTCCTTTGAAGTCGACGCAGGAGAGGAAGACCACAGAGGCAAGCTGCAACGGCGGTAGACGTTTCCAAGAGATCCCAAAGATGAGTCAGCACAAAGCAGGCGAATGGTCGTGGAGGTCATGGAGGCGACCTCGAAGATGTTGGCGTCATGAGGAGCTCGCGAGGAAGACCATGAGGTGGAGGATTCATCGTCGTGGTTCGATCCAGCGGCAGTGCTCCCCATACCAACTCAGTGGCAGCGTGATGCCTCGCGCGAGAACAGAGTCCTGCTAGGACTCAACGACCGCGTGAGAAAGAAAGGGAGGACCGGTTCCACAACCCTGAACCAGGATTAAACCAAGTGAACCAGCTGGCCCACATCAATGCAGATCAATCAAAGAAGCGCGAGCCTTAGTAACCAGGTGTCAGCCTCCGATTGGCCGTCGAAGACAAATAGGTCAGTAAATATGTAGTTCTTCAATAAATCCTACCAAATAGCTCTGATGTCAGAAAAATACAAATAAGGTACCGAAATTCTAAGAAAAATGTGTAGAACAACATAGAACCATAATATCAGGTTTTTGATGCACAAATAATAGTGATATCATGTTAGATGTATTATGCTTATACCACTTGTTATAAATAGTAAATGATGGCCTAAAATTATGAGAACTTGTTTATAAATCATAAATCATGTTTTTAGTCCATATAAGGTCAGTAATCATGATGTTGATGCACGAAATCATGTAATTTTCTTAGAATGTCTATTTAGGGCTAATAACCCTAAATAAAATGTAGAAAATACATTAATGATAAATAAATGATGAAATTTACAGAGTAATCTCATATCAGTAATTAGAATATAATATGTAACTCTGAGGTCAGTTTATATATATGAAATTAATGGAAACATGATAATGACTCTTCATGTGATATAAAACCCTAATTTGAGTAATACATGTAACTCAGGGTTAATATGTATAAATAATGATATGGAACCTAATATTCAGATTATGTATCCTAATCTGAAACATGACATCAATAAGCTGACTCTAAGACAAGAAAGCAAGTAATGATGGGAATATACTAATCAGATAAAGTGAAACCCTAATGGACCTAACTAGGGTTGTTTTGATGAGAACCTGATGATAGTATGTGGTCTTGTCTTAATCAGGGTTTTGACCAAGGATATAGTTGACCTGAGGAATATGTGGTGATTAGAATGATCTATATCTTTGGAAGGTACGCCATTACCTCTTACTTGGATTATTATACAATATGCTTGTGTTATATGTGTGGTAAAATACTTGGCATATGATATTGGATGAAATGATTGTTCTTGTATGATATTTTGCATGATTTTCCATACTTATTGCTATGAACACATGAAACATAACATATCTGCTCCATTATATCTAAGCACTTCAACTCTTTGGTAGTAAAGTGCTGGAAAACAAGTGCTTCAACTCTTTGGTAGTAAAGTACTTGGAAGTGATCCAACTCTTTGGTAGTAGATCACATTGTGAAATGATCCAACTCTTTGGTAGTAGATCATAAAGGCCTTATGCATTCAACTCTCAGGTAGTAAATGCATGGATGATATAATGGAAAATATGCTTAAAATATGTGTTCTCTTTTGTTGATGGACATCTTTGTGCAAGTATATGTTTTTCTTATATTTCTTTATAACTGCCAAGTATTAGTTTTATCTTATTGCCAAGATATGATGATAGGTATATAAAAGATACGTAGGCATACTCAATACAATATTCTTGAATATTGTGCTGACGTGTACCTCATGTAATCTTTTGTTTAGGTTGTGGACATGTGCTTCAGATGTTCCAGGATAGTTGAGAGTTGTGTGGCGAGCTGATGTACAGGTGGACCTGTTGTCTTAAGATCCTGTTGTTTTGTAGTTGTACATGTATATGTAGAAGTTTGTTGTTCAATATGTAATATCAAATGTTGTAACAATTCATGTTGTAATTATATGTTGAATGGTGAACATGTGTTGTATGGTTTTATTATTGTTCATGTGCATGTCCTACTGATTGTTTCCTTTTAACTTCCTCTGATTTTCTTCTTCTTAGCCTTGTGTGGGATGTTTAAATTGGGATTCTCACTGAGGTGAGGGTTTCAATTTGTACGTCACACATTAGATTAAGTTTTAGAAAATCCAGGGACGTCACAAGTAACAACAACATACGACGACTATTTTTTTTCCTGTCATGAATAGCAATAACGACAAAATTGTTCACAATTACGATTGAAATTTTCCATCGTAGTTGATGGATTTTCCTGTAGTGTTGTAATAGGACATTGATAAACCCTATTTCCAATATCCAAAGTTTTGTTTTGCTTGTAGAGGCACTGACCACTTCTGAAATATTTTCTCGTTTCCTACACTCCCTTCCTCCTTCCACGTATGTGATGCTACCATTGATTTATCTTGGTACCCTAACACTCCATGCTATGTTTGTAATCCCTTTGCAAAATGTCACATACACCCAAAAGAAATCATTCATTTCTTATGAAAAGTTATTTCCACCTACATGGTTCTAATATAGCACAATGTAAGGAGCATAACTATTCAAGTAACCCCTTCTATCTACTATACCATCTCATCGACATACCATCACCAACCATAACCACCAAACCCAAGCTTGCTCCTGTGTATTCTTGTGGCACTGAACCATCACATTCCCACCTAGAAAGAACCCACATACAACCTGTCTCATAAATTTAGCCTATATCAACATCCCTGATGCCCTCGCCCCTCTTACAACACCTTCCTTGTCTAAAACCTATATCTAGTACATCAATTCTAACCTCACACCATTCTTTGAGTGGATCACCTACTATGAACCAACAAACAAAAAACCTAAGACCCGAGACCATTATTGATCTACATGTTTAACTCCAGGAGACTTCTTAAACTATTCCCAACCACAACATCCTTATCACTATTAGGAACAACATTGACAACAACCAATTCCTTATCATAAATGTCTCATGCTCTTTGACTCTCCTCCTTCTAGGTTGCACCATCCTATAGCCTATGATTTTATCCCCTGATCAAGTAATATATTCCCTCCCTGTTAGCACCAAGATTGATCACCTGGACAGTCTCACCATAACCATTCATTTGTGGAGAGTGTTTTGTTTAAACCCACATTACTAAATTTTCCTTGGATCTTGGTTCAGAACTTGCAACATTGAGTGGATTAGGATGGGTTTCCATTTCTAACCTACCATCCCATCCTTGGGATGTGGAATTTTTTTAAGAAGTTTGCTACTAGAATTGGTGCTTTTAAATTAATTAGTCCTAAAACCCTTTACCCCGCCAACTATATCAAAGTTTTTGGAGTCATCTCTATCAAACATGAGATTTGACTTCTCACTACTCTCAAAGTCTAGATTAACTGATATCATATACAACATTAAACTCCATTGAGAAAATCCCCATACCATTACCTCTATCTTTTTAAACCTTTCAACCACCCCATTTCATGGTTAAACCATAAAGATCTAAACAAAGTCCATCACAAAAAATACAACAACACCAAAACTGCCCCCTACAATAGAGGATATGTATGGATGATAAAAGATAAATAAAACCTTCCTACCCACTCCATTAATACCATAAACTACAACACAGACAGTCCAAACTTGAACACCCCACATAAATGACCATGCACCTCCTCCCCCCTCTACACTTATGATAAATATCACCAACTCATCATAGATCTCAACACATTGTGAGGACCTCCATGATACCACTCACATTAATGAGTCCAACCCTTCCACCAAACTATACCCAAAAATTGAGGAAGTCTGTGACAAGGTAGAACCCCCTAAATCAAACATTATTGGAGAATTGAATAAAGTTAACAACAATCCACAACTCTAGAACATGGTAAACACTCAAGATTCTTATGTGCACAAAACCAGGATACTGAGTGTACACCAAAAACAAGAAAAAGAGGAACTTCTTTGCTGTAGATGTACTAGGCAAGATGTTTACTGATTAATTCTGATTCTATACTTACCCTAAACTTGATCATATACAACACAACGTCATGGGATAATGCTTCCAATTTTACCACTTTTTCCAGTCCTATGCATTAATTTTGATTCTTATTTGGATGCTAACATAGAACTATCTAAAGTGGAACCAAAGATGTGGTGTAGTAATTGTCGACCTACTTCTCTTGTAGAATAACATCTTACCAATCTCATTTTTTGACAACCCTACAGTCCTAGAGTCTTACTACTATTCACATGATCATTGTATCCTGAAATGTTTGTGAACCTGCCAATGTTGTTAGTCATCGACATATTCATCATTTAATATGAGGAAACAAGATTGATCTTATCATTAATCAAGAGACTAAAATACATCTTTACGCTTTCCACCTACACACTATTAGCGAATCCTACATCATTGAATGGATTAAACCCCATCAATAATCCTAAGTGGAGGACTTGTTGTGGGATAGAACCCACACACCTTCCAATACGTTACACATTTCAATGTGTTTTCATTGCATCATTGTCTCCTTTGAAAATGTTGAATATATCCTTACCTGGAACTTCACTACGATATATGGTGAACCTAGCTAAAACAAAGTGAATTTCATAGAGGAAATAGAATAAGTTGCGTCCATACCTACCCATTTTCCTTGAATTATAGGAGGACACTTCAACTTTACTAGAAACACATCTGAACGAATCTTGTCCACTACTACCTCTCTACACTCTCACTAGACCCATGATTAAATATTTGAAAACTTCATATAGAAACAACAATAGAATAATGTATCTGCTTCCAACTTGGAATATACATGGAATAGAGGAAACCTATGGGCCAAAGTTGACATTTTCTTATGTACACAATCATTCATGACACACTATCCACTACATTAGTCCACGACACAAACCAACCTATTTTGGGTAAATTCCCCATCATCCTTAACTCCAAAACAAAAGTTTAGGCACCCAAACAACTTGACCTTGTTAGATTTTGGATTACTCACCCTGACTTTGAGGATATCATTAAAGAAAATAGGAAAAACCTTCCAACAAAAACTGAGTATGTCTTCCATATAAACCAATACCTCAAAGAAAAAATTATAAACAATCTAATTTCTAATGTGGTTACAATTTTTTTTTTCTTCAAAAAGACAACACCCTCGATGGACGCAACACAAACTCTTATATTTAGAGATTAGTATGAATTCCTAAACAAATCTAATGCAATCATGTGGAAACAAAGTGCTAAAATAAAATTGTTCATAGAAGAAGATAATAATACATTTTTTTCCATAAGATATACAACCAAAGAAAGCATCAATCACACATCCATATGTCATATACCAACTATATGATCACCTCCAACAAGGCTCAAATCATCGAGCAATTTATTTCTTTCTTCAAAAACTTTTCAATAATGGAATACAATACTCAAACCTATTCCACATTTATTGGAACATCATATTCCCTACTAAAATAAGTAATACCACTTCAATAAACTCACAAATGATGAAACTTAATGAGCCATAAAAACTTAGGAGCAGATATGTAATGACCTCACTTTTCAACAACCCCCAATTAAGGAAGGCCAAAAAGATGAAAGCCATTACTTTAATTTTTTAACCCAAGGATACAATTTTAATCAAACAAAATACAAAATGGAAGATAATTACATTCAGTTCAGATAATGTTTATCGAATGCTCACATGAACTTAATTACTATCATTAGGACTATACTTTTGAGAAGAAACAACATGCTAAATCCTCCTTTAAATCTTTAATGCTTTTCTGACATTTCTATCTTTAGCTTCATGTCCTTTATCATCCATATCAGCTTATACCTAAAACCGCATGACATAAATACACGATCAATATGTTGCCATACTAGTACACAGGGTGCATCTAAAATGTGCAAGTAAATATCAACATATATTCCAACAAATACTTGCAAATATAAACAAGCATTTTTCCACATAATCTTTCTCTATGTGATAGTCATAGTGGCATTATAATTGAACATAACTAAATAAACAACTAACATTTGAGTTGTTCAATCCTTGAGAATCACTCGAAAAATGCCAGTCGAACATATAGGGTAATCATTATCATAACCACATACCTTGATGGTGAGCCAATGCAGATTATCATGTAGAATACACTTCAAGCATATTATTTAATCAACAAGAAAATCAAGCAATCCACATTATCACACTGATCACATTAACCCTACTGACCCTAATCTAGGGTTTAAGGTTTCCTTGGTTTTGAGTTATCATCACGATTAATTTTGGTACTCCAATTCCCATGTTTTATTGAATTAATGACTCAAGAGCCCTATTTCATATTAGGTGTAGTCATGATTATCAAGTCTACCATATTATTAAATCATGAATAGTTAGATCATGTTAGGAACATTAAGGTTATAACAAGTTTCTTCATTGATGTTCAAAGCCTTAAACACACATATTAAAGATCATCCACTCTAGAATTCCTGGTTTCCTATCATTATTATCATGATCATCTTGATTTCTCATATTATTCAACAATATCAGTAAATATGGCAAAGTAAACATTTTTAGCATATTCGATCATCTTAATACTCAAATCTAGGGTTTTTATACACTAATCGCCACTTAAACCCATATTTATGCTATTTTCAAAATGAAGTAAAATTAAACTCTGAAACTAATTAATTTGGATTCTCCTTGTTCTCCTGATCACTTTGATATATAGGTAACTATATTTTGAGTTATGCTCTATTTACTACATTATTTACAAGATAAAATTTAATGGGCCAATCCCTAGTTGACGCATCAATGAGACTTACCTTATTTTTTGTTCAGTATCCAGCCAACTTAAAATATGAAAATACTTCCTTGCCCTCCAGCTTTAATGTGAGTCAAGCGGTATATGGGTCTTTGATCTATAACTCCCTATCTCCCTCCGTCAGCTCCTGTACTTCTATAGCCGTTGTGTCTGCGGGTGGAGTTCCACCGACACTGATGCATTGTGCCCTAGGCTGGAGCAAGGCTTGGGAACCCTTGCATGCCTCCACCAGAGCTGGCGGGCCACAGTGTTGAGCCCAAGTGAGAGGTGCGGGGAGAAGGTGCAGTCAGGATCTGGTCCACGGGCATGGCTCTCGGCATAGCAATTCAGGAAGCACCGGTGTTGGCAACTTCCGTGCTCGTCTGGGTGTTGAAGGTGGTTCCGTGTTGTAAAGTTCCATTAGGTTTAGAGCACTATGTCAGTGTCCCTCTAGGGACTAGGGTACCACCTGATATACTTGCAGGTCTGTCTATGATGGTTCTCTGTGGTCATCTTGTTTGTGGAAGGAGGAAGGAATTGAGGGAGGAGAAGTTGTTCCGCCTTGGCAGTCTTGAAAAAAACCTTACTCTATCGCCTCATCCAACCTGGCATAATGTGGGTAGAACGATATGAAAGAACCAATTTTGAGGGCTTTGGTGTTTACATAAGTTGGACACCTCCCCCAAAGAGACAAATACTTCGTCCTTATATATACATCTATGCAGAAAAACCCTAAAGGTTATCACGTAAAGTGAAGGGAGGGAGTGAAAGAACGGCCCCAGAGAGGAGGGGTCTAGGTTTCCTTATAACTTCTTTGCTCCCTCACAAATGATTTCCTTTTTCTCAAGACTTATGAGAGTACATATAGTTGTCTAAAGGAGAGAATTTAATAAATTTCCAATATGGTGACTTATATATTATATATGTCCTTCAAGTGTTTCTTTACTTAAAATTACCAACGTCACATAAAAAGCCATAAAGGAAACATATGACACTTTATTGGATACAATGCACACAAGTTTTAGATTATTCTTTTATCTATCATGGCATATCCTTTAAATTCATTAAAACATTTCTCGATTCATATTTAGTGCTTGGGATTTATTGGTATGTCTTTCCCATACATGATTTTCTCTTTTTAGGCATTATTTTAAACAATACCAATATCACATGGCTTACCCCTCTTTTCCTCCAAATTCTAGAATGTTGTTTATTTCCTTTATTATTTTCAGGTATACCAAAAGTTAAATAAAAATAATAAAAATCGGTATGTCAAAACATGTGTTTTCAATAATGGCTAGATAATCACTCTTTTAATTATCAAAACACCATGCATTTTTTCCTTTGGAAAACATTTATCATATTGAAAATCCGTTATTATTTATTCCTTTTGTTTATTTCTCTTGTGCAACAAGCACCAATGCCACAATGCGATCAACATTATTATTCAAACAATAATTAACATTGGGAAAATTATTCATCACACCATGGCTTCATATTTTTGTAATTCAATTTTACTAAAATTGAGGATATAACAAGATACATCATAGGGACCAGATGGATTCAAAATGACATTTTACCATAACCAATCAAACAACATTAAATATACATGCCACTAATTTTTTCCATACATAAATGACCATGGAGAAATCACCTACCCAATAAGTACATTTGACCAAAATTACATTGCTACGATGAAGAACTAGAAAAACCCATCCGAAGATGGTCGTTTTAGACCTATTACTTTCATTAATGCATTATATGAGATTATTTTTAAAGCCCTCACGTACTCAATTCAAAACATCATTTTGAGACATCATATGACTACAACAAAATGATTTTCTTAAAGGTGTAGTTGCAAGAAGCACACATTGGTCAATGAAGGTAATACACACATACCATAAAACAAGAATTCCACTCCTCACGCTCAAATATTAGCCTTTGAGAAATCCTTTGACAACATAATCTAGAAATTCATATATTTCTATCTTCAAGGATACAAATTACCCAAAAGATGAAAGAACTATATAAGACCATGTACTAGTTCTTGCCACTTCTCCATCATCATTAATGACTACTTTTGGCTACTTCTCTAAATTCAGTGGACTTATACTATGGGATCCACTTTCCCCATACCTATTCATCCTTGTAACATCCATTCTAATAAAGATGTTTTAGATCACAACTAGATAAATAGATAATTGTACACCTCCTCCTTGTAACATCCATTCTAGATAAAGATGTTTTATTAAATCATCAATCACATGCTTAAAATAGATAATTCAAAATGCAGATGATGCCATCCTCCTCACACCTAGTGATAACAACATCATCAAAAACATGACTACTTGGGCATTTATTGAAACCACTATGACCCCAAATTTAACTTTCGTAATCTTTCCAACTTTGGTACTCATACCATACAATATGGTTTAGACAGATATATACAGATACATAAATGTAAGGAATAGAAATACCATTTGTAACATACCAAAACCTAGGACCTTATCCTATTCCATGATTAGTTGATTAGTGATCTTGGTTCCATATATTTGACCAAACAAGGATTAAGTTATGTTGGATTTTGTGGAGGCGAAAGACACAACAAAAACACTAAAATTTTTCTCTACATACCCTATGAGAAGATCTAATCGACAACAATATATCCAAAAGAGGGAGCATAGGATATAACTCATAGAAGAGTAGGTACAGAGACGTCCCTTTGCTTGGTGATGTGCATCACTCTTGTGTGCACAGACGACCCTCGTCTATCCTTTAAACATAAGAAAATCAACGTCTACTTCTCTACTTCATCCACGTGGATGGACTGGAACTCCACGCCATTCGTAAGACAATGGGAATGTGTAGCCTTCTTCTTGACGAAATGCTAGTGCTGATTGCTCTCCTTCTCTCTTGCTTGGGGATGATGACAAGTAGGATCCATGTACAAGAACATGAGCATTAGTGTTTAAGCGTATCTCTAAATCCAGCTACCATGCCCCTATAAATATAGAGGAAAGGAAGAAGGGTTTCCCAAAACCATCGATTAAACAAAATGTACGTGGATGCATTTAAAAAGAGCCACTCATGGACCAATAAAAGAATATACTGGAATCCATTAATCAACCAATTAATTATATTAATTTATTAGCTAATTCTCATCACTTGGCTCTAGTCAATTCACTCAAGAATTTCCAACTGACTTAAAAATTAATTGGCTTAAATATATTAGCCACTTAACTCGCATTATACTCCAATATTATTCTAGTATATTACCTAAACGTTTTAGTAATCAACTTGATTCAGAACATTTCCAATCACGTCCACAATTATACTTCTATTCCAATATATCCTATGCACCTGACCTGGTAGGCTCAGATATACGTTGGCATTGATATTCATAATCATATTGTGATTTCACAAGCAAAGATTGGTATCCAGGAATACTTCATTGATACCCAAGTAATTGGAGAAGATGGAGGACAATTTAACCTATCATCTGTTATTCGTGTTATAATGATTGTATAGATCCTATGTCTCTAATATCCAGATTGAACTCAAGGGATGGAATCGTCATCCTCTTCAACATTTAATCGATGTTCCATGAACTAGAGCATACCGTCTGAGATATGTGTAGCTCAATATCACATATTGACTCACATCAGCATGGCCATGCATTTCTTAGTCTCGCTTATCAAGTGTCCAAGATATCATACTCCTATAGGAGGGACAAATTCTATCTACATCACTCACAATCATTCCCATGTGTCACAATGCACCCGAGAACCACCTTTACGGTAACCCTTATTTAGGATCCTAATGGATGATGTCAAAGTAAACCACATGACATGTGATGAGTGTAGTGATTTTAGGTCTAAGAACCACATTCACCACCATCACTATGAGAGATGACTCTAACTATCAATCATGGTTCCATGTATCACTCTCATGGTGGTCTGTCCAATACACTATTATCTAACAAGTATCTATGTGCTTAGTTTGATATCACATATCATGACTAATGAGATTCTGTCATCAACCAATGCACACTCTAATCTTAAGTGTTATTGTTGTCTGTTAGCCTTCCACAACAACATCTGACTAGGGACATAACAAGAATGCATATACTCTTGACATTTGTATGATATCATCATTCATGTCCTCAACCCTAAGAAATATGTCATTGAGTAATACTTCTCTTTAGGAATTTAATATATTATATCATTATCTCATAACTGAATAAACTTGATAAATTGGAAGATTTCCTTTATTATTAATCAAATCATTACAAGATATGACATCACAATCATCACATGATTGGCTCTATGGCCATCCATACCAACATACTCCCACTTGCAATTAGATGAAATAATACATGAACTTAATCCCAAGTGATGTAATATGACCTTCATGCTTCTATTATGAAAGTTCTTTTGTCAAGGGGTCAACCACATTTCTCTCGGTTGGTAATATGCAAATCTTCACATCTCCTTATGTTATGATTTCTCATATGAGATGGAAACTTCTTTGTATATGCTTGATATGCTGATGTGATCTAGGTTCCTTAGCTTGTGCAATAGCTCCATTGTTGTCACAATATAGTTCAAAAGCATTGGCGATGCTTGAAACCACCCCAAGTTTTGAGACTAACTTTCTGATCCAAACTGCCTCCTTCACTGCACTATATGCAACAATATACTCAACCTCCGTTGTAGAATCCAAAACTATCTCTTTCTTGGAACTCTTCCAGCTCACAGTGCCACTATTGAGGAAAAACACAAATCCAGATTGCGATCTTTAATTGTCTTTGTTAGTTTGGAAGCTTTCATCGGTGTAACCCTTTATCACTAACTCTTCCTCTCCATCGTAGACAAGGAACTGATCCTTAGTTCTTCACAAGTAATTAAGGATGTTCTTTACGGTAGTCTTGTAACCTTCACCATCATCTGAATGATATCTGATCGTCATGATCAAGGTATATGAGATATCTTGACAAGTACATAAGATTGCGTACATTATATATCCAATTGCAGAAGCATATGGAATCTTATATATGCGCTCCCTTTATTTAAAAAAATTGGGACATTGAGCTCTAGAGATAGTAACACCATAAGACATGTGTAGGCTGCCACTCTTCGAGTTCTCCATGCTGAACCTCTTCAGCACTTTGTCAATGTATGTTCTCTGACTTAGTCTAAGAAGCCTTCTATATCTATCTCCATATATCTTGATTCCTAGAATATAGGATGATTCGCCTAAGTCTTTCATAGTGAATGTATTTCCCAGCCAAGTTTTTACCATATGTAAAGTAGGGATGTCATTCCCCATCAATAGTATGTCATCCAAATACAATATGAGGAATACAATCATGCTCCCACTAACCTTCTTGTAAACACATGGTTCATCTTCATTTTGACAAAAGCCTAACTCTTTGACTATTTCATCAAATTGAAGATTCCAACTTCGAGATGCTTGCTTCAATCCATAGATTGACCATAGTAGCTTACAAACTTTATTTGCATCCTTTAGATTTATTAAACCTTCAGGTTGTGTCTTATACATATCCTCAAGAAGATTCCCATTAAGGAATGTTGCTTTAACATCCATCTGCCAAATATCATAGTCATAATAAGATGCAATGGCAAGTGTGATCCTGATGGACTTAACAATGGCAACTGGAGAAAAGGTTTCATCATAATCAACACCTTGAACTTGTTTGAAACCCTTTGCAACCAATTGATCTTTGTAAGTTTGTATATTAGCATCCATATAGGTCTTCTTCTTGAAGACCCATTTGCACCCTATGGTTTTTACCCCTTCAGGTGGATCCATAAAGGTCCATACCTTGTTAGTGTACATGGATTCCATCTCAGATCTCATGGCCTCAAGCCATTTATTAGACTCTAGTCCCTTAATAGTTTCTAGGTAGGTAGTTGGCTCATCATCAATGACTAAATCATTGCCTTCTTGAGTCAGTAGATAACCAAATCTATCTGGCTCAAGGCATGTCATACTTGATCTGCGAGGTTCTCGTGTCACATGAGGAATTTGAGATCCACAATGGTTTGTGGCTCTCTGTGTTCCTCGTGTACCTCTATAGGTTCAATGCTTTCTTGTTGGTCTCGAACCTCTTCAAGTTCTACTTTACTCCCACTGATTCCTTTGGAAATGAATTCCTTTTCCAAGAATGCAACATCCCTAGTAACAAAGACTTTGCTGTTAATTGGGTTATACAAGTAGCATCCCTTGGTTCAATTGGTATAACCAACAAAATAACATTTTCTTGATCTAGGGCCAAACTTTTTTGGAAACATTTTCTTGACATAAGCTTCACACCCCCAAATCTCCATAAAAGACATTTTGGTATGCTTCCCAGTCCATATTTCATATGGTGTGTTTTGAACCGATTTAGAAGATATATGGTTAAGTGTAAACACTACTGTATCTAGAGTATAACACAAGAAGGAAGTCAGAAGATTGGAAAAACTCATCATTGATCGCACCATATCTAGAAATGTGTGATTCCTTCTTTCTGTTACACCATTGTGCTGTGGCGTTCTAGGTGGAGTCCATTGTGATATGATACCACAGTCTCGTAGAAGGTCCTCAAACTCTTGGATCAAGTATTCTCCACCTCGATTAGAATGAAGTGCCTTAATACTTGTACTAAATTGGTTCTATACTTCAATCATGAAATCCTTGAACTTTTCAAGAGTTTCTGACATATGTTTCATCAAGTAAACATAATCATACCTACTAAATTCATTAGTAAAGGTAATGAAGTAATGATAACCAACTCTAGCATTTGTCCTAAATGGGCCAGAATTATGAGCCCAAATAGATCACTAGCCATCTCACTATTGCTAGTGAAGGAAGTTTTGGTCATCTTATCCAAAAAACAAGATTCACATGTCTCTATTAATTCTAATCAAAAGAGTGTAGGTAAACATCTTTATGGAGTTTAGATACACATTTCTCAATGATGTGACCTAGACAAAAATGCCAAAGATGCATTTTTTTTGATTTTTTGAGTTTTAACCTTTTGATAGTTACATTATAAACAAATAAAGACCATAGGACATCAGGACACTGCAATAAAAGATCTCATCTTTTGAAATAGAACATTGAGGATTCTTAATATGAAATTCATATCCGTCCTTATGCATGCAAGATACATAATTAATGTATCTATTTGTGGCAGGTATGAAATAGAAGTTCCTTAAATCTATTACAAGCCCTGTGGGAAGAGATAAATTATAGGCTCCAAGTATAGTGACAACAACTCTTTCTCCATTTGCAATGCATAGTTCAACCTCACCCTTTTGTAAAGGCTTACGTCTTTTTAGATCCTACATATTCGAGCATATGTGAGATCCACATCCGGTATCTAGTACCCAAGATGAATAAGTAGACAAATTTACCTGATAATGTATATACCTAAAGTGGATATCTCTATGCTATCCTTCTTTTTCCTCAATGCCTCCAGGCAGAGAGGACACTTTCTCTTCCAATGTCTAGGCTGGTGACAATGGTCACAATTGCCTCCCTTATTCAACCCTCCCTTTGCTTTGAATGTAGAAGATTTGGGTTTTAGTCTAGCTTTAGAACTCTTATTATCTTTTCCTTTTCCCTTTGACTTCCCTTTTATGCTAATCATCATTTTAGAGTTGGGCTTGTCTTTCTTCATTTGTGCTTCAGCTATTCTCAGCATGTTAAGCAACTCTATCAATGGTTTGTCAAATCTGTTCATGTTGTAGTTCATCACAAACTAGCTATATGACTCTAGAAGTGACTACGGAATCACATCAGTAGCCAACTCTTGACCCAAAGGAAATTCCAATCTATAATGGTTCTCCACATTCCCAATAAGCTTGAGCAAATGGGGACCTACTGGATCTGCTTCTGCCATGTTGCACTTGAATAATGCCTTGGAGCCATCATATCCCTCCTGTCTTGATCGATCTTGGTAAATGTTCTTAAGATGTTTTACCATCTCAATCACATCCATGTTCTCATGTTGTCTCTATAACTAATAGTTAATTAACCACAACAACATACACTTGACATCCATGACATCTTCAAAGTGCTTCTTGTAAGCATCCCTATCAGCCTTGGGTGCATTGGGAGTAGGTTCATCTGGCTTTGGTTTTCCAGGAAATAGAGCTTGCACTCCTATGTGAGAATGATTCTCAACGTCCTGAACTGGTCATGAAACTAGTCCCATTCAACCAATCCTTCTCAAGGACTGATCATAAGGTAAACATATTGTTTGTTTCCATTTGATTCTATAAGAGAAAATTTACAGTTTATCAAAACACTTTTGATTTGATTTGATAAAATATGATTTAATGATATTTAATTTGAATTTTAATTAATTATCACTCCCACTATTTTGTTCAAGCTGATAACCCCAACTTAATAATTCAAAAGATTGCTTCGTACAATCTTCTAATGTGCCAAGATCCATATTTCATCAAATCATGAGTTAACTTTGGCTGATTGCCCACATCTTGATTATTTAGGTAGGCAACATTTGCCAATTACATCATATGAAACTCTTGATAGATGGTGTGCACAACTCTTTGTCACATTCCAACTCTATGCTTCTAGGTACTTAATCTGATTAAGATCACCTAGTTAAACTTGACTCAAAAGCCAACATGGTAGAATATGCACCCTACTTTGGCAGATCTACATGTCTACCATCACACTTCCTTGAGATGGACGGCGCACCACGCTTTAACGTAACCTATGCTTAGTCAATCACGCTTTTCATGTGTACTTCTTATGGAAAGTAGCTAAGACTTAATTTTTTATTTGAGGGATTTATATATATATACATACATACATATACATACATACAAACACACACAAATATATATATATATATATCCAAACACCACATACTTTATAATATGTGTCATATACATACAATATTGAACCACAGACATGAAATCCACAAACACAAAAGCATTGGTTATGGCCATACTACTATAATCCTTAGAGCCACCAAGGATTACTATCCACCTATGGTCGTTTGCATCTCAAAAGACCTCAACCTATATGAATATCACATGAACATGCATTTGATCAACATCAAGGTGAACAACTTCATAGTTGCTCCTTGGTGTTAGATCATCAAGCTGCCTTTCCATTGATGCTCCTTCGAGTTGGATATTCAAGTCACTTCCTCAAACAAGTCTTCCAAATTGAATCAATTCCTATCTCTATCACATTATTTGAAAGGAGAACCTCAAGTAACATTCGAGGGATTTTTAGAGGGAATAGAGTTAGTTACACTTGGAGACAAGAGATAAGGCTCGACATACAAGCCAAATACTTATACAAAAGGATCCGAGCACAACCATATACATCCATCCACAAGATAACCAAGAATATCATTTACAAAAGGTGCCCTAGGTCATAACCATGCATGCAATCACCACACAAAACATATTTCAATGGAGACATGTATGCTTTTATAGGTATATCTATATATACATTAAGATTTCAATCCTTTTAATGCGGGACATTCCCCATGAGATAATGTTTGACTCCCACACAGACTAGGCGGGGTACATAGGGGCAACACCTCTGTGCGGGTGTCCCACATTTGTTGGACCATCATACTCCCTACTACAATAAACAACACACCATCAATGATCTCTCAAATGATGAAACTTAATGAGACATAAGAGCCTAGGAGCAGATACATCATAGGGACCAAATGGATTCAAAATGGGATTTTATCATAACTAATGAAACAACATTAAATATACATGCCACTAATTTTTTCCCTACTTACACGACCATGGTGACATCACCTACCAAATAAGTACATTTAACCAAAATTACATTGCTACAATGAAAAACCCTTATGAAGTCAGCCGTTTTAGACCTATTACTTTGATTAATGTATCATATGATATCATTGCTAAAACCATCAATGCTCAATTCAGACCATCATTGTAAGACATCATATGACTACAAAAAAATGATTTTCTTAAAGTTGGAGTTGCAAGAAGCAGACATTTGGTCAATGAAGGCAATACATACTTGCCATAAAAGAAGAACTCCACTCCTCACACTTAAACTAGACTTTGAAAAATCCTTTGAAAACATAAACTAGAAATTCATATATTCTTGTCTTCGAGGATATAAATTACCCAAAACATGAAACAACTAGATAAGACCATGTACTAATTCCTGCTACTTCTCTATCATCATTGATGACCACTTTGGGCTACTCCTCTAAATCCAATGGACTTACATAATGGGATCCACTTTCCCTATACCTATTCATCCTTATAACATCCATTCTAGCATAGACGATACATATCATAACTGGAAAAAATATCATTGAATCTCCAATCACATGCTTAAAATAGATCATTCAAAATGCAGATGATGCCATCCTCTTCCTCAAGAATAATGATAACAACATCATTAAAACCATGCCATTTTGGGAATATTTTCAAACCACTATGTCCCCAAGATCAACTTTCACAATCTTCCATCTTTGGCACTCATATCATACAATATGGTTTAGACAAATATATATACAAATACTGTAATGTAAGGAAGAGAAATCCCATTAGTAACATACCAAAACCTAGGATCTTACCTTATTCCATGATCAGTTGGTTAGTGATCTTGGTTCTATATATTTGACCAAATAAGGGTAAATTTATGTTGGGTTTTGTGGAGACGACAAGCGCAACAGAAAGTCAAAAACAACAACAATTTTCTCCACATACCCTACAAGCAGAGCTCGTCGACAACAACATATTCAAAAGAGGGAGCACGTGATATACCTCATCGTGGAGTAGGTTTGGCGATGTCCCTTTCTTGGTGACATGTTCTACTCTCATATGCATAGACAGTCCTCATCAGTCCTCCAAACATAGGAAACTCAATGTCTGTGTCTCTACTTTGTTCACACAGATGGTCTAGAACTTCACGTCGTGCTTCATAATCTTGTGGGAAGGAGTAGCATTCTGGTTGATGATGTGCTAGTATCGGTTTCTCTCCTTCTGTCTCACTTGAGGATGATGACGGCTAGGATTCACGTATAAGAGCGTGAGCATTAGCATTTAAGCTTATATCTAAATCCGGCCATCATGCCCCTATAAACAGTAGAAGAAAGGAAGCATGAATTCCCAAAACCCTCAGGTTTATAAAAGGGTTGCGACTACATTTAAAATGAGCCACTCATTCATTAATAAAAGAATATTCTAGAATCCATGAACATATTACTTGGTTAACTAATTCTCGTCACCCGACTCTAGTCAATTAGCTTGAGAATAGCCAACCGACTTAACAATAATTGTCTTAAACATTTTAACCAATTAATTTAGATTATATTCCAGTATTATTCTAGTAGATTACCTAAACGTTTTCGTAATCAAATTGATTCAAAACATTTCCAATCACGTCTATAATTATACTCCTATTACAATATATCCGATTTGTGTGATCAGGTAGGATCAAAACTATGTTGGTAGTGATATATATAATCAAATGCCATAATTTAACAAGCAATGATTGGTATGTAGCAAGACTTCGTTTCTACCCAACTAATTAGAGAAGTTGGAGAACAATTTAACCTATCATATGTGATTTGTGTTATAACGTCTGTATAGTTCCTTTGTCTCTGATATCTTGATTGAACTCGAGGTAGGGAATCATCATCCTCTTCAACATTCAATTCATGTTCCCTGAACTAGAGCAGACTGTCTAAGATATGTGTAAGCTCAATATAACATATTGACTCACATCAGCATGACCATGCATTTTTCAATTTGTCTTATCAAGTGGCCAGGATATCATACTCATATAGAAGGGACAAATCCCATCTACATCACTCACAATAATCCCCATGTGTCACAGTGCACCCGAGCACCACCTTTATGGTAACTCTTATTTAGGATCATGATGGATGATGTCAAATTACACCGAACAAAATGTGATGAGTCTAGTGATTTCAAGTCTAAGAACCACATTCAACACCATCACTTTAAGAGATGACTTTGACTACTAATCATGAATCCATGTGTCACTCCCAAGTGGGTCTGTCTGATACACTATTCTCTAACAAGTTCTATGTGCTTGATTTGATATCACATATCGTGATTAATGTGATTTTGTCATCAACCAATGAACACTCTAGTCTTAAGGGTTATTGTTGTCTATTAGCCTTCCACAACAACATCCTACTAGGGACATAACAAGAATGCATACACTATTGACATATGTATGATCTCATCATTCAGGTCCTCAACTCGAAGACATACATCATTGAGTAATATCATTCTTTAGAAATTTGTTATGTTATATCATTATCTCATAACTGAATAAATAAAATAAATCAGAAGATTTCATTTATTATTAATTAATTCATTTACAAGATATGACATTTCAATCATCACATGATTGGCTCCGTGGGCATACATACCAAAAATGTATACCTTAATGTACATAGTTAATGCATGTAAGATAGATAAACCAAAAGTAACTCGTACATATATAGTTTTGCAAAAAATGTAACACATTATGTGGCTAGGCTATGTAATCAACATCACATATCACAATAAACTTGTAATTATGTTCTAACATGTAAGAAAATTTATTAAATATGTAAAATATATTTCCTTTTCTAACTGATATTCACATAATGGTTAAGATATGTTTCAATGGATTTATAATGTGATTTGGAACAACAATTGGTACTTCCATGTCGATAAAAAGGAATGATGTACCGATACCTAAATAAATACTGAATTAATGGCCTTAATATGATAAATAGGCAAAAATGCAAATTTGTACATAATAATATAAGGATACTCTTTTGGTAACAATGTGAGGATAATGGGACTCAAAATAGTAAATAGTGACAATAATGATGTGATGTTATAATAATATAATGGTGATGAGACCAAAACTCTAACTGTATTAAAACTCATAGAAGAATCTTCAAAATGCAAATATAATGGTAAAAACATATTCCTTGGGTCCCAGTTAGCTTGGGTGCCAAGTTTCACCTTATTTGAACAATCACAACTATTCAATTTCATTAAGAAAATGTGTAAGATAAGGCCAAAATATTAGAGTAATTATAAAAAAATATCTAATATATTATATAAAGATATATACCAACTTTTATGGTTTATTCATATATAATTTATGTGAAGTTGTTATAATTTTTTTTTGGTATAACATAAAGTGAAACAATGCTATAATTGCATGTTAAATCTATGGAAAATTTATCATGGTGGAAAATCTTAAAATGTATTTACATTCTAAATACAATGTGACTAAGATAATTGCAAAAATGTGGTATACACGAGATATTTTAATAAATTAGATAAAACTTTAAAGAATTAATTCTCTCTACTTAATGTTTGAAAGTAATATAAAAATGAAAACAATCACGTCAAGATATCATAAAGTAAAGAAATACATAACTCAATTATATATCTTTTTGGAAACAAATAAAAATTCCCAAATTCATATTATCAATTACTTAATCAAATAAAAAAATAACAATCTTGACTTAATAATTGCCTTAGTTACCATCCCTATTACCTCCTAAAATTGTTAACAATAAGGAGAAAAAGGAAAATGGTTTAGATATGTTTTCACCCTTTTGATTCGAAACTCATGTGTCCATAACAATTAGTGAGCACCTATCTCTGCCACAATAATTAATGTCAAATATAGTAGCAATATATATTGTTTCTCAAATTGGAATTTAGGATCTAACTCAATATTAATTAAAATACATGTTTTTCAATGACTCTAACGTGAGAAAAGAAATATTGTAAGAAACTTATTTTATAATGGAATCAATAAGTATATATAAGAGGTTGATGAATGGAATTATAAAAACAATTTCAATAGGTATATCCTACAAAATTGTATATTAAATTATTATACACATTTACATTGAGTAAGTAATTACACAATGATATATGTAGAAGTCTCTTTATTATAAATGTAGTAGCCAATACTTCTTTGACCAAGTTATTAAAAAAATAGGAGAATATATAATAAAACATAGACATGAAGAAATGGAAGGGAAATGACATATTTTAATTTTTGTTCTTTCCTATTATGTGTTAATTGATGCTTAACTTTTATCCTTTTACAATATATGTTACATGTTTCTCTAGTACATAAAAATAGATAAGTTTCTTGCTACTCAAGCTAAATAGTTCTATATATAGATCCCTCTCCATGACCATCACACACATAGAAATCACTTGATCAACATGATAGGACTCCTAACCTTCTCCCTTATCCTCCTATTCAAGTCCCTCGAAAGACCCATCAAAGCCATGTAATATCATGAAACAATTCATATGGTGATTTTTTCTTAACCACCGATGTTTTAAACCTTAGAACCCTGACCTTGATCTAGGATTTGGGCTTTGACAAGTTGGAAAAATCTTGAGGTATGTTTATCCCTCTTTATTATAATGTGAAATCACCTATATTCACTCTTTCTTGGTCCTTTGGGACACGACACCCTAGAAACTTTTTCTCTCTCCTTTGACAGGATACATACTTTTCTCTCTGTCCTATGAGAAGTTGACTCATGTGAGTTTGATGATATGAATATTTTATTGGATATTCTTATTGACTCTGAATTGTACTTTACTTTATGATGAAATCCTAATTGTGGAATTGAACCAAGTTGTTCTCTATTATGAGATGTAATCCTAATTTTATATACTTCTGTGGAGGATGTTTCATATTGTCCATTTATGTGATGGAAACCTCATTAATTCAACTTAAACTTTCACTTTCTTGTACATTTTGTGTGCTTTGTGATTGAGTAGCTCGAGGGACGTATAAGTGCATTGTTTTATGGGGACATTTGCCATTTATTTCTTAGATGGAGGCTATTTTCCCCATACATTGGGATATGTACCCATGTTATTTTGGGATGCATGTTATGTGCCCCACACCTTGGTTTTGTGCCCACTTTATATTGGGAGTTTGTTTATGTGCCTTACTCTATTAGGTTTTAGGATTATGGGCCTTAGGCAACATTGTTATTTTTATTTCACTAGTGCTATGCTTATCTCTGTGGCATGCATATTGGTTATTATGGTTGATGGGTTTTGTGCCTTAAATTCTTTATATGTGCTTTTCTGGAACCACTTGTGTAATATTAATAATGGAAAGTATATTTTCTTGATTTTCATCTTATTGTAATTCATATTTTCTTGAAATCTACTTAAATAATACTTTTCCTCTTCTATGGGAAGCCTTCTTATATTTGATGTCATTTTTCCCTAAAGCTACTCAATTCCCTATTATATGCACATATCAATTTTATGCGGATAAATTTCATCTCTGTCTTCTCTTATGCGGTATGCTTCCAACCCCTATGTAGAGAGCAAGGAGGAAAAAATCAAGGTTGACCAGGACAACTTCAAGAGTAGCTAAACCTTCTTGGGAAAAAGGTTCGAGGTAGTTAGATGACCCTCTTCTTATCTTATGCTACAGTTTAGTTTTCTTACATATCACCCTGCATGGTGAAGGATGGCGATTATATCCATCATTGTAATAGTTATAAATTTTATATTCCACTGCTACATTTGTTATTTTGAAACATACTTTGAATAAATTGGATTATCACCCCTTTGCAAAAATTTGGTTGTAAGTTTGGCATATGATATGTTTTCTTTGATTTGATTTAGTAGGAAGTGGATCCCCTCTCAGGTTCCACTCCTTACAGTATGGTAACAAAACCATTAGCAGTCAGTCTATTGAACTATTTCAAACTTATCTCCCTTAGGATGTTTACCTAGGAAGATATGGCAAGTACTAAAAGTTTAATGGACCTACCCTCTTTACCCCTCTAATATGTGGGAATTTGTACTAGGTGAATAATTAGTTTTGAGATGTGAACATTTGGGTTGCTAGGTTAGAATCACACCTAAGATTCAACTGTAGGTGGATATGACATGTATGTTTGGTGCATGACTTATGAACAACATAAACACCTAAAGTATTCACAACTAAAAGATCCACATATAACTGTAATATCTTTAATATTTGTTTGGTTGACTTATTAGCTTAAACCTTTTAAAGGGGTGGAGAGTAGTCAGTCAGTAGTATAGGGATGACTATTTCAAGGACAAAATCCTCTTTAAGGAATGAAGTGTTGTAACATGGAGAAACCCATGACCTTACCCTATTAATGATTAGTTGGTTGATGATCTTGGTTCCATAGATTTGACCAAAAAATGATAAAGTTATACCTTAAAGTACATAGTTATTGTGTGTAACATAAGTAAACCAAAGGTAACACGAACATATATAGGCTTGTAACAAATGTTACACATTATGTGTCCATAGGTTTGATAATTAACATCACATATCACAACACACTCATGTTAACATAACAACTTAGTTATGTGCTAACATGTAAGTAAATTTGTTAAATAGGTCATATGTATTTCTTTTGCAAACTAATATTCAAATAATAACTAAGATATTTTTAACAAGAGGTATAGTGTGTGTTTTGGAATAACAATTGGTATTTCTATGTAAATAAATATGTATAATTTACCAATACCTAAATAGATATTGAATTAATGGACTTAATATGATAAATATGAAAAATATGGAAGTTCGTGCATAATAATATAAGGAAACTCTTTTGGTAACAATGTGAAGATAATGTAACTCTAAATAATAAATAATGATGGTAATCATGTAACATCACAATAACATAATGGTATGATGCCATAACTCTAATTGTATTAAAAGTCATAGAAGGAATCTTCAAAGCCAAATATAATGGTAAAAGCATGTTATTAGGATCTTAATCACCTTGGGTACAAGTTTCACCTTATTTGAAGAATCATAACTATCTAATATCATTAACAAAAGAAAATGTAAGATAAGGCCAAAATACTAGATTAATTATTAAAAATATCTAATATATTAAATAAAAATTATATACCAACTTGTATGGATTATACATATATAATTAGGTAAAGTTATAATAAATAAAATTGTGGTATGACATAAAGGGAAACAATGTTGTACATGGATGCTAAATCTATGGAAACTTTATCATAGTGGAAAATCTTAAATGTATTTACTTTCCAAAGGCAATGTGACCGAGGTAATTGCAACAATGCAGAATACATGAGATATTTTAATAAATTAGAACACACTTTTAAGAACCAATTCTCTCTACATATGTTTGAAGTCAATAAATAAATTAAAATAATCATGTTAATGTATAATAAATGAAACAAATATATCGACTCTATTTATATATATTTAGAAATGAATAAACATTCCCAAATTCATATTATCAATTGCTTAATCAAATTTTAAAAAATAATAATAATCTCTACTAAATGATTTCCTTAGAAAACCTCCCTATTACCTCCAGTTTTTTTTAACAATAAGGAGAAAAAGGATAATAGTTTGATAGATAATGTTTTCATCGTTTTGATTTGAAATTCATGTGTCAATACTATTTAGTTAGAACCTATCTCCTTTGCAAATAATTAATATAAAATACATTATCAGTATATATGGTTGCCTAAAATTTGTAATTATGGATCTAACTTAATGGTAATTAAAAATATGTCTTTTATTAGAATTAATTTCTTATACATGTTTCTCAATGACTCTAACGTGAGAAATGAAACATTGTGAGAAAGTAATTGTGCGATGGGATGAATAAGTGCATATAAGAGGTTAATAAATGGAATTATACAGAAAAATAATTTGATAAGTATATCCTATACAATTGTACATTAAATTATTATACACTTTTACATTAAGTAAATGATTACACAATGATATATTTAGAAGTCACTTTATTGTAAATGTACTACCCAATTTTTTTGTGAGCAAGTTACTAAAAAAGGGAAATATATTATAAAATGTAGATATAAAGGAATGGAAGGAAAATGAAAATTTCTATATTTATTCTTTCCTATTACGTGTTAACTAATTCTTAACTTTTCTCCTTTTACAATATATATTACATATTTTCCCTAGTAAATAAAATATAAGTATCTTGCTACCCAAGACAAAATAGTACAATATATGTAGACCCCTCTCCATGAGCTTCACACACATAGAAACCACTAGAACAATAGGAAATGACTCCTAACCTTCTCCCTTATCTTCCTATTCAAGTCCCTTAGAAGACTCGTCAAAGTCATATAATCCCATTAAACAATTAACATGGTGATTTTTTCTCAACCACCAGTGTTTTAAACATTGCAAACCCTGTCTTGGATCTAGGATTTGGGCTCTTACAATTTGACAAATATATTGAGGTATGATGCATCCCATATGTTTCATATTGAACAATCACCTAAATTTACTCTCTTTCTTGGTCCTTTGGGACACAATACCCTACACATCTTTCTCTCTTCCTCTTAGAGGTTATACACTTTTCTCTCTCTCCTTTGAGAAGTTGACTCATGTGAGTTTATTGATATGAATCTTTAATACTCTTATTGACTCTAAATTGTACTTTACTTCATTATTAGATCCTAATTGTGGAATTAAACCAAGTTGTTCCTTATTGTGATATGTAATCCTAATTTTAACCAGTTTTGTGATGGATATTTTATCTTATCCATTTATGTGATGGAAACCTCATTAATTCTATTTATATGATAGAATTTTCACTTATCTCTATATTTTGCATGCTTTGTGATTCATATCCCTAGGGATGTATAATTGTATTTGTTTTATGGGTTAGGATCCCTTTATTTTTTGGATGCATGTTATGGGCCCCATACCCTGGTTTATGTGCCCATGCTATTTTACGGTGGAGGTTATGTTCCCTATACTCAGGTTTTGTGTCTACTTTATATTGGGAGTTTGGTTATGAGCCTTAGACTCCATTGTTATTTATATTTTACTAGTTCTACGCTTATCTCACTTATATTGGGTGTAGGTTGTATATTGATGTCGATGGGTTTTGTGTCCTAAATTCCTTATATGTTCTTTGTGGAACCTATTATGTTTTATTAATGACAAGCGTGTTTTCTTCATTGTCATCTCTTTGCAATTCATATTCTCTTGACATCCACTTCGATAGTTCTTTTCCTCTTCTATGGGAAGCCTTGTTATATTTGAAGTCCTTTTTCCCTAAAGCTGCTCAAAACCCTATTACATGCACATACCAACTGTTATGCTGATAATTTCTATGTTTCTCTTCTCTTATGGGGTACGCTTCCAACCCCTAGGTAGAGAGAAAGGAGGATAAAATCAAGGTTGGCTAGTACAACTTCAGGAGTAGTTGCACCTTCTTGGGAGATAGATTTGAGGTGGTTAGATCGTCTTCTACTGGTTGTATTCTATGGTTTTAGTTTTCTTATATATCACCCTTAATGGTGAAGAATGATGATAATATTAAGCATTGTTATAGTTAGATATTTATATTCTGTTGCTATATTTCGTATCTTGAAACATACGTTTGAATAAATTGGATCATCATCCCTTTGTGAAAATTTGGTAGTGTGTTTGGCATATGGGATGTTTCCATTTATTTGATTTAGTAGGGAGTGGATCTCCTCTTGGATCCCACTCCTTATAGTATGGTATCATATCCATTAGCAATCAGTTAATCTAAGTATCCCAATCTTATCTCCCTTAGTATGTTCACCTAGGAAGATATAGTTGACACAAAAGTTTAGTGGACCTACCCTCTTTACCCCTATCATATGTGGAATTTGTACTTGATAAATATTTAGTTTGGAGATGTAAACCTTTGGGTTTCAAAGTTTAAATCACACCTAAGATTCAACCTTAGGTGGATATGACATGTTAGTTGGGTGCACGACCTATGAACATCATAAACACCTAAAGTATTCACAACTAAAAGATCCACATATAACTCTAATATCTTTAATAGTTATTGAGTTGACTTATTAGCTAAAACATTTTGAAGGAGTAGAGAGTAGTTTGTCGATAGTATAAGGATGTCTAGATTTCAAGGGCAAAATCCTCTTTAAGGGGTGGCATGTTGTGACATACCAAAACATAAGACCTTATCCTATTCCATGATTAGTGGGTCAGTGATCTTGGCTCTGTAGGTTTGACCAAACAAGGATAAATTTGTACCTAAATGTACATATTTAATGTATGTAATATAGATAAATGAAAGGTAACGTGAACATATATACACTTGCAACAAATGTAACACATTATGTGGCAATAGGTTTTATAGTCAACATCACATATCACAACACACTCGTATTAACATAATAACTTAACTATTTGATAACATGTAAGTAAATTAATCAAATATGTCTCATATATATCCTTTACAAATCAATATTCACATAATGGCTAAGATATGTTTCATAAGAGGTATAACGTGCTTTGGAATAAAAATTGGTGCTTCTATGTCAATAAATGTGAACAATATACCAATACCTAAATAGATATTGAATTTATGGTCTTAATAAGATAAATAGTCAAAATATGGAAATTCATACATAATAATATTTTAGTAACAATGTGAAGATAATGTGACTTTAAATTATAAATAATGACGGTGATAGTGTAATGTTATACTAATATAATGGTGATGAGCCCAAAGCTCTAGTTGTATTGAAACTCATAGAATGAATCTTCAAAACCCATATATAACAGTTCAAACATGTTTATTGGGTTCCAATTACCTTGGATGCCAAGTTTCACCTTATATGAAGAATCATAACTATCTAATCTCATTCAGAAAAGAAATGCAAGATAAGACCAACAATATTAGATTAATTAGTATAAAAATATCTAATATATTATATAAAAAGTATAAACCAATTTATATGGCTTATACATTTATAATTTAGGTTAAGTTTTAATAAATAAAAATTATGGTATGACATAAAGGGAAACAATGTTGTACATGTATGTTGAATCTATAGAACATTTATCATGATTGAAAATCTTACAATGTCTATATTATCCAAATATAGTGTGAGCTAGGTAATTGCAACAATGTGGAATACATGAGATGTTATAAAAAACTAGAACAAAAGTTAAAGAACTAACTCTCTCTACTTAAAGTTGGTAAGAAATAAATAAATGAAAATAATCACATTAACATATCATAGAGGAAACAAATAAATTAAATATATTACATAATTGTTTGGAAACAAAAAATATTTTCAAATTTATATTATGAATTACTTAATCAAAATAAGCAAATAAAAATAATCTTGACTAAATGATTTCCTTATTAAATCTCCCCATTACCTCCTAAAATGGTTAGTGATAAGGAGAAAAATAAATATGGTTTGATAGATAATGTTTTCACCCTTTTGATATGAAAATTCATGTGTCTATAATTAATAACTAAACCTATGTCCTGCACGAATATTTTGTAATGTGAAAAATAAGTGTATATAATAGGTTGATAAATGGAATTATAGAAAAAGAAATTCCATAAGTATATCCTACATAATTTTACATTAAATTATTATGCACATTTACATAATTATGGAATGAGATACTTAGAAGTCTCTTTATTCTAAATATAGAAGCCAATATTTATTTGACCAAGTTTGGAAAAAGAGGGAAACATATTATAAAACATAGAAAAAAGAAATCACCATTTTTATATTTATTCTTTCCTATTATGTGTTAACTAATGCTTAACTTTTCTCCCTTTACAATATACATTAGATATTTTCCATAGTATATAAAAATAGATAAGTTTCTTGCGAACAATCCAAAAATTGTTTTATATATAGACCCCTCTTCGTGGCTTCACACACATAGAAATCACTTGACCAATAGGTGATGACTTGTAACCTTCTACCTTATTATCCTATTCAAGTCCCTTGGAAGACACGCTAAAGCCATTCAATCTCATGAAACAATCCATATGGTGTTTTTTCTTCTTCTGAACCATCAATATTTCAAACCTTAGAGACCCTAAATTGGATCTAGGATTTGGATTTTGACAAGTATAAACCCTAAATTGGATCTAGGATTTTTACTTTGACAAGTTTAAAAACATCTTGAGGTATGTTGCATCCCATATATTTCTTATTGAGAAATCACCTATATTCACTCTCTTTCTTGTTCCTTTGGGGCATGATACCATATACACTTTTCTCTCTCTCCTATGAGTGGTCAGACACGTTTCTCTATCTCCTCTGAGAAGTTGACTCATGCAATTTTGATGATATGAATATTTTATTGGATGTTCTTGTTGACAATAAATCGTACTTTATTTCATTATTAAATCCTAATTGTGGAATTGCACCATATTGTTCCTATTGTGAAATGTAATCCTAATTTTACCTACTTTTGTGGTGGATGTTTCATATTGTTGATTTATGTGATGAAAGTCTCAGTAATTCTATTTATAAGACTTAAATTTCACTTGCCTCTGCATTTTCAATTCACTAGCCCTAGGGACATATAAGTGCATCAGTTTTATAAGCTTATGTGCACTTTACTTTTTGGATGTAGGTTATGTGTCCCATACTCTAGATTATGTGCCCATTTTATTTGGGATGGAGGTAATGTGCCCCATACCTATGTTTTGTGCCCACTTTATACTAAGAGTTTGCTTATGTGCCTTACTCTATTAGGTTTTAAGGTTAAGAACCTTAGCCACCATTATTTATTTAGTGATATGCTTATCCCACTTGTAAGCATGTTGATTATTGATGTTTACGGGTTTTGTGCCATGAATTGTTTATATGTGCTTTTTTGGAACCTCTTATGTTTTATTAATGGCAAGTGTATAATCTTGATTATCATCTTATTCCAATTCATATTATCTTGAAATCCACTTGGGTAGTACTTTTCCTCTTCTATGGGAAGCCTTGTGATATTTGATGTCCTTTTTCCCTAAAGCTACTCAATTCCCTATTACGTGCACATACAAGCTTTTCTGCTAATAATTTCCATATATGTATTATCTTATGGGGTATGCTTCCAACCCCTAGGTAGAGAGAAAGGAGGAGAAAGCCACAATTAACCAAGACAACTTCAAGAGTAGTTGAACCTTCTAGGGAGATATATTTGAGGTGGTTAGATGACCCTTTGCTGATCCTATGCTATATTTTAGTTTTCTTATTTATCACCCTGTATGGTGAAGGATTGTGATAATATCAAGAATTGTAATAGGTAGATATTTTATATTCCGCTACTACATTTGGTATCTGAAACATACTTTTGAATCTATGGATTGTCATACCTTTATGAAATTTGGTTGTGTCTTTGGTGTATGAGATGTTTCCTTTTATTTAATTTAGTAGGGAGTGGATCCTCTATCAGGTACTACTCCTTACACCAGTAGATATCTTGTCCAACCTTTATCAACACTTCCTTTTCCAATGACATGTTGGAGCCCCATTATCACATTATTTCAATAAACTATGAATGTTGAAATCATGAAAATCGAGCCTTGTTGGTCGTCTTATCCTCTTTAACTCATCATTTACACCACTCATCACATACTGCCACAGTTGTATACCTCTCCCATTGAAAGTAATACAAAGCATAGATATACTATGTAAGAACCTTCAATATGGATACATAATAGAGAAAGAGAAAATACACCTGCTCAAATGGGATATCTTAAACAAATATAAACAACTAGGGGAGATGGACTCATCAACATCAAACTTCACTCACATTTCCCTATTCATAGAATCAGGGAAACACTTTGCACATGAAAACAAACCATATGAGACCACACATTATAGTTAAAAAAAGAATTCAAAAGCTTATCTCCACTACAAGATACATTTGTCAACACACTATAAATCATATAGGAGAGTATCACACTCCCACCGTGCTATTTGAAACACATTAAATTCTAGGATCACCCCTAGTAAATGAGTGTAATATCAACTACATGAAACTCCATACCAACATCCCCTCCTTGACTAGCATCACCATTGTCTTATCCCATTCGAATCAAATAGAAAAAACCTATTGTAATGATACTTCAACGACTCATTCAGCAATACTGAAATCAAACTTATCAAGAACACCCTATAGAATTTCATGGACAATAACATTGACGGGAAAAGGTAAAAAGATTACACACCTATAGAAATATATTTATAATTTCATCAACACATGCATCAAGATAAAAATGATAAAAAAACTTTAGAAAAGAATGTTCAACAAAATTTATTATTCTCAAATATCTCATAGGGTATGGAAAAATACTTAAAGAAAAAAACTAGATCAAGAGGGATTTTTAGGACCTACCATTTACCTAATGTGTAAACTAGAATAAGAAAATATGGAGCACATATTCTTACATTGTGATTATCACAAAATATATGACAAACACATTTTAACATACCAAGATACATGTTGGTATAGTATGCCCAGAGAGCCGATCATGTGATTATTGCAATGAGGCATATGATACTTGATTTGATAAAGGTAATTCTGTCTATTTTATTTGTCTTAGTCATTAAATGATGACACATACATGATAGATGTCTAAAGAATGATGTGACTCGATGACATATGTCTTCAGGTTGAGGACCTGAACAATGAGACCATATGTATGATCAGAGTACATACATTCTTGTTATGCCCCTAGTCTGATGTTACTATCGAAGAAATATAGACAAGAGTAATACATAAGAATAGAGTGTGTGTTGACTGATGACATATTCTCATTAGTCATGATATATGATATCAAGTCAAGCACACAAATATATGTTAGAGAACAATATATCGAACAGACCCACCGTGAGAGTGATACATGGATACCAAGGAATGATAGTCACAATCATGTCTCATAGTGATAGTGGTTCTTAGACCTAAAATCACTACACTCATCACATGTCGTTGGGTACACTTTGACATCATCAAACACATTCCTGAAACATGAGTGTTATAAAGGTGATGACTGGGTGACTTTGACACATGGGGTTTTGAGTGTGAGTGATAGATATGGGATTTGTCCCTCCTACAAGGAATATGACATCCATGGCCCCTTGATAAGAGAGACTAAGAAATGTATGGCGATACTCATGTGATTCAATATATGATATGTGAACTCACATGCATCTTAGACTGTCTAGTCAGAGGTCAAGGAACATGGATTAAATGTTGAAGAGGATGACGTTCCATGCCTCAAGTTCAATCCGGATGGTCAGTGACAAAGGAACTATACGATCACGGTAACACTAATCATAGATTGTAGGTTGAAAGTTGTTCTCCAACTTTCCTTTTCACTTGGGTAGCACTGATGTGCGACTAGGCACCGCTCTTTGCTTGTGAAGTCATAAGTGAGTTATGGACTTTCGCTGCCAATGTGAAATGGGACCTATAGGGTCACGCACACAGGATTAACCTGTAAGAGGAGTTTATCTATGAATGATGTTTATATTGATTACTAAAGTGTTTAGGTACTCAATTAAACATTCAATCAATAGACTTGACTCAGAATCATCAAGTTCAGGTGTTGAACCAATTGATTAGAGTGTCAGATTGATTGAGAACTGCATTGACTAAGTTCTGCACAACCTGGACCACCAACCGACCAGTTCACTGGGTGAACTGATCGGCTCATGGTCATTGAGATGACCGTTTACACTGGTGAACCAATCAATTAATATGGACCGATCGAGCAAGTGTTGGGTTTCTCGATTTGTGAGAAAAGATTTTCAGTTCACTTGTTCATTTGATTGAGATAAGAATTAATCTTTGCATTAATTAGAAACGAATAAAGAAAGTCGATTGGAGGCAAGTCTGGGAAGTGAAATGACCGGTTGACTAAGTGAACTGACTGGTTCACACTCCCAACTAACCAGTTCAAAAGTGAACCGATCAGCTCACTTTCCCAAATGTCTGATTGAGTTGTGAAACGACTGGTTTGCCTACTGCAGTACAATTAGTTCATGGAAAATCCGGACCCTTCTACTACCATATCGACCGGGAACCCTGACCCTGCCCTCTACTATAAATAGAGGGGTATAGGGGGCTTCCCAAAACACACAACTCATAACATCAGTTTCTCTACAAAGTTGTTGTCCTCTCTGTTTGTGGTAACCGAGAGAGCCCAAGAAAGTGCCACCCGACTAGGGAGGCACAGTTAGGGAAAAACAGCTGCAGGATGACAACTGGTGGTGGGAGAGTGTGTCGGTGACTAGTACGCTGAGAGGAGGATGTCTCCTTCTATAGTCCTTCTTGACAGGACAACTAGAGTTCTCGGTGGTCAGTGTGGACTATCTATAGAGGCAGGAGGTTTCTGCCACTCAGGAGGATGACGATCAACCGTAGTCCGGGTCAAGGACAGGAGCTGCATAAACACCATCGAAGACTAGGTGGTTCAAGACTGCACTAGTTGTGAGGTATTGTCGCTGAGCAAGCCTCAAGACTAGGTACACTACACTAAAACCATCTTTCCTATTGCATAATTGTTGATGCGATCTGCTGGTTATGGGTTTGTGGTTAGATAATTTTTTTATTTCTGCTACCTATTTTGTCCCACAAAACCCAACAATACCAGCATTGCATTGGTAAGAACACTATTAATATGATATTTGCAGCTAAACCTAAAAGAAAAAACATCACATCCCTAATATTTTATCCCTCACAATATTTTGGTCTATTTTGTGAGAAAGAAATAATAGAATGTTCAAAAATAAAAGTAGAAACATCATCCAATTTACCAAACAATTGGAAAGCTTAAATGATGACATTATATCCTCCAACACCTGATTCAAGTGGTAGAGCGATTATTAGAGATGTGAAGGATACACAGATGCTACCTTTTAGGGATGCTGATATATGTCACATGACATATTCGATGGAGCAGATTCTAAATGTACTAAACTAGGAGTGATGAGGATGCCTCAATCTTATCAATGCCAATATATTTCTCCTAGATTTGTTTTTCTAATTATATCATAGGCTTGTTTAGATGGGCCTCCCCCAACTTATCCTAGTACTTATATTTACTCTATTTCATGACTTTTTTATCCCTAGTAAAAAGATCACATACTATCTCTATCTTGTATGTAATTTGAACTCATGTATGTGATTTTAGATCCTTAATCTTATGGAACGAAAAAATATTTTATAAAAAACATGTAGGGAAGAATGCCATTGATTCACAAAATCTGGACACAACATCCATGTCTTTAACCTAGAGCCAATATCTGCCTATCAAACAATTTTATCTAATGCTACTCCACATTGTTCCTCTTCCCCATGTGAAAAGTTGTGAGTTTTTTTTATATGGCTCCCTTAGTTTTCAGATTATCCCATAAATGGTATACCTTACTCTAAATCCTAAATAACCCTTGCCATAACCCATCATTTATGGAAACCAAACAACTGCTTCCCTATTGCCTTTCTTCTTGTTTTTATTAACTCAAAAATACATATTGTACATATAAATTGTAATATTATAACAATATACATAGTTAGTAAATAGTAATAAATAACATCAATTCTATTTAAAAACATCCTAGGTGCGTCACATTAGGTCCAATTCATCAATTAAAATATTTTGAGAAATGATACATTTTTATAGGTCAAAATCTGGTGTGAATATTGCTACATGCTATCCTATGTTCTATGACCTTTTCAAAAAGCATTTTTTTCTTCAAAATTCTCCCCAAGGGGATTTGAATGCAATACCTCATGATATATAATTAGTTGAATCAATATTATCTTACTGACATAAACTCTTTTGATAACTTTTAATATTTTAAATTATTTTATAATATTGAAAATTTCCAAATGATTTTTGTTACAATAGTATTTTTGTTGGAAATTAGATCCTGAATAGTTTAAAAAAAGAAGACCACACTAGAATTTTCAACATGTATAGAACTAATTTTTTTAATCTCAAACTTTACATGTGAAATGTTATTGGAAGGCTAACATTTGGAAGGTGTACAAAGCATGAGATTTGTGACAGTGTACCTACCATGTTTTTCTTTCATTTAAATTTCTCATGGAGGAGATTCAAACCAATTATCTTATAGATCACATTGTTTATGAGTTGAGTCAAAATAATCTTTCTAATATCAGTTCATTGTATAACATTTATTTTGAAAATACATAATATTGTGAATATGTGATTATTTTAATTTATTTTTCTCTACATTTATTTTGGATTAGTTTAAAATAACTAACTCGACCATAATTTTTTAACATGTATGAAATTGGAAAAATATGAACCCATATTTTAGAAAATGAAATGCCTAAACATGACTAGATATGTAGGATCTGACCGACTTGTGTTATCGCACTAGATAGTTCACCTAGGGAAAAGTCTATAGACTTTTACCTAAACAAGTACGAGTCACAAGTAGACATATCTTATCATAGTTAGTTTAAGATTGAAACCAAAAGTCAACATTTTTAAGAGTTATATGATCAACATAACCAGTAAAGAACTAGTACTAAACACAAATATTGGATTGGCTATTATTACAATAACATTAAAATAATAGAAGGGTTTAATTAAGGATTGAATATCATATGGTGGAAACACCATGGCAGAATGAGTTTCACCACCGCTAACTATCATTCACTCTATCACTGCCTAATATTTAGCATAGAAATATATATGTTGAAGCCAAGTAAATTCCTCATTTTATCGTTAGGAATAAAATAAGGATAGATATTACTCCAATCTTACCATAACATTACCTAGATATCATGCATTTTTCATCTCAGAAAATTCATATATAAAATTCTTGTCAAGGATTTAACATAAATCAATATTTTTCCTAGATCATAGGTTCAAAGTTCTCTATATCCAGAATCTGATAAACATGTAAACTTGTTGATCATGCAATAATATAGGCCTAAAAATTATTGGTTTCAAACATAGAATGATTGGTACAATAATATATGAAACAAAGAGAACACATTTGGATAGTGGGGTTGCTCCCCACACCCTACCGAGAGGATAACTTACTGATGGCACCAAATATTAATACGACATGGAAGAAGAGAGAAGGAGAGGAAATTGCAGTCATTGTGTGTAGGAGTGGTTCTTTAAACTCTAAAATGAACTTGTCAAATAAATAGAAAGAACACATCCTTGATGTTCATCGAAGATGGACTAGACACTTTGATAAATGTGTATTTATCCTTTTTTTTTGTGAACTCCAGAGCTTAAATTTTATTCATCCTATGCTCTAGAACAGGCCAAAGAACAGTGAGGTTTACATCTAGTTCATACTCCGGCCAGGCCGGCCTATTACAGCTAGAGGAAAGGAAAGTGCAGGTAGATAAAGAGGTTTTTGCAAGTTTGTCGGCTGCCTTATTGAGGTCCCTAGGGACGTACATTACCATTAAATGGTGAAGGCTAGATTTGTTGACATGAAATTTCCTCCAAAGATGTTGGAGACTCGGTGAGTTGCAGACTGTCTGGCTTACTAGCTTCACCGAAGAGCTAGAGTCAGTGAGAATAATGGTTTTCCTAATGTTGCTATTCTTACAAATAGTGGACGCAGTAACCACTGCCATTAGCTCAGATTGTAGTGGTGAGGTGGCGTGTACATGAATACCTTCAAGTATATGGAATTTTCCTTGGTTGTTGATGGCATGAATGGCTATGCCGGCTTCCAAATTTTGGGCATGAAAAGCTACATCAACGAAGATGATATGGTCTACCTCAGGGGGTCTACTAAAGCTTATACCTAGTATTGATGTGACCTCATTGCTGGCCTCCATGGCATGGATGATGGCCCTCGTTCGTTCTTGAATGAAAGTGCTCTGGACTTGTGCATTTGGAGTTTTGCGATCGTGAATGAAAGAGTTCCTTGACCTCCAGAGGTGCCAACTTGCCACTAGGTACAAGATTGCAGTTTTATGGTCCACCTGTTGAGGAGAAATAATCCATCTGATCCATTCTGTTTCAAAGAGTTAGAACGATGCAGATGGAGCTTGAAGGGCCTTCCAGGTATCTTTGCTGTGAGGGCAATCATGCAAGCAGTGTAATATGGTGTCTTCACAGTTGTTACAGATGGGGCAGACAGTATCCACATCCAGATATCTTCTACTTTTCTCTGTATTGGTAAGCAAATCCTTGTGTTGAAGGAGCCAGTCAAAGGTTTTAAGTTTCTCTGGCACTTTCATTTTCTAGATAAACTTCCAGATTCCATCATTGGTGTCTTCGGGGTTATCTCCTTCTTTGATCCAGTTATAGGCAACCTTAGCCGTGAGATTCCCATGGGTGTCGTGCGGCCAGACCCAACAATCCGGTTCAGGGTGGATTGTGGGAGGTGGAATGTAGTGGATGATATGTTGGACCTCAGGTGTCATAAATTCATTGATGAACGAGGTATCCCATTCACCACTATCCATACCCATAGATTTGACCTCCATATCTTTGAGTTCCTGTGGGATAGGCCAGTTGGGAGCGATGTCCATTACTGATTTACCATTGATCCATTTATCCAACCAAGCATTTGTGCCTTCTCCATTGTTGATCGTTTTATAGAATACAGATGACACTTCTGACAGGTTACATTTTATGAAACTCCAGGCTGACGAACAGGGCTTGTTGATTGCCTGTGTTCCCCGCATGTATTTCTCCCTCATTATTCTGACCCAAGGAGCCTGATGGTTATTCAAGAAGCTCCACATGTTCTTGAGCATTAAAGCCTTGTTTTGATCACGAGCGTTCTTTATGACTAAACCTCCATTACACTTAGGTTCAGTTACCTTCTTCCAGGAGACCAGGGACAATTTCTTTTATTGCCTCCCACCTGACCAGATAAAGTTTTTGATATGCTTGTTGATATCATCGCACAAAGATGGAGATAGTTTGACTGATTGCATTGTGTCTGATGGAATGGCTTGCAGAGTAGCCTTGGCAAGAGTAATTCGTCCTTCTAGGGAGAGGTGGTGAGCTACCCAGCTCGACATACGCTCTCTAATAGTGGTGGATATATGTTGGTGTGTAGTCTTGTTGACCCGATGATGAAGAGTGGGAACCCCCAGGTATCTGCCCAGGTCATTTGTTCTTTGGATACCAATGTCCTGACAGAAGGTGCACTCTTCACTTTGTGTGGTGTTGGCAGAGAAGAAGCACTTTGATTTCTCCTTTGAGATGACTTGTCCAGAGATCAATATGAAGTTATTGAGTACCTCAAGGATGTTTAGAGCTTGAGCTGGGTTCGCTTCAACCATAAGAAGAATGTCGTCCACGAAGAGGACATGCGACAGGGGAGTGCCATGCCTTGTAAGCCTAATCGATTTCCATATGTTGTTGGAGACTGCTTCGTTAATTGCTTGCGAGAGCCTCTCCGTGCAAAGGAAAAAGACATATGGACTAAGGGGGTCCCCTTGGAGAACACCCCCTGTTGTCTTGAAGGAAGGTAAGGGGACTCCTTCCCAGAGGATAGAAGTACTGCCCTAGGTGATGATATCCATTATAAGATACACAGTGATATGGGGAAGGCTTGTCTTGATGAGAGTATCCTTGATAAAACTCCAGTTCATTCGGTCAAAATCTTTGGACAGATCGAGCTTCATTGTCACCCACTTCTTGCCCGAATTTTTCTGTTTCATGGAGTGAATAACCTCCTACACAAGCAAAATGTTGTCACTGATATTTCTGCCAGGGATGAAGCTCGATTGGTTTTCCGCGATCCAATATGGAAGGTGAGGCTTTATACGTTGTACTAGGATCTTGGATAGAAGTTTAAAGCAAGAATTATTTAGAGAAATTGGTCGTAGATCTGAGCAGCTTTGCGGTTGCTTTGTTTTGGGAATTAGGATCATATGGGATTCTGCAAGGTTGGCATCAACACGGCCACTGTTGAAGGCATGTTGTGTCATGATCACGATTGAAGTTCCTATCGTATTCCATTGACTCTGTATGAAGTTAGTATATACCCCATCGGGGCCGGGTGCTTTGGATGGCGCCATGAGGAAGACAGTCCTCTAAATTTCATCATGGTCAGGCATTCTTGCTATGAAATTGGAGGCTGGGAAGGTCAGCAGTTTGAAGGTGTCAGGACAGTTTGAGATATCCAGAGAATTTGTGGCGCTCATTTCTAGTTGGGCCATAAGGTTCTGAAAATGGCTTAGGACCAGGGCTTGCAGAGCGTAGGGGGTTTCCACCCATTCACCATCATCTTTGCGGAGTCGGCTGAGTTTGAAAAAGTGCCTGCGGGCCTTGACATAAGAATGGTAGAAATTTGTATTGCCATCGCCACACTTGAGCCAATGGATGTGTGCTTTCTGTTGCCAGTCCAGTTCTTCTTCGAGGAGAATTTTAGAGTGTTGTTGTTCTTGCAGGTTAATAGACAGAAGATCGTTAGTAATACTAGGATTTAGGCTATCGGTCACCTGGCATTTGTCTAACTTGGAGACAATGGATTTCTTTAAGCTCTGCTTTTTCTCATGCTTCTTCTTTTGCCACTAAAGGATGATAGACTTGAAAGGTAGGAGTGCCTCAGGGAAGCTTTTGGAGCTGTCCCATGAGGGCATGATGATCTAGTTGAAGTCTTCTGTGAGCTTCCAACTTGCCTTGGTTTTGAAGATTGCCTGTTTAGATACAAAATTTGTGGAGCTCGATAAGAGAATTGAATTGTGGTCCGAGTGTAGCCTGGAAAGGACACTACAGTTGAAACCACCCTCGACTTGGAGCCAGGAGTCGTTAGCTATGACTCTGTCAAGTTTCTCGAGAAGGCGTTGCCTCTTGAAGGTGAAGAATTGTCCTGTCATTCGAACCTCATCTAGGCCGCTGCCCCGAAGTAAGGCATTGAACAACCGACTGTTCATTCGATCAAAGTGTTTACCTCCATGTTTTTCAGAGACATCAAGCATTGTATTGAAATCACCCAGCACCGCCCAATTTGTAGAGGTACGATGTGAGATTTCAGCGAGCCTTGTCCATAAGTACTTTCTCTTCGACGGACTAGGACTTCCATAGACAAAGGTAACATACCATGAGTGATTGATTCTACATTGTATAAATTGCCGATGGCTGCTTATTACTTCTAGATGGCAGTTTGCTTCATCACACATGACCCAGATTCTTCCAGAGAACCCAAGGGCCTCCACATGATGTGAAGAGGTAAAACCTATCTTTTTAATAACATTGCTCGTGGAGGTTCCGCTGCACCTAGTTTCAGTAAGAACTAAAATGTGAAGTTTATACTTCATCTTATATTCTCTAACAAGTCTGACTTTATCTTTGAAACACGCTCCTTGGATATTCCAGCAGATGATATTCATTTAAAAAAGAGAGAGGGGTGGGGTTAATGAATTACAGCAAGAAGGCCTTGTCCTTGGCCTTCCCCATCAGTTCCATTGTTTCCAACTCCTCGAACTTTGTCATGAGGACATGAGACCATGGTGTCCATGTCCTGGACCTCCCCTGTGAAGCTGAGGTGTTTCTGAGGGCCCGAGGGTCCTAATTAGCCAATTGATTGTGCTATTTTGCCTTTTTTCCGCTCCCGTCCAGGGCCCACTACCACATTTTGGTAGATGATCTTTCTGTTCCTGAGGATTACACCAGAGTTGCTTTGGCTGGTGTTCCCGCAAGAGAACTTATCTGGTGGGATGTTTGAGTCCACTAATTCAATCGTGCTCCTAAAACAGAAGGCCTCCCCATCATTGGGTTCAAGATTCCTGCCCTTGGACATCTGATCATTGATCAGGATGACCGTTGTGTCTAGTACACTGGCATCTCACACCTTATCACTTGCATTGGATTGATGTTTCTATTTTGGCGGCGGCTTAAGTGGTCCTTTCTTCTACTTCTTTTTACTAACAACAATTTCCCAATCGGAGTTGTCCCCATCGTCTGCTGGGGCGATCGTGTCTGTGTTGGCTGGTTTGTTATGATTTGCTTTGTCTCCTGGGTTCTCTTTGCTCGGTGCCTCCATGTTGGGTGCCTTTTCCTGTCTTGGGCCGTTTTGTTTCGGTGGCTGGCGTCTTGTAGTTTTAGGGGCATGTATCGCCTCCGAGTACATGCATGGGCCCCGCTGTGTCAAGGAGGATACTTCAGTAGGGACAAAGGGTAGTGCATGGTTACAATCCTTGTCTGAGTGGCCTATTCGTCCACACTTCATATAGAGGATTGGTAAGTTCTCATATTCCATACGATATTGCTCCCCATTGAGTAAGATTGCTAGCAGGAGCGGTTTGGTGGTATCTACCTCAACTGCGATGCGGGCAAACTTGCCAGTGTCGCCCATTGATGTTGTTTCATCAATCTTGATCGTCTTTCCAACGAGGTTGTCGATGAGTGCAAGGAGTTGATTCTGATAAAGGTAGACCGGAAGGTCCTTCACCCTCAGCCACACGAACAACATGCGTGGGATCAGATTTGATGGTCGGAAGTCCACAGACCATGATTGCATTGAGAGGTAATTGCCAAAAATGGTCCAGGGACCTTCGGTCATGGCCTTGAAGAAGTCCGCTTTGCTGGCTAGTTGGATAATGTAGTAACCCATCTCAAGGTCGATCACCCTAAATGAGTCTGAAGGTGACCATAACAGTGAGAGGCGGTTTATAAGGGTTTGGAAACCAATGTTCCCTCCTATCAGCTTGACAATGATAGCGTATCGCCATGGTTCAAGCAATGGCTGGAGTGACTCCGGGTTAACTGTTAGGACGGGGAGGACCCCGGTACAATCCACCTTGATGTCTTTGGTGGTGAGCGTATTCGGGGATACGATCTTGAGCAGGTTTGAGGCTTTACACCCTATCATTGCTTCCTTGTAGGAATGGTCACTTTGTTGTTCATGGCCATTGTTGCCTTGGTCTATCTCAGCCAGACTTCCGTTAACATCAGTACCAATGGGGTCTTGCAGTGTCGTCCTCGTGTGCAAGGGGATGGGGCCACGCCCATCGCCTCCTCGTCCGTGGCCGCCGCCACCGCCAAACCCTAGACGGTCACCCAACCTCCTCAATTTCTAGCCATTAAAGTTGTATTTATCCTTTTTAATTTAATCTTTTAGATATCTTTTTAGGATTGTTTTGTTATTTATTTTCTTAGTTTTGTAATTAATTTTATTAGTTTATATTTTCTCTATTTATTTGGAGTTTTAATTATATATTGTTGGATTTTTGTAGGAAAATGGCCTAATCACTCCAATCATTAATTTTTATTGGAAGATATTTTGCACAATTCCTTCCGTACCTAAAATTCATGTATAGACAACACTAAAACAGCCATTACTTCCACATAAAAATTCCAAATTTGGAGTTTTGATATGTTTTGAAAAGATAATTTCAATTTCTACAGTAAAAATATTTTTTATTGAAACTTTGGTAGTCATTTGAATGTCCAACCAACTAGTGAACGTGCATGTTCGTTTTCCCACAGTGCCTG